>ML787029.1:8320-19283 GCA_009831015.1 Picea engelmannii
GCTATACTTATGAATGGTTGATGAAAGAAGTGATGCGCTAGCCTTGGAAGGTTATTTTCTAGTTCTTTTGGTGGATTGTCTTGGCATTTCTTTTGATCTTGGTATGTTTTTCTACTATTATGCTATCATTCTTTCAAGTTCAAGTATTGTTATGCTAGGAGCTAGGTGGTAAGTATAAGGGCATACATCCCCACGATAGTCTTCATCATTTTATTGCTTCATCTCATTGATTAAGGGTTTGCTAAGAGTAGTATAAGGGCATACACCCTCTTAGATTAAACCATAGTTTAGAGAAACTTGCATTGGGGAGTAAAAGGGCTTACACCTCCAAGGAGATAGCTTCTCTAAGCTCCTTGTGATTCCATTAACCGAATAGTAAAGGCACTAGTCATACTTTTTTGCATTGGAGATATAAAATCATTGCCTTGGGAAACACAATTTTCGGTCTTTTGAGAGATTTCTTGCTTGAAGTTGGTTTGCCTAATTGAGAGGACTCTTCCCCTACTAGGGCGTCCCCTCTCTCCCACTACTACTTCTTGTTGTTATATAATTACATCTTCAACCATTAGAGCTACATAAACCCTAACTTACTTGCTTTAATAACTCTCTTATCAACCATTGGTTTTTGCTCAAAGTTTGCACACTTACTCTCATTGTCCTAGCGCACTTTTTGACAAAGTTTGAAGAGATTTCAATGGCTGGTTTTCTTGTTGTAATACATTGAATGTTACAGCCATAAGGCTGATATAATTTGCTGCAGACAAGTGTTTACAACAACCTTATCTTTTATTCTAAGAGTATTGGTTTTTCATCTTGATTTAAGCTAGCCAATTACTAGTCTTTCTCTTGCATTTTCTACTTGATCTCTAGCATTTATTGAACAATTTATAGTATCTTTTTCTTGCTGATATACACTGTCATCTATTGCTGCAAATTAGGGATAGCAAGATTAACTTGCTGATCCAACTAACATATATTGTGACAAGGTGTGTTTTCTCGTGTCTCGGGCAGGTACAATCATCCAAAAAAGAAATATACATGTGGGGCAGTCATTACTTGACTTGCAAGGAATCTCTCCCTACCCTTCATTCCATTTAGACTTGACCTATAGGGGCTTCACTTTCACTTCCATCTCCATCTCAATCCCCCTAGGGTCTCCAAGATTGCCTCCTAGGAGTGGCCTTAGTCACCTCCCAAGTGCGGGACATACATCGAGCTGACATTGGGTGTAGGATTCTCAAAGTTGTAACGCTTGTTCCGTGGTTGGGTCGGGCTTTTCCCAACCTACAACCTGTGCTATAATAGTCACAATTATTTTGGAAAAGTTTTGGTTTGTCCATTATGTTGTATGATTGCTTTGTATTGAATAGTTTTGGTTTGTCCATTATGTTGTATGATTTCTTTGTATTGAACAGGAGTCTGAAGCAACCCGAAATGTTGAAATCCCGGATTAGAAGAGGGAAAATGCTTGAATAACCCTAGGACTAAAAAACCAGGTTTTTTCATGTCTTCATATTTAATTGATACTATTTGCTCTTCTACTAGTTTTCCTTCTATGGGATGGGATTGGAACCATAGCCTACCCACCATCCATATATATTGTTCTGAGTTGTGGGATAACAATTATAAGAAATATTTGTACGATATCTATGATCATTTCCTAGCCCCTGTGTTTTATGTCATTTTCTCATGTGAATCCAATGTCGTTTCAGCATGAACAATTTTACTTTTGGCGCAGTAACCTCAACATCCTGAAGGTTCTTTATAATAGTGATTTTTTTAAAGTCTCTAAGCCAGCCTTTTCTTGCAATGACAATAGCCTAGCTAAGAAACATGGCATATTAGGGTAGGCCTGCAAGTTCCATGTCCACGTGTTGGACACCTTGAACCAACTTATCACATGTCCTTTTCAGCGCACATGCCAAATGTCCAACCAACTTCCCTAGCTTGTCTAGACACGTTAGATACCCGAAGCTCCAAAAACATTAAAAAAATTCACAAAAGCTCAAAAAATGTGTGTTCCGATGTGTCAATAAATATGTCCCCATGTGTGATTGATGTAGTTCTATTTTCTAAATGGATTGATATTAGTTGTGTAGTGACGACTTCAATCATAAAATCATTGTTATGGCCTTACAAACATGATGTAGCTAGAGTTGTCGGTGTACAATACATGATAACATTCAACAAATATGTTGAGTGAAAAAAAATACGTTTCAAACTTAATAAGAGGGAAAAAAATAACATGAATTGACTAACCAACTTCAAATTAATTGGTAGCATTTACGTCACTGCCATTTGCAAGACGTGGGTTTCGGTCAGTGGAATTATGAGGAATGTTTAATGAGCATGCTACAAACAATAGCACAGTTGTTAGGTTAGAAAAATCGACAAGTATTAAATGAAGCTAATATCTTATTAGTCTCCCATTGATGCAAGTATTTTAGATTTGTACATGGCATACATATTCTTTTAAGCAACTTTAACTGTCTATTTCATTTATATGTGACTCACCATTTTACCTTAGGCTCTTAACAATATTCACAAATATAGATACTTTTGAGGACACGTGAGTTTCTATTAACTAATTTGTTAATTTTTTTTTCCTCGGAAAACAACATGGGAAAACTTTGAAGTACCCGTTGGGGATAGCTTCACGTCTAGCTCATAACCACTTGAGCTAACCCTTGGGGATAACTAATTTGTTAATTACATAAACAAAAGAAGAATTAATGTTGTCAGTAAGGGTTTAGATCTTATACTTTATATCTCAATGTGCAAGTCTAGGCTGGGCGTGGAGGTTTTGTAGGATACAATTTACATTTAACATTATTGAGAAGAGAAAAGATGTGAAGAGAATGGCAAAATGCAGGAAGGCCTGATAGTGATTAATTGAAATGGAGAAGGCAACCTTGTGACTATGCTCTTCGAAGGTAATTAATGAAATGTCCTCCTGCATGTTAATTTCCTTTTCTATTCTCATCTTCAACAATTCGTCTCAAACATGTCAACAATTCTATAACGTGTTTACCTATATACATTTTTCATGCAGGTTGAACCTAAAATGTTCGGTTAAAGATCATAGGGACTGGTGGGAATGGTATGCAAATGATTTTTCTTGGAACTAATGGCTCATGCAGAGAGTCTGGATGCACATGTGTTTAAGTAAAAAAAATATTGCAGAGTAAACAATACATGGTAGCAAAAAAAATTGATATAGAAAGGTGAGAAATAACCATCTTGTTGTACAACATTAAATGTTGTGGCAGGTGGTATATACATCATCAAATATATCCCGACGTATATACCAAGGTGATCTGACGATGTATATACCAATCTCCACAGCATTGAATGTTGCACAACATGCTGATTATTACTCACGGATATAAAAACGACCAACAACAATGAGAATTGATTACTTTATATAAGTTGTACGCCAATCAATTCCCATCAACTAAACCTTTAATGTAACTAGAAAATATTGATGTATCACAATTAATGGATATAACTTTAATTCTCTTCAAGTTTATCTCATTGGATAACACTTGCAACCATAATACCCATACTCAATGTGCTATACACAAATAAATCATACAACTATTCAAAGTAAACAATATGTTTATGATTTTTATACTTTTGTCTATCGAAATTTAAAAAACCATCTATTCCACCCAAAGCTAAATCATGACAAAACCGTTTTCTCTGAACTTTTCATATTGCATTTTATATCACTAGAGTGACAATTCTTTTACTAGTGCAAACATTGAATTATAGTTGGTAAAAAAAAATGGGAGCGTGTAAAGGTTTCCATCCAAATCACTTATATATAATTGGAGCAAAATAAATTTTATTGACACTTTCATATATTAAGAAAAAAAATGGGAGCATGTAAAGGTTTCCATCCAAATCACTTTTATATAATTGGAGCAAAATAAATTTTATTGACAATTTCATATATGAAGATATAATATATAATACATGAATATATATGATAGACTAAAACACACCAATTTATCACAAATTCTTCAAGGATATACTCACTGTCTTTCTTTGTTCCTTATCAGGATGTATTTTTTTCAATTTTGTAATTAAAAGTCCATCAAATATCCTCACTGTTCATCCAAACCTGATGCTGCAAAATTTTGTATTAGAACACAATATAATAGGAACAAGGAATAATCTCTTGGTTTAATTCATTACTAAATGACCATTGTCTAGACCTTGGGCTTAACTTTAAGGGCGCACGAGAATATAACACAAAGCCCTTACTTTACCTCTATGTCAAAGGAGCGAAGTCTATGACCACAGGCTTAACACAAAGGTGTTATACCTGTCGACTTGTGGTAATATATTTAAACAAAAATCAACGGTTGAAAGAAATCTGATGATCTAAGGATCAACGGTTCTTGTACTTGCATGTTTCCAAAAGGGGTTTTATAATTTTGTTCCTTCAAAATGCGACTAAACCTCCATTTGACACTTGAAAATAGGAAACCCTATGGTTTTTCATTGTTTCCAATGCAAGTTCAACCTAAATCTCATGCATTTTCAAACAACGACTATATTATGACCGTAGATTTAAACCCTGGCTACAGATCCACTGATAGGAATAGTTGATTACTATGTTCTTCAACAATTCATAAATAACGTTGATTAACCTCAGAACAGGCTTTATAACTTGACCAAAATTCAACTATGAGCAACAACCTTTGTAATTTTGTCACAATTTGTCACTATATTAAACCTTCATTCATTTTAAAAATCCCACAACACTAATAATAATGTAAATGAATTTCATTCAAATGGATCACACTGTCACACAAGATTACTGTTGTAAGATCTCACAATTACTCTGTAAATTCACACAGAAATCCTTAGATTGCTCAATAATAAAATCAATAGAGCATTAAAACAAATTGACACTCTTCATATCTAACACAATTATGGGAATCCAACCCTTCTCCTCACCAAACCCTCTATTTAACCTCAATCAAACAAGTTCATTTAGATCTAACAACCGGATCTATTGAATCACTCAGGAAATCACAATTCCTAATTAAATGGAAACCATAACACCTATCCTAACAAACTGATTTGTTCGATCCCTTCTAGAGGCAATTAAATAATTTGTTACAATCTTAATTAAATTTAAGAGGACCAACCCTCTTTAGTAAATGTAATTGACCATTTAGGTCAATTTTAATTTCTTTTATCGAATGCTCTTGCATCAGACTCTCGGGGAAGAAAATAATGCTCCGTCAAAATGTCAGGATCCACATTGTACTTATTTATAAACCTCTGATGTTGTCATCCAACTGGCATCTTCTGCTGGTTGTCCTTTCCATTTGATTAAATACTGATAATATGCTTTGCCCGTGGTTTTCTTGGTCATTCTTTTATCCAAAACTGCTTCAACTTCCTTTTGTACCTTCTTTGGCATTTGTTCCTCCCATTTTAAAGTCCGAACTTCATCAATTATAGGTTCATCTGTCACCTCTATTTCTGATTCCTTGTAGGGTTATAAGTATGCCACATTGAATATGGGAGAAATTCCAATTCCCTCTGGTAATTCTATCTCATATGCATTTGCACAAAATTTCCTCATTATTCTGCAAGGCCCAAACTTTTTCAATTTCAACTTGTTGTATGTCCCTACATGAAATATTTCCTTTCTCAGATACACCATAACCAAATCACCAATTTGGAACTCCATCTCTTTCCTCTTCATATATTCCCTTTGCTTGTACTAACTACTACTTTCTTGCAACTTTTGTTTGACATCCTCTTGCAATTTTTTCATGTGCTCTGCAAACTCCCTAACATCTACACTCATTATCTCTTTCTTTCTAAAATCTCCGAGTTCATATACTCCTCTTGGATGCATTCCAAAAATAATTTGGAATGGACTCATTCCTGTACTCCTATTAGGAGTATCATTATAAGCAAACTCTGCCTGAGCAAGTGCCAAATCCCACTGTTTTGGATTCTTATAAACAAGACTCCTCAATATATTTCCCAAGCTCCTATTTACTACCTTTGTTTTCCCATCAGTTTGAGGGTGATAGGCTGAGCTAAAAATGATATTTGTACCCAGGTTCTTCCATAGAGTCCTCCAAAAGTGTCCAACAAACTTCTTGTCCCTGTCTGAAACAATGCTCATGGGTAGACTATGCAATCTTACTATCTCTGAGAAAAACAAATTTGCAATATTAGTTGCATCATTAGTCTTTATACAAGCAATAAAATGATCCATTTTAGAAAATCTATCTACCACCACATAGATAGAGTCATTTCCCCTTTGTGTTTTAGGTAAACCCAAAACAAAATCCATGTTGATTGAATCCCATGGTCTGTTTGGAATTGGTAATGGATGATATAGTCCAATATTTTGACTTCTTCCCTTGGCAAACTAAAAAATCCTGCATTTCTTCACAAAAATTTTGACATCAGTTTGCATCTTTGGCCAAAAATAGAAAACATTTACTTGAGCATATGTTTTGTCTTGTCCAAAGTGTCCATATAATCCCCCACTGTGCTTTTCTTTGATTAAATTATCTCTCATGGAACACTTAGGAATGCACAATTTACTGTTATTGAACAACAAACCTTCTTGTTGTAGAAATTCGAGGTACTATGAGGCTGTCAAAACAGGTCTGTCCTTGACCTGAAATTTGTCTCTAAGTTTCAATCTCCAAGAATATCCTTTGTTGCTATGCTAGGACAACAAACAATCAAGTAAATTTCTGCTCATAATTTTTATAGTTAAGTACTCTTTTGAGGTGCCCTTGCAAGTGTTTCCATACCCTAATGTTAGCACATGCAATATACTTAAAAAAAATAACACTCCTCTTGATATTTACAACTCTAACAAGCCGATCTATACTCTAAGCATGCATGAAATGAACACAAGTATTTTTGGTCAACATGACCCTGGATAAAACCGCCCTGGGGAAAACCAGTTTGGAATGAAAGTATATATAATGATGATCTTAAGTAGTGAATACAACAAGTAAGCTAATACAATGGAACTTGATACAATATAAACTCCTCACGAGAGGCTTTGGAGTTCCAAGAAGATAAATTTGCCCAAGATTAGTGCACCCTCTTCCCTTGTTGTTCTATCCACTGAAGTGATACGCCCTCCTTCCTCCTTGGTCCAATGAAGAATCCCTTCCACATAAATTTTCTCTTGTGTGTCTCCTCCAACATGAGCCAAACAGATCTGAGATAGCACAAGTCCTTCTATTACCTACTAGTGGTGCACCCTCCTCCAAGCAATAACCAATACCAACAAATAATGAGAACCTAAGCCTCCATGAGCCCTCCATGAAAGATAACGCCCAAGCTCTCCTCTCCTAATGCTTCCATTCTCATCCTCTTTCCCTTCTCCAAATTCTCTTGGTGAACATACAAGTGAATGAGACTCCAAATGCCCTATGCACCCTTCTTAAGGAATCATAAGGAAACATAAGAAGTGGATGGCTAGGATCATCCCAATCCATCCTTAATCAAAGGTTGAGATCTCTCCAAAAGAATCTCAACTCAAAATCCACTTTGGGTTAAGTTTACATAGTTCACTTTATGTCCCCCAATTCACCCACAAAGTGAATTAATAGTCACTTTTCACTCAAGTGACAAATTTCACCCTTTTGACTTAGAAAAATGTCAAAGTGAAATTAGACATAAAGTATAAGGTACAATGGGTCAAATATTTCCCTCTTGTGGTTAGAGACCCACAACCACAAGGGGACCACTTTCCAAGGAACCCAAATCTCAACACTCTCTCTTACCGAGGAAAGTGCCATTCACCCCCATTCTCATCCCTGCAATGGACATGGTTGCTTGCTGGCAAATACTCAGTGAGCATGGTTGTACCCTGATAATCACAAGTGGTTTCTGACATAGATCTTTGTTTGATCTATAGATGGAAGTGTATCTCCACCTATCCAAGATCAACTAGATCTTGGCATCACACCAAAGATCTCAACCTTGGCATCTCACTAAGGATTTCTACCTCCTGACATCTCACCAATGGTCTCTACTCTTGGAATCTCACCAAGAGTCACTTCTCTTGGAATCTCACCAAGAGTCTCATCTCTTGGCATCTCACCAAGAGTATCTAGATCTTGGCATCTCACCAAGATCCTCAACTTGGCCTCTCACCAAGTGACTTGCACCTGAAGTGGAACCTAAACCTGATCTGCTCATCTCCATAGCCAAGTGAGGCCTAAGCCTTTGTGATGCCCTGTTCCTCCTCATCAATCTCTAATGCTTTGAAGTTTTTGCACCAACCCTATGTCTCGACAACTCTGAAACTGAACTTGTCCCGGGTGGACCAGTCACCCATGAATATGGTGTCATCGAAAACTGAGACTGAGCTCCCTCTAAATCAATACTCTGATTCAATAGTTCCTCCTCAACTCTATCTTCCCACCTAACGCTGGATGGTGCATCAAATTAACAACAATTGATGAGCGCACACTCCCTCACAAACAAAGCAATGAACTCATCCTCCTCTGTTGTTACTGCAGTACCATCCTGTTGCTTCTTCTTCTTCTTCTTGGGAAAATGTCCTGCATAGTGACCCATATCTCCACAAGAAAAGCATCTCACTGTGCTCATGTATCTCTCTTTCCCACCGCCACTCAGTTGTGGTTTGGCCCCTCCCTTGGGACCCTCTCTATTACCTCTGTCGGTCTTTGTCTTACCCTTATTCCACATAGCAAGTTCCTCATCATCCTCTGAAATACGTTGTTGTCCTAAAGATCCCGAGCTGCATCTCAGCTCCTCCTGCATGAAGTCGTCCCAAATTCTTTCCCAAATATGAACGAACTCCTGGACTACAATGCCTTGTACAAATGAACCCCAAGGTTTGGTAAAGCTATTCAAAGCTATCCTCACCAAGAAGTCAGGATCCACAATCTCCCCAACTACGACCAACTCATCTCGAATCTGTGTAAATCTACCAAGGTATGATGTAATCGACTTAGAATCAAGCATATGAATGTTCCTGAGCTTGTTCTGTAGAACCATCTTTTGGTTTTGGTTTGGACTTTGGGAAAGCTTGCATAAAGACTCCCACATCTCAAACGCATAGTTTTTACCAGTCAAATGTGGAATGACGTGGTCTCTCACCCCGTCACAAATAGTCATTTTCACCTTGGTGTTTTTCTTCCTGAAATCTGCATCCAAAAATGGTGAAGGAGCAGGTGCAAGAGGAATCACCACGGGAGCTTGAAATATATCCCATAGTTCAAGATTCTCCAAGACAAAAGTGATCCCGGTCTTCCAAGGGGACCAATTTCTAGCTTCGTCTAGCCTATCATCTGCCCGCATCTGGGACACCAACATCGCTGTCCACTAAAGCTCACACTGATGCTAAAATTGTAGAAGAGTACTGCCTCACTCCTGTCAACACAGGTGTGAAAAGAGGCAGTCCAACTACAACCTCAATCCTGACAACACAGGTGTGAAAAGAGATAGTCCAACACAATGTCACTCCTGTCCACATAGGTGTGATAAGAGGTTGCCCAAATCAACCTCACTCCTATCCAAACAGGTGTGAAAAGAGGCTGAAAACACAAGTCCAAAACAGTCCTACAGGTTGTCTAACAAATATGCCCACAAGTTGCCCACTAATTCTGTCAGCGAGTTTTCCAAAAATTTGCTAACAAGTTGTCCCAAAACTACCAACTGTATGCTCCCAAAAATCAACAAGTCCTTGCCACCAAGGGCTCTGATACCATGTAGAAATTTGAGGTACTATGAGGCTGCCAAAACAGGTATGTCCTTGACCTGAAATTTGGCTCTAAGTTTCAATCTCCAAGACTGTCCTTTGCTGTTGTTTTAGGACAACAAACAATCAAGTAATTTTCTTCACATAATTTTTATGGTTAAGTGCTCTTTTGAGGTGCCCTTGCAAGTGTTTTCATACCCCAATGTTAGAACATGCAATATACTCAAAACATACAACACTCCTCTTGATATTTACACCTCTAACAAGCTTATCTATACTCTAAGCATGCATGAAATGAACACAAGTATTTTTGGTCAACATGACCCTGGATAAAAATCCCTCGGGGAAAACCAGTTTGGAATGAAACTATATATAATGATGATCTTAAGTAGTGAATACAACAAGTAAGCTAATACAATGGAACCTAATACAATAGCAACTCCTCACAAGAAGCTTTGGAGTTCCAAGAAGAGAAATGCACCCAAGCTTAGTGCACCCTCTTCCCTTGTTTCTCTATCCACTGAAGTGATGCGCCCTCCTTTTTCCTTGGTCCAATGAAGAATACCTTCCACACAAATGTGCTCTTATGTGTCTCCTCCAACATGAGCCAAACAAATATGAGATAACACAAGTCCTTCTATTACTTGCTAGTGGTGCGCCCTCCTCCAAACAATAACCAATACAACCAAATAATGATGACCTAAGTCTCCATGAGCCCTCCATGAAAGATGGTGACCAAGCTCTCATCTCCCAATGCTTCCATTCTCATCCTCTTTCCCTTCTCCAACTCTCTTGGTGAACATACAAGTGAATGAGCCTCCAAATGCCTTTTGCACCCTTCTTAAGGAATCATAAGGAAACCTAAAAAGTGGATGGCTAGGATTATCTCAAGTCATCCCTAATAAAAGGTTGAGATCTCTCCAAAAGAATCTCAACTCAAAGCCCACTTTGGGTTAAGTTTCCATAGTTCACTTTATGTCCCCCAATTCACCCACAAAGTGAATTAATAGCCACTTTTCAACTCAAGTGACAAAATTCACCCTTTTGACTTAGGAAAATGTCAAAGTGAAATGAGACATAAAGTATAAAGCGCAATGGGTCAAATATTTCCCTCTTGTGGTTAGAGACCCACAACCACAAGGGGTTGTGACAAACAAACTTGTTTGACAATTATAAGAATATCCAATTTAAGTAGGATAGAATATGGTAATCCATTTAGGATGAGAT
>ML787029.1:26169-55524 GCA_009831015.1 Picea engelmannii
CGTCTAGCGCACAAGTCTTGGAGATTGGTTCTTTTGGTATTTTGGTCTTGGTCTTTCTTAGAGAACTATAGCGCATCATTGTATTGGTTGAAGCAATCTATATTGAGGATTTTGGTTTTTGGGTTTTCTCCCCCAAGAGGGTTTCCGAGGATAAACTTTGTGTTATATTGTATTTATGATTGTCTATCTTTTAGTGATCCTATTATAGTTTTTATTCGATTAAGTAATTGTAACTGTGTAACTAGAAATTTTAAATTCCAACATGGTATCAAAGTAGGCCTGAATAAAAGCTAGTTGTAGGTCTAGAAGCCTAAAAGGGAGTTGTTTTCAGTCTAGAGACAGTTTTTGGACAAACCAAGACCATCAAGAGGTTCGCCCTATCCCAACGCACTTTTCTAGTGGACCAATTTTCCAGTTTGCAGCTGTTGTAGTTAGGGTTTCACCCAAATCATAAGGTTGACATTTTTCTAGTTTCTAGGGGAACTTTTACAATGAAAGACCACCAAGCAACTCGCCTTAGCAAAGTGCACCTACTGGTAAGTTTAGTCTTTCAATTTTGGTCTTTTTTTTTGTGGTCCCAGGAAGGATGACTACCGGAACAAATATCGATGAGAAGCTAGATGGAGCTGATAACTTCATGGTTTGGATGGTCCAGGTGGATATTGGTGGCCACCCACCTATTCCAAGTGGCTCCTCTTGACAATTTTTAGTTCAACATGTTCTTCTGTACTTCTTTGTAATTGTGGGTTCTACACTTCTGGGGTTGTCTGAAGCCCTACACATCTTCTAGGAGGAGACTGGTGGCCTCCCACCTAATCCATCTGACTTATTTTGGATTTTTTCATGTCAACACATCTTTCTGTACTTCCAGGGCCATTTTGGGGCCCTAAACAACATTTTTTTTTTTTGGCTTTCCACAGTCAAATTGTAGATGGAGTCAAATATTGACAATGTAATGTGTAGTTCTCGAAAATACCTTTCCAATGGGCTATCACACGCCTAAAACGGAGGTCATATGAAAAATTTATGACCCCGAGAAGTTGAGGTACCAACTTACCCATAGGGGCCCACATGACTTTTGATGTTTCACCTCCTAGGGTTAGGTTTTTGGATGTATAGATTTTTGGAATTCATGAGTAATATTAAAAAGGATTTTGGAGCCTCATTGTAATCATTCTTATTAAACAGATACACGTAGCAGCCACATCTCTGCTCAGAGATAGCTACTACCATTCGAGCAAGTTGTTTCAGTTATGCAATTTTACAGTTTCAGTCTATTTCATTTATTCAATAGAAGATTTTGTTTTCTGGATATCTGTGTTGTTCTCCATATCTCTATGTTTATTATATTCAGTATGGTAATTAGTTCGTTCCAATCCTAAATCCGGATCAGTGGTATCAGAGCGGTCTGCTCTTCATTTATTTTTCTTCATGCATGTCCCCGACAAGATACGGGTACAAGAAGTTGGGACTCGAACCAATCGAGCCTTTGCAAGATCAGCTGCGCTGAGCTCGACAAAAAACCATGGGGGACGAAAAGAAAGATGATGGAGCAGGAGATCCTTTTAAAATGTTTCTCAAGGAATCCCTTGCACAACAAAGGAATGAAATGATGGACAACTATGCACAGATCCTTTGGCGAATGCCCATAGGAGAAGCATCTTCATCAAGCGACCATGCAACCCCCTTCAAGGTATAGGTAAATTTTGATATTCCATTATTTGAAGGACTGATAGATGTGGATGTTGTAGATAAATGGTTGAATCTACTTGAAGGGTATTTTTCAGTCCACAATTTTTTCGATAGGAAAATATTACTTTTTCACTCCTCAAGGCCGTCCCCCATGTTAAGGACTGGTGGGATACTTACTCTGAGCAAAGGTCCATAGCAGAAAATGAAATATTTGTTCTTTCCCCTACATGGGATTCCTTCCGGGATGCCATTAAAGAATAGTACTACCCTGTTGGAAGCTACGAGGACCAGTACACCAGATGGACCACCCTACATGAGGAAAGGGACCAGATAGTACCAAATTTCACCAATATTTTCCATACCCTGCACACCAAATTAGGTATCAAAGACTCTTAGCGACATCTGGTGCTCAACTACCACAGTTATTTGCATAGATACATTCAAACAGAAATGGAGTTTCTGGACATCGCCTCATTGGGTATGACTTATAGATATGTTGTCAAGATCAAGAAGAAATTTAATCAGAACAGGAAAGAGTTTGGATCTACAAACTCCTCACAACCAAAGCATGGAAAAGGCGGCTCCAACCCACACAAAAAGGGATATAGAAAAGATGGCCACTCTTAGGAAAACCAGTCCAAGTCGCAACACAAGAAGGGTAATGAGAAGATGAAGAAGGATACGGGAGAATGGTGTGAATACCATAAAATCCCTTGGCACAACATCAAAGAATGTCGCTCCAGCAATCACTTGTGGTCGAGCTAAAGGATTCCGAGTCAGAGGTCGATTTTGACTCCAAATGAAATCCAGAAGGAGGGAACAAGATTATCGATGTTGAACCCAGTGCCACTGTCGCTACCACCAAAGTCCATCCAAGTGAACCAGAAGAATCACAGGAAGGGGAATGCCTCTTTCACTCACATATGTGGGTAAAGGGGGCTCTACTTCATTTCATTGTCGATAGCGACATTCAGAAGAAAATGATCTCAGTAGAGGTTGTCAAGTGGTTGGACCCGCTAAAGACACTTCACCCACCACCCTACACCATCGGTTGGCTTCGCCAAGGAATAGATCTCTGTGTCAGCCAACAGTGTCGTCTGCCCTACGACATCAAGCCTTTCAAAGATGAGGCATTGTTTGATATTGATCTCCTTGAAGTTTGTGATGCTCTTTTAGGAAAACCATATTTGTGGAAGCATCATGCTGTGTATGAGTCTAGACCCCATAGTGTTATTATTACTTTAGGTAGACAATTGTACAGGATATCAGAGGTAGCGCTGCCTATCGTTATTTCTTTAATCTCTGTTAAGCAATGTAGTAAGGTCATTTCACAGACCGAGAAGTTCGTCTTCTTTAAGATCCTTGCTCACGGTAAGCAGAAGGTCGTCTCTACATCTGTGGCCTCTACGCAGAGCCTCTCTTCGCAGTAGAAGCAAGTGGACGGGATCGTGGAAGAGGAAAAAGATATATTCTCCTCACCCACTGGAGTATCGATGCATTGCCAAGTCAAGAATCCAATTGATCTAACCCCCAATGCACCTATGCCTAATGGACCAGTCTATCATCGCTCGTTGATGGAAATGATGAAATCAAGTGTCAGATCCAAGATATTCTTCAAAAGGGGCACGTCAGACCCAACTCCTCCCCTTGCAGAAGCCCAATTGTACCGGTGCAGAAGAAGGACGGGACCTAGCGACTCTGCATTGATTATAGAGAATTAAACAGAATCACAGTCAGGAACCAATACCCAATTCCCAGAATTTATGACCTTCTTGACCAAATCAAGGGGGAAAAGTTATTCAGCAAGATTGACCTAAAATATGGCTACCACTAGGTTCTCATAGAACCAAATGATGTATGGAAGACACCTTTCAAATCTAAATAAAGTCTCTTCGAATGGTTGGTCATTCCCTTTGTCTTAACAAATGCACCAACCACTTTCATGAGGTTGATGGATGATGTATTGAGACCCTTCACCAACTCTTTTGTGGTGGTATATTTGGATGGAATCCTCATCTTCAATAGAACTTGGGAGGAGCACATGCGGCATATTCAACAGGTTTTGAGCACTCTGCGACAACACAAGCTATATGCTAACTTGGAAAAATGCTCCTTTGGCATGAACAGGGTCCAATACTTGGGTACATTGTTGATGAGCATGGGGTACATGTTGTTCCAACTAAGATCCAAGTCATCCATGACTGGCCAACCCTGACCACACTAACTGAGCTTCAGAGCTTCTTGGGACTGGCCAACTTCTACCAACGGTTCATGTTAAGATTCTCCCATATTGCATGGGCCCTCATCCAAGTGACCAAAGGCGGTGGCAGGGAAAATTTCGCGTGGGGGAAGGAACAACAATGAGAATTTGATTATCTGAAGCATCACTGGTGCTCGGCTCCAGTACTCTCCTTGCCTGATCTGCAACAACCGTTAGATATTGAGACTGATGCATCTGACTATGTTGTACGCGCAGTTCTCACTCAACACGGTCATCCGATGGCATACCATAGTGAGATACTCTTAGATACTGTCCTAAAATTCCCCACCTATGACAAGGAAATGTATTCCATTGTACAAGCCTGTCGTCAATGGAAACATTACATTCTGGGAAATGAGATGATCATCCACATTGATCACAAGCCTCTGCAGTTCATACAGACACAGGGGAAGTTGCAGAATGACCGCCATCAGAAGTGGTCCACCTACCTATAACAGTTCCATCTCAACATCAAGTATAAGACAAGGAGCACAAATCGTGTCATTAACTACCTTATTCGACCTTTCCATGGCTTCACTCACCACTATGCTTCATTCTTGTGGACATGAGGCATCTAAGTGGTCCCAACTTTATCAGCAAGATCCAGACTTCACCACCACCTATCAGCTCTTGGGTACAAGAACGAATGTCACCAATTTTCACATTCAAGACGAACTGGTATGCCATCTAGGCCATATATGTGTTCCTGCAAGCAAGCATGAAAAGATGATTTGGGAATCCCATTATAGTCGGATGGTAGGAAATTTTGGCATGGAGAAAACTGTGGTTGTTCTACAGAAACATTTTTATTGGCCAAAACTTCGACATGAAATCAACAAGTATATCATATCTTTCACTATTTGTGCCATTTCCAAGCCAACCATCAAGAAGAAAGGCTTATACACCCGTCTTCCTACTCCCAAGAATCCTTTGGAATCCATCTCAATGGATTACATGTCTGGCCTTTTGTCCACCAAGCAAGGTAATGATTGTGTATTTGTGGTCGTTGATCGGTTTTCGAAGATGGCCATCCTCACAACCTGCAAGAAGAACATTACAAATACAGATACTGCCAAGCTCTTCTTCGAATGAGTGTGGGTCCATTTTGGGATACCATAGACCATCATCTCCGACTGGGACAACAGGTTCCTCATCACATTTTGGTCGATTCTGGTCACTATTGGACACCAAGCTCACTAAATCCACTACTTTCCACCTCGAAACAGACGGCCAAACAAAGGTTGTCAATCGGATGTTTGTGCACATCACGCACATGTACAACTGTAAGAATCTCCATACATGGGATGAGAGTCTCCCCTATGTTCAACACATTTACAACATGGCTCTCCATAGCTCCACCAGGCATATCCCATTTCGAGTTGGGATGGGATTCCAAACCTTGGGTCCCATTGATGGTGCACTACCTCTTGCAACCACAGAAACAAACTCTTCCCATGTTTAGTCTGAGACCGAAAAAGCCACCAGATTCATTGAGTGGATTCAACACATCCGCCAACAGGTCCATGATATTTTGCAGAAATCCAATGCTAAGTACAAGCAGCTCCATGATCAACATAGAGTACTGCACTAGTTTCAGGTTGGAGACAAGGTCTAGTTCCATTTGCAGAAAGAGTGTATTAGAGGGCCCCATTGGAAGCTCCACCCACTTCGCGATGGGCCTTACACTATCACCAAGGTTGTGGGTAGCAATGATTTTGAGATCAACACTCCACCCTTCCTTGTCTTGCACCCAGTGTTCAATGTTGACCTCCTTCGGCCATATTTTCCACCATTATTGGACACCTCAAATATCGAAGAATAAATGACACCAACAGAGCTCAACCCTGATTGCATGGAACATGCATCCACTGATCATATAGTGTACACATAGATCAAGGGCACTCGCCAACAGAGGATCCAACTGTATCAGGTTGTCAAGGTAGGGTAACTCCTACACCAAGGAAAGTGGCTCACCTGAGGCCAAATTCAGCAGAAGTTTCCTCACCTGATGGGGGAAATCAACGCAATGGAGACAATTTCTTCCTAAGGGGGGAGAACTGATCCAGGTGGATATTGGTGGCCACCCACCTATTCCAACTGGCTCCTCTTGACAATTTTTAGTTCAACACGTTCTTATGTACTTCTTTGTAATTGTGGGTTCTACACTTCCAGGGTTGTATGAATCCCTACACATCTTCCAAGAGGATATTGGTGGCCTCCCACCTAATCAAACTAGCTTATTTTGGATGTTTTCATGTCAACACATCTTTATGTACTTCTAGGGCCGTTTTGGGGCCCTAAACAATGTTTTTTTGGCTTGCCATAGTCAAACAGTAGATGAAGTCAAAGTTTGACAACACAATGTGTAGTTCTTGAAAATACCTTTCCAACGGGCTATCACGTGCCTAAAACGAAGGTCGTATGCAAAAGTTACAACCCCGAGAAGTTGAGGTGCCAACTTACCCATAGGGGCCCACATGACTTTTGACGTTTCACCTCCTAGGTTTAGCTTTTTGGATGTCTAGGTTTTTTTTATTCATGAGTAATATTAAAAAGGCCTCTGGAGCCTCATTGTAATCATTATACTCAGATGGATGTGTGTAGTAGCCACATCTCTTCTCAGATATAGCTACCACCATTCGAGCAAGTTGTTTCAGTTCTGTAGTTTTACAATTTCAGCCTATTTCATTTATTCAATAGAAGATATTGTTCACTGGATATTTGTGTTGTTCTCCATATCTCTATGTTTATTGTATTCAGTCTGTTAATTGGTTCGTTCCACTCCTAAATCTGGATCACTGGAGGTACATAACAACCCTCCTTCTCGAAGAACATGAACTTGATAGGTTCATTATAGAAGAGGTTCAAGAACCTCAAGGAGATGAATCTAAGGAAAAATATAACAAGGACATGGTGAGAGAAAAAAAGATTATTGAAGAATCCATTAAGGACCATCTTATCCATCATGTATCGTCGTTATCTTCTCCAAATAAAATGATGGACACCTTAACTCATCTGTTTGAAGGAAGCAACATAAATCGAAGAATGAATCTAAGATCTCAGTTGAAGAATGTGAAAATGAAAAACTGTTTGGTAATTCGTCCACAATGATATCATCAAAATCATCAAGTACAATTCTAATTTCAGCAGGCAGATCATCTAAATTAGTAGAAGTCAAAATTACCTTTGGTTTATTGATGAGAGAAAAATGTAGCTCTTCGTTCCTCATGACTTCATGCATCAATTTTTTTTCACTCATCAACATGATACTAGGTCTAGGTTCCTCTTTGGTTGCTTCATCTTTCAAGGGTAGCAACACATGCTTCTTCCCATCCTTTTCCAACAAATAAGTATTCCTTTTGCCATCATGAATGGCCTTCCTATCACACTACCAAGGTCTCCCCAACAACACATGGCAAACATCCATTGGCATTATATCACATAACACCACATCTTTGTATGTGCCAATCTGTATTTCCACTTTGCATTTGTCCTTTACCAATAACTGATGTCCTTTCTGCAACCAGGATACTCTATAAGGAGTGGGGTGTGCCATCTTTTCCAACCCAACTTATATACCATCTTCGTGGAGACCAAATTATATGTACTCCCACTGTCAATCACTACTTTGCAGCACTTACCTTTAGGCTTGCACATAGTCTTAAACAGAATTTTCCTTTGTGCTGGATCACTCACCTCTTTCTTTGCTTTAATCAAAAATCTTTTCAATAACAAAGACTCCCCTGCTTAAGGAGGTTATTCCTTTCCTACTGACTGATTTGTTTCTTCTTTAGCCTCTGCTACATTCACATTTCTATGATTTGTTGATTTAGTTTTAGGACAGTCCCAAGACATATGTCCTATCTCTCCACATTTATAACATCTTATTTCTCTTCATCTTCCTCTTCCTCTGGAGTCAAATCTCCTTCCACTATAGTCCCCTCTTTGTGGTGATTGGCTATTAGATCTGTCTGCTTCATTTGTAGCAAATTGAAATATTCCTCTGTTAGAAGATCCTTTTCCTCTTGATGGAATTTCCCCTCTACCTCTCTGATTTTTCTTTCTTACCATCTTCTCCTCTGCCTTCAAGGATTCTTGGTAAGCATCCTCAATAGTCCTCAGAGTCAACAATATGATTTCATCATGTATGTCATATCTCAAGCCATTCATGTACAATTCCACTTTATCCACATCTTCTTCTACATGTCGAGCTCTTATGCATAACCTATAAAACTCTTATGTATACTCTTTCACTGTCATCCCTTTTTGTATTAAATTTTTTAGTTGTCTAAAGAGATTGATCTAGCAATCCTTTGGCATAAAATTTATTTTAATCTTTCTCACCATTTTATCCCAAGTCTTGATCTTGGACTTACCTTTTCTTTCCTTAGATGTCTGCAACTCATCCCACCACATGGCTGCATATCCCTTCAGCGTTGTTGCTACAAATTTCACTTTCTTCTTGTCTTAAACCTCTTCAAAATAAAAATATTTGTCCATGGCACTTATCTGATCCATGAGCTCTTCGAATTTCAAATTCCCTTAATACATGGGAACTTCTACCTTCACTCTGCCACCAACCTTCACCAACATCCTCAAAACTATGTTTTCTTTAGTGTTGTCTTTTGCTTCCTCATCAGAAGATTCTTCTTTAGAACTAACATACATATCATTGGGGTCTCCCCTTTGAGCAATTTCCATTGCTTCCATTCTTGTCCTTAGGTGCCTTATTTCTTCAAGCAACACTACATTGGCTACATGTCTTCCCTGACTTATGCTGACATTTACTCTTACTCTTCTCCTTGGTGGTATGATTGTTGGAGTTTTAATGTAGAACTCTGTTTCTGCAGCTCTGATACCAAATGATATCCTAAACACACCAATTTATCACAAATTCTTCAAGGATATACTAACTTTCTTTGTTTGTTCCTTATCAGGCAAGATCTTTCTCAATTCTGCAATTAAAAGTCCATTAAATATCCTCAATGTTCATTCAAACCCGGCGTTACAAAATTTTGTATTAAAACACAATATAATAGGAACATGGAATAAGCTCTAATTTTAATTCATTACTAAATGACCATTGTCTAGACCTCGGGCTTAACTTTAGAAGGCGCATAAGAATGTTAATATTTTTTGTGTAACTCCGAAATATATTCTTATATATTTGTTTTGGTCAAATCTTTAAAAGGTTATTATAATTATATTGCACAAGTCGGCTCAACAAAAATTATTATGTTATTGGTATTTTACTTATAATTGTAAAAAGCCCCATTGTGGCTAGCCGACCCTGCTTTTATGGGTTAGTTAGGTCAAGAGTCATGTCTCTTCAAGAGACACTCTTGTGTATAAATATAGGATAGTTTCCTCTTATTTGAACACACACACACACACACACACGTCTTGTGCATCTTGGAGTAGATAAGGAGTTCTAGCGCACAAGCCTTGGAGACTGGTTCTTTTGATGTTTTGGTCTTGGTCTTTCTTAGAGAGCTATAGCACATCATTGTACTGGTTGAAGGAATCTATATTGAAGATTTTGGTTGTTGGGTTTTCTCCCCCAAGAGGGTTACCCAAGATAAACTTTGTGTTATATTGTATCTATGATTGTCTATCTTTTAGTGATCCTATTATAGTTGCTATTGGATTAAGTAATTGTAACTGTGTAACTAGAAATTTTAAATTCCAACATGGTATCAGAGTAGGCCTGAATAGAAGCCAGTTGCAGGTCTAGAAGGCTAAAAGGGAGTTGTTTTTAGTATAGATATAGTTTCTGGAAAAACCAAGACCATCAAGAGGTTTTCCCTATCCTAGCGCACTTTTCCAGTGGACCATTTTTCTAGTTTTCATCTATTGCAGTTAGGATTTCACCCAAACCATAAGGTTGATGTTTTTCCAGTTTTTGCAGGAATTTTTCCAATGAAATACCACCAAGCAACTCGCCTTAGCAGAGCGCACCTACTAGTAATTTCAGTCATTCAATTTTGGTCATATTTTTTTGTGGTCCCAAACATGATGACTACTAGAACAAAGATCGATGAGAAGATAGATGGAGCTAATAACTTCAGGGCCTGGATGATCCAGGTGGATATTGGTGGCCACCCACCTATTCCAAGTGACTCCTCTTGACAATTTTTAGTTCAACATGTTCTTTTGTACTTATTTGTAATTGTGGGTTCTACACTTTCGGGGCTGTTTGAATCCCTACACATCTTCCAAGAGGATACTGGTGGCCTCCACCTAATCCAACTGGCTTATTTTGAATGTTTTCATGTCAACACATCTTTCTGTACTTCCAGGGATATTTTGGGGACCTAAACAATTTTTTTTGGCTTGCCACACTCAAACTGTAGACAAAGTCATAATTTGACAATGTAATGTGTAGTTCTCGAAAATACCTTTCCAATGAGCTATCACAACCTAAAACAGAGTTCGTATGCAAAATTTATGACCCCGAGAAGTTGAGGTACCAACTTACCCATAGGGGCCCACATGAATTTTGGCGTTCACCTCCTAGGTTTAGGTTTTTGGATGTATAGGGTTTTTGAATTCATGAGTAATATTAAAAAGGATTTTGGAGCCTCATTGTAATCATTCTTCTCAGACGAATACACATAGCAACCACATCTCTTCTCAGTTATGGCTACCAACATTCGAGCAAGTTGTTTTAGTTCTGTAATTTTACAATTTCAGCCTATTTCATTTATTCAATAGAATATTTTGTTCATTGGATATATGTGTTGTTCTCCATATCTATGTGTTTATTATATTTAGTATGGTAATCAATTCGTTCCACTCCTAAATCTGGATCAGTGGTATCAGAGCGATCTGCTCTTCATTTATTTTTCTTTGTGCATGTCCCTGACAAGATCTGGGTACAAGAAGTTGGGACTTGAACCAATCGAGCCTTTGCAATATCGGTTGCGCCGAACCCGACAACAACCCATGGGGGACAAAAATAAAGATGATGGAGCAGGAGATCCTTTTAAAATGTTGCTCGAGGAATCCCTTGCACGACAAAGGAACGAAATGATGGACAACTTTGCACAGATCCTTTGGCGGCTGCCCACATGAGAAGCATATTCATCAAGCGACCATGCAATCCCCTTTAAGGTACATGTAAATTTTGATATTCCATTATTTGAAGGATTGATAGATGCAGATGTTGTAGATAAATGGTTTAATCTGCTCGAAGGGTATTTTTCAGTCCACAATTTTTCCGATAGGGAAAATATTACTTTTGCACTCCTCAAGGCCGTTCCCAATGTTAAGGATTGGTGGGATACTTACTTTGAGAAAAGGGCCATAGAGGAATCTGCAATATTTGTGCTTACCCATACATGGGATTCCTTCTGGCATGCCATTAAATAATAGTACTACCCTGTTGGAAGCTACAAGGACTAGTACACTGGATGGACCACCCTGCGTGAGGAAAGGGACCAGACAGTACCAGATTTCACCATTATTTTCCATACCCTACGCACCAAATTAGGTATCAAATACTCTGAGAGACATCTGGTGCTCAAATACCGCAGTTTCTTGCATAGATACATTCAAACAGAAATGGAGTTTCTAGACATCGCCTCATTGGGTACGACTTATAGATATGTTGTCAAGATCGAGCAAAAATTTAAGCAGAAGAGGTGAGAGTTTGGATCTGCAAACTCCTTACAGCCGAAGCAGGGAAAAGGCGGCCCCAACCCACACAACAAGGAATAGAGAAAATATGGCCACTCTCAGGACAACCAGTCCAACCCGCAACACAAGAAGGGTAATGAGAAGATGAAGAAGGACACAGGAGAATGGTGTGAATACCATAAAATCCCTTGGTACAACACCGAAGAATGTCGCTCCAAGCAGTCACTCGTGGACAAGCTAAAGGATTTTGAGTCAGAGTTTGATTCTGAATCTAAATCAAATCTAGAAGGAGGGAACATGATTATCGATGCTGAACCCAGTGCAGCTGTCACTACCAAAAACGTTTTCCAAGTGAACCAGAAGAATCACAGGAAGGGGAATACCTCTTTCATTCACAGATGTGGGTAAAGGGGGCTCTGCTTCATTTCATTGTCGATAGAAACAATAAGAAGAATATGATCTCAGTAGAGGTCGTCAAGTGGCTGGACCTGCTAAATACATCACACCCGCCACCCTACACTATCAGTTGGCTTCGCCAAGGAAGAGATCTTTGTGTCAGCCAACAATGTCGTCTGACCTACGACATCAAGCCTTTCAAAGATGATGTATTGTGTGATATTGATCCCCTTGAAGTTTGTGATATTATTTTAGGACAACCATATTTTTGGAAGCGTCATGTTGTGTATGAGTCTCGACCCCGCAATGTTATTATTACTTTGGGTAGACATTTGTACATGATACCAGAGGTAGCGCTGCCTACCACTATTTCTTTAATCTGTGCTAAGAAATGAAGTAAGGTCATTTCACATACCAGGAAGTTCGTCTTCTTTAAGATCCGTGATCACAGTAATAATAACACTGCGAGGTCGAGACTGATACACAAGGTCATTTCACATACCCGAAAGTTCGTCTTCTTTAAGATCCGTGCTCACAATAAGAATAAGGTCGCCGCCACATCCGTGGCCTCTACATAGAGCCTCTCTTTGTAGCAGAAGCAAGTGGACGGGATCGTGGAAGAGTACAGAGGCATCTTCTCCTCACCCACTAGGGTACCAACGGATTTCCAAGTCAAGCATCCAATTGATCTAACCCTTGGTGCACCTCTGCCTAATGGACCTGTCTATCGTCACTCGTTGATGTAAAATGATGAAATCAAGCGTCAGATCCAAGAGATTTTTGAAAAGGGGCACGTCAGACCCAAATCCTCCACTTGTGGAAGCCTGATTGTATTGATGCAGAAGAAGGACAAGACCTAGCAACTTTGCATTGATTATAGATAATTAAACAAAATCATAGTCAAGAACCGGTACCCAATTTCCTGAATTGATGACCTTCTTGACCAACTCAAGGGGGAAAAGTTATTCAACAAGATTGACCTAAAATCTGGCTACCATTAGGTTCCCATCGAACCAACTGATGTATGGAAGATAACTTTAAAATCTAAAGAAGGTCTCTTTGAATGGCTGGTCATTCCATTTGGCTTAAAAAATGCACCAGCTACTTTCACGAGTTTGATGGATGATGTATTGAGACCCTTCACCAATGCTTTTGTGGTGGTATATTTGGATGACATCCTCATCTTCAATAGAACTTGGGAGGAGCACATGCGGCATATTCAACAGGTTTTGAGCACTCTGCGGCAATATAAGATATATGCTAACTTGGAAAAATGATCCTTTGGCATGAACATAGTCCAATACTTGGGTACATTGTTGATGAGCATCGGGTACATGTTGGTCCAACTAAGATACAAGTCATACATGACTGGCCAACCCCGACCACACTAACTGAGCTCCAGAGCTTCTTGGGACTAGCCAAATTCTACCGAATGTTCGTGTTAATATTCTCCCATATTGCATGGGCCCTCATCCAAGTGACCAAGGGCGGTGGAAGGGAAAAGTTCGTGTGGGGGAAGGAAAAACAACAAGCATTTGATGATCTGAAGCATCACTGGTGCTCAACTCCAGTAATCTCCTTGCCTGATCTGCAACAAACGTTAGATATTGAGACTGATGCATCTGACTATGTTGTACGCCCAGTTCTCACTCAGCACGGTCATCCAGTGGCATACCATAGTGAGACACCCTTAGATACTATCTGGAAATACCCCACCTATGACAAGGAAATGTATTCCATTGTACAAGAATGTCGTCAATGGAAACATTACATTCTGGGAAAGGAGACGATCATCCACACTGATCGCAAGCCTCTGTAGTTCATACAGACATAGGGGAAGTTTCAAAACGACCTCCATCAGAAGTGGTCCACCTACTTGCAATAGTTCCATATCAACATCAAGTATAAGACAGGGAGCACAAATCGTGTCATTGATTGCCTTAGTTAACTTCCCGTGGATACACTCACCACTGTGCTTCATTCCTGTGGACATGAGGCATCTTAGTGGCCCCAACTTTATCAACAAGATCCAAACTTTGCCACCACCTATTAGCTCTTGGGTACAGGCGCGAATGTCACCAATTTTCACATTTATGATGGAATGCTATGCCATCTGGGCCATCTTTGTGTTCCTACAAGCGAGCGTGCAAAGATGATTTGGGAATCCCACTACAGTTGGATGGCATGACAATTTGGCATGGAGAAAACAATGGACGTTCTACATAAACATTTTTATTGGCCAAAAAATTGACATGACATCAACAAGTATATCATATCTTTCACTTTTTGTGCCATTTCCAAGCTATCCATCAAGAAGCAAGGCTTATACACCCCTCTTCCTACTCCCGAGAAGCCTTGGGAATCCATCTCGATGGATTACATGTCTGGCCTTTCGCCCACCAAGAAAGGTAATGATTGTGTATTTGTGGTCATTGATCGGTTTTCTAAGATGACCATCCTCACAGCCTTGAAGAAGAACATCACAACGACAGATACTGCCAAGCTCTTCTTCGAACGAGTGTGGGTCCATTTTGGGATACCACAGACCATCATCTTCGACCGGGACAACAGGTTCCTCATCACATTTTGGTTGAGTCTCTGGTCACGGTTGGACACCAAGCTCACTAAATCCACTACTTTGCACCCCCAAACAGATGACCAAACAGAGGTCGTCAATCATATGACTGTGCACATCGTGCACATGTACAACTCTAAGCATCTGCATACATGGGATGAGAGTCTCCCCTATGTTCAACACAGTTACAACATGGCTCTCCATAGCTCCACTGGCCATAGCCCATTTTGGGTGGGGCTGGGATTCCAACCCTTGGGTACCATTGATGGTGCACTACCTCTTGAAACCACATAGACAAAATCTTCCCATGTTCAGTCTGAGATCGACAAAGACACCAGTTTCATTGAGCAGATTCAACACATCCGCTAACAGGTCCATGAGATTTTGCATAAATCCAATGCTAAGTACATGCAACGCCATGATCAACGCAGGGTACTAAACCAGTTTTAGGTTGGAGACAAGGTCTGGTTACATTTGCAGAAAGAGCATCTTACAAGGCCAAATCAGAAGCTCCTCCCACTTCGCTATGGGCCTTACACTATCACCAAGGTTGTGGGTAACAATTCTTTTGAGCTCAACACTCCACCCTTCCTTGGCTTGCACCTAGTGTTCAATGTGGACCTCCTTCGACCATATTTTCCACCATTATTGGACACTTCAAAGATCGTAGAATAGCTAACACCAACAGAGCTCAACCCTGACTGCATGGAATAAGCATCCATTGATCATATAGTGTGCACATAGATCAAGAGCACTCACCAGCAGAGGATTCAACTTTATCGGGTTGTCAAGGCAGGGCAACTCCTACACTAAGGCAAGTGGCTCACCTGGGGCCAAATTCAATAGAATTTTCCTCACTTGATGGGGGAACTCAACGTAATGGATACCATTTCTTCCTAAGGGGGGAGCATTGGTCCAGGTGGATATTGGTGGCCACCCACCTATTCCAACTGGCTCCTCTTGACAATTTTTAGTGCAACACATTTTTATGTACATCTTTGTAATTGCGGGTTCTACACTTCTGGGGCTGTCTGAAGCCCTACACATCTTCTAGGAGGATACTGGTGGCCTCCCACCTAATCCAACTAGATTATTTTGGATGTTTTCATGTCAACACATCTTTCTGTACTTCTAGGGCTGTTTTGGGGCCCTAAATAATATTTTTTTGGCTTGCCACAGTCAAACTATAGACGAAGTTAGAGTTTGAGGATGTAATGTGTAGTTCTCAAAAATACCTTTCCAACATGTTATCACGTGCCTAAAACGAAGGCCGTATGCAAAAGTTACGACCCCGGGAAGTTGAGGTGCCAACTTACCCATAGGGGCCCACTTGAATTTTGGCATTTCACCTCCTAGGGTTAGGTTTTTGGATGTCTAAGGTTTTGGCATTCATGAGTAATATTAAAAAGTCCCCTGGAGCCTCATTGTAATCATTTTTCTCAGACGGATGCGCGTAGTAGCTACATCACTTTTCAGACATAACTACCACCATTCGAGCAAGTTGTTTCAGTTCTTCAGTTTTACAGTTTCAACATATTTCATTTATTCAATAGAAGATATTGTTCATTGGATATTTGTATTGTTCTCCATATATCTGTGTTTATTGTATTCAGTTTGTTAATCAGTTCATTCCACTCCTAAATCTGGATCACTGGAGGTACAAAGTAACCCTCCGAACTTGATAAGTTCATTATAGAAGAGGTTCAAGAACCTCAAGGAGATGAATCTAAGGAAAAATATAAGAAGGACATGGTGAGAGAAAAAAAGATTATTGCAGAATCCATTAAGGACCACCTTATCCATCATGTATCATCGTTATATTCTCCAAAGCAAATGATGGACACCTTAACTCATCTCTTTGAAGGAAGCAATATAAACCAAAGAATTAATCTAAGATCTCAGTTGAAGAATGTGAAAATGCAAAACTCAAAAACCATCCACTCTTACTTCTCAAGAGTGAATCAAATCAAGGAGCAGATAGAAGCCATCAGTGACTCAGTAGAAGGAGAAGAGATGGTGATCAGTACCTTGAATGGCCTCCCAAGGTCATGGGATGCATTCATCCAAGGAATTTGCTCAAGGAAGAATCTTCCCAGGTTCAGTAGGCTTTGGGACGATTGTAACCAGGAAGAATCTAGGACAACTACAAGAGAAGAAAAGATAGCAGATGGAGATTAAGCCCTAGCCGCCCACACCAGGAAAACAAAGAACAAGAAGGAACATTCTTTACTTAAGAAGTTTAAGAAGGGTCGAAGAGACAACTCAAATATCATATGTTACTGTTGTCAGGAATTGGGACACTTTGCTAGGGATTTCCCTCTCATTATGGAAATTAAGAAAAAGAAAGGAAGTAAGAGGCATCAAGATTACACAAATGAAGATGATGAGCCTCCCAAGAAGGTTGAAAAGAAATATGAATCAAGTGATGATGATTATGTTCTTATCTAAGCTCTCACAGATATTGTTTCTCATGGAAGTGACACTTCGTTGATAGACAATGGTGCTTCCAAGCACATGACAACTTATGAAGACTCCTTATCTAACCTTATTCATAAAGATTCACCTCACAAGGTGAAATTGGGTGATGACTATCAATATCCAATCAAAGGTGTTGGAGAATCTTCCTACAAGTTAAAATCAGGCAAGCCAATGAAGATGAATGAAGTTCTCTATGTTCCAAGTTTAAAGAAAAATCTTCTCTCAATTTCAACATTGGACAAGAAAGGATTTAGAGTAGCATTTATTCATGGTCAAGTTCTTATGTGGCCTAGAGGGAAGACCCTTGATGATGCAATAGTGATTGGAGTTGAAGAAGGAGGACTCTACAAATTAAAAGGACATTCAGACTCTGAAATGGTTCATGATATTGTGAATCCCAATGAACTATGGCATAGGATATTTTCTCACCTACACTACAAAGTCCTTCCCGTTGTGAGAAAAATGGTGACAAGTCTACCAGAAATCCAAGCAGAACGATATGGTGTGTGCAAAGGATGTGCACAAGGAAAGACACATGACAATGTACATGCAAAATAGAAGTCCCCATGTACGTGCTTGAAAACAAGACACAATTCACAAATCAACGTAGACGACAATGTACGTGAAAAATAGAAGTCCCCATAAGGTGCTTGAAAACAAGAGACACGAGGAGATGTTTTCAGGAGAGAAGCAAGAAGTCAACCATTTCAAAATATTTGTCTGCCCTGTATTTGTTCACATCCCCAAGGAAAATTGGACAAAGTTGGACCCTTCCGGACATAAGGGCATATTTGTTGGTTACAATGACACATCGAAGGCTTACATGATATACATTCTAGGTCACTGGAAAGTGGAGATCAACCGAGATGTAACCTTCGATGAGAATGAAAATTTCAGTAAATCCAAACAGATCCGTGTAGAAGAGGTACATGAAGAAGATAATGAAGTTCCTAATGTTCCAGAGACAGAGGAAGTTGAACCAGAGGAAGTCATTCCAGAGGATCATGACATGGTAGAACCTTAGAAACCAACAGAGATGCCTTGTCGCAAGAGAAGACCAACTTGGGCACAAGAGATTATCAGAGATGTACAAAGAATTGGTGCCCTAGAGAAATATTTCAGGGAAAGTAAGAAGCCAAAGCCGTATTCCAGCTACGTGGCATGCTTGTGTGACATAATGGATGCAAAACCTTCCATTTATGAAGAGGCGAATAAAATCAAGTATGGAAAGATGCCATGGCAGAGGAATACTGATCCATTATGGAGAATGATGTATGGGATGTGGTTCCCAGACCAAAGGAAAAATCTTTTGTGAGTTCAAAATGGATCTACACAACAAAACACACAGTTGATGGCAGTATTGAAAAATATAAGGCAAGATTTATGGCCTGAGGTTTCTCTCAGAAGGAAGGGATTGACTATGAAGAGACCTTTGTTGCCGTAGCAATATATACCTCGATCAAGACTATACTTTCATTGGCCGCTATGATGAAATGGAAGGTGAACCATATGGATGTGAAGACAATCTTCTTGAATGATGAAATAAAAGAGGAAGTTTATGTGGAGCAACCACTTGGATTCAAGACACGTGACAGATAGACTCACGTGTGCTAATTAAAGAAGGATTTATATGGATTGAAGTAGGCACCCAAAGCATGGTATGGTAGGGTTGAAATTTTTTTGATGATCTTGGGTTTTACCAAGAGTAGTGCAGATCCTAACCTTTACTTTAAGGTTGAGGATGGTGAACCGATAATTCTATCGCTGTATGTAGATGACCTGTTTCTAATAGGTGCGAAAAATATCATCACTAAGTGTAAGAGAAAATTGGTTGCAGAATTCGAGATGAAAGATTTAGGAATGATGCACTACTTCTTGGGACTAGAAGTTTGGCAGAGATCAGATGAGATTTTCCTAAATCAAGGAAAACATGGTGTGGAAATATTGAATAGGTTTGAGATGTTGGAATGTAAGTCCATGGCTACTCTAAAGGTATCAAATATAAATTTTCTACAGGATACAACTTCAGATATTGTGGATTCTATCTTATACAAGCATATGTATTTGACAAACACAAGACCAGATATATGTTTTTTTGTGAACACCTTGAGTTAGCATTTGGAGTAGCCTAGGGAGGTTCATTTGGCTACAAAAAAACATGTGTTGAGGTACCTTAAGGGTAATCTAGATCATGGTCTATGGTATAAATCTGACCATGAGTTTATATTGTATGGATACTCAGATTCAGGCTGGGACGACAATATTCCTGATCGGAAGAGCACTTCATGGTATTGTTTCAGTATTGGCTCCAGTATGGTCTCGTGGAGCAACATGAAGCAGTTATGTGTGGCACTTAGTACGATTGAATCTAAGTATGCGATAGCATGTGCATCGAGCATAGAATCAGTGTGGATTCAAAAGCTGTTGTCTGGGTTATTTGGTATCGGATTGGAGGCGACTTGCATTTGGTGTGACAACCAGAGTTTTATGAAGTTGTCATAGAACCCGGTGTTCCATGACAGGTTGAAGCATATCGAGATCATATACTACTACCTCAGGGATATGGTATAGAGAGGAGAAGCGAGGCTCCAGCTCATGACTACATGGCCTTTGGAGGCCCTACTTTGTAGCCCAACTCCAATGACTTGCTCAATTTTCCAAAACGTCCTCCTTCAAGGGACGACGTCACCTTTATTTTAGGGTTTTATTTGTGCAAAAGTGAAATTAAAGAGAAATTTTAAATATTATCTTTGTAAAGGGGAAAGATTAGGGTTGTTGACCCCTAATATTGTGTTTTCCCTAATATTATGTGGACAAACTATGTTAGCTACATTTTGTATAAATAGAGATCATAAGATCTCATTTTAAAGACATAACTCTCCATTATGAGAGGCTCTTGGACTGAAATTTCTGCTCTCTTTGGTTAGTTCTCGCTCTTGTGATTTTTTTAAGGCTATGTCTTGGTTATGGTTGATGGAGATGGTGCACTAGACTTGGAAGGTTTTTTTCATTTCTTTTTTGGTGGTTAGTCTAGGTTTTATTGCCTTTTAATGCTTGAAGGTGCCATTTACTTCATTGTATTATCATTTGTACAAGTTAAAGGTTCTATTTGCTTAAGCCAATTAGGGAGTATAAGGGCATACACCCCTACTTGTGTTTCTACCATTTTATTTCTAAGGGAATATTGCTTCATAAGGGTTTACTAAGAGGAGTATAATTGCATACACCCTCCTAGTTAAAACCCTAGCTAAGAGAAGGTTGCCTTGGGGAGTAAAAGTTTTTACACCCCCAAGGAAGTAGCCTATTTAGATTCTTCATATTCTCTTGACTCCATTAACCCTTTCCTAAAGGCACTAGTCATTTACTTATTTCATGGGAGAAATAAATTTCTACCTTGGTAAACGTACAAATTTCAAGTTTTGAAGTTGTCTCTTTTGGATAATGATCTTGATGCCTTGGGGATTCTTCCTCCCTTAGGGCATCCTCTTTCTCGCAAAAATTATTATTGTTGTAGTAAAACTAACCTACAACCATTAGGGATTCTTTAAACACTAACCCTAACCGCTAATATCTCGCAAACTAACCCTCTAACTTTGTTAGTTTAACCTACTAACCTAGGTGCATCTATTGGGATAGCTTTTGGAACATTTTGATGGTCATAATTTTTTTTGTACTTCATTGAATGCTACAGCCATAAGGCTGATATAGTGCTGCAGAAATTTACTTTTATGACAACCATCTTTATTTAGTCTTGAAGTGTTATTTTCGGTCCAAATTGGTTACTAGTTTTATTGCTGAAATTGCTAACTAATATAGACCTTTTACTTGTTGATTTGGATGTAATATATTGTTGATTTACTAACATGTATGCTATTGTATTTTAGGGATATCAAGCTTAAATTTCTGATCCAGTTCTATACTTGGTTGGAAAAGTGTCTTTTCTTGTGTCTCGGGCAGGTACAGGTGCACCGACAACTATCTCTTTACTAGGTATCCATTTACCTCTCTTCACTTACCATTTTCAACCAATTTATTCTCCCATCACTTGAACTTACGGGGGACTTATCCTTACACTTCCCTTCATCCTTATCTTTTCCCCTAGGGTATTCGGGATTGCCTCACAGGAGTGACCTTAGTCACCCCCCAAGTGCGGGACCTACATCGAGGTGACATTGGGTGTAGTGTCCCATAGTTGTAGCACATGCTTTTGTGGTTGGGTTGGGATTTTACCAACCTACAACTTGTGCTATAACAAGATTTCCAGGACGTGGCCACCGTAGAGGAATCATATATTCATCCTTCAAAACAAAAGTATTTTCTTCTTGGATATTTTCATCAAGATTTTCAGGGGAAGGGGTGGTGTTTTCCTACACCTGAGATTGTTCATTGCCTCTTACCCTCTTCTCCAAGAGACCATGCAATATTCTTCTAATCTTTGATTTCCTCTTAGTTTTCTAAAAACAATGAGTCTTTATGCGTGGATGAAGATGAGCCTTAGTCTACATATAGTAGCCCCCTTCGGAGATGGATTGGTCAGTCTTGTGGCTACACTTTCAGGCAGGATGATCAGGGTGATGGTTTCTTTTTCCAACAAGATTTCATCCCTTCCACCCATCTTCATGAGTTTTATTTCATGATCGATTATATGTATGTTTATACTCATGATTATTATGTTCTTGACTTATCTTTGTTGTATTATATGATTAAGCATAGGGGGAGATACATTGATGAGATGATCAAATGGTTGCAGTGGTTGTATGACTTCACCTGACATCATCCAACACTTGATTTTCAGGGCTCTGAGGCCCCAGGTAAGTAGGTAAGTCATTTTGATTACCTGCATTCGCATCTTGATTGCTCATAATAGTTTAGATGCATTTCATTTTCATTTTTCTCTACTTGCATATTGATTTCATGCTTAGCTTAGAATTTTTTGAAAAAATGTCAAAATTTTATTTTTCTAGCTTAGTTGGTTTTTTATTATGATCATATGAGAACAAGGATGAGTAGGCCATCCTGCAAATGAAAATTTAATGTTTACTTGCAGGAACATGTCTACCAGGAGATGTTGTGTTTCTCATGCACTCTACGAAGACCACATGTCCCCAACTAGGAGCCAGATGTTATCCCCATTTTGTGGATAACTAAGAAGATCATGTCTCGAGGCCCTCATGTAGTAGATATGGAGTGTCAAGAGACTAAATGACCAACAATACACCCTTTTGCACAGTTGTAAACTCCTCTCACCACCACATATGGTCACAGATTTCCATATGGAATCCACCACATCAACTGGCTTCCGGAAGGAAGTGGGCCTTGCCCCATGAGGTACAAGTCAGTATTATGGTGAACATCATTTCAATATTTAAGCTAGTTGAGTATGTTGTATCTTAGATTTCTCTAGATTTCATGATATATGCTTGGACAATATGCCTTTTTCCCTGCTTCACCTTGGTGGTTGACATTGTTCCCTAGTAAGTGGTCTTCCCTGGGGATGAATTTGTTTCTAGGAACTCCCTTAAAGAGCCATCGTACTGTTCCCTACCATACTTACCACTTTCCATCATTTTCCCCCTCCATCTCCTTATCTCTTGGGATTTTAGGGCGTATTGACCCATGAAAGGGTTGTCTGTCATTCTATGGGAAGAAGAGGCTGAAGGCCCATAGGGATTGATGTTGGTTAAAAGATAAAAGCCTTGTATGAACCTTCCAGATGCTTCGCCCAGGGATCACCCAAGAAAGCAGTGAAACTCTTATCTTTGAGTAAAGGGGACCCACAATATAATAAAGAATGCTTAAAAGGGTAGTTGAAGGACATGAGGTCTCATCACGAGTTGACCTGAGTGGTATGACATTTCCATCATCTGGTCACCAAACCAGGGTAATGGCTCTCAGTTGCATGGCTGAGAGAAAGGGGGTCCCATCACAAGCCAACCTTCTCATTTCCACTAGGTGTTTGTGGGTGACATTGCCATTATCTGGTCACCACGCCAGGGCAGTGACCTCCAACCTCTCCTTAAAATTATGAAATAATAAAAGAATGAAAATTGATGGGCTTGGAAAAAGTGCATCATGGACGAAGGCACCACACACCCTCTACAAAGGCACCCATGAATGATACACTACGACCCCTTGTATGTCATGAGCCCTATGCCCATTGAGTCTTGACCCCAACCACTTCACCCACTTTACATGGCTTAGAAAGAGATATTTTGGAAACTCTCATTGACATAGGGAAAGGTCTACTCAATAGGACACCTCGTCAACCTTACAATATTCAAGCTTGACAAGTCACATAGTGTCCTTGAGCAATTAATTGTTTGATATAATGTTTTTTGATGCACATGCTTAGGTGGCCCATTTATTGATTGGATTCACTTATCATGATGTTATGACTTGAGATCCTTGGAGGGAGTGCTCATTTGTCTTTCCAAGACCTAGTTGGTGGACAATTTTGGGAGAACAAGCCTAGCTTGGGCTTCCATGGGGCTACAAGCCCACAAGTTGGATGCCAAGTGCCCACATGCCGAACCACAAAGATGAAATATTGAAGACCTAGAGGATAGTTGGATGGACCTAGCCCATGCTTCACTTGCCAAATGACTTTCCTAGGAGAGTAAAAACGTCACCTCCTAGGGTGTGATGTTACTTTTGGGGGCTAGGGTTTGGTGGTGATGTAACCACTCATTGACACATGGATGTTTTGAGGAGGATGTCTTCACCATGAGGAGATTACCTACATGCTTGACATGTGGCCTTTGGAGGCCTACCGATGCTTCTCCAACACCAACGACTTCTTCTAAGTGGAAAAATGTCCCCTAAAGGGGAGACGTCCATGCAAATTACGGTTTTACTTGTGCAAAAGTGAAAATTTAAATGAATTGTTTAATATTACTTTGTTAAAGGAGGAAAGATTAGGGTTGTTGACCCCTAGTATTGTGGTTTACCCCTTAATATATGGACAAGTCACCATAGTGACATTTTGTATAAATAAAGTATCATAAGATCTCATTTGAAAATAACTCTCCCTCTTGTAAGAGGACTTGGATCTGAAATTTTTTCTATACTTGGCTATATTTCTCTCTTGTGCAATTGTTTATGGCTATTTCTTGTGAATGGTTGATGGAGGAGTGAGGCACTAGCCTTGGAAGAATGTTTTTTTATCTTTTATGGGGGAATATATTAGCATCTTTCTTGATTTTGGTATGGTCTTTTACTCTTATGCTATCATTTTTTCAAGTCAAGGATTGTTGTGCTAGGAACTAAGTGGGAAGTAAGAGTATTTACACCCCCACTCTAGTATCCATCATTTATTGCTTAAAATCCATTGATGTTACAAGGGTTTGTTTAAGGAAGTAAGATGATTTACACCCCTCATTCTCAAACCCTAACTAGAGATATTTGTCTTGGGAAGTTAGAGGATTTACACCCCCAAGGAAGTAGCATCTGTAGTTCATTTATTTGACTCCATTAACCCAATAGTAAAGACCCTAGTCATTTATTTTTTGCATTGGAGATATAAAATCATTGCCTTAAGAAACGTGAATTTTCGTCTTTTGAAAGATCTTTTGCTTGAAGTTGGTTTGCTACATTGAGAGGAGTCTTCCCCTAGTAGGGTGTCCCCTCTCTCCCACTACTTTACTTGTTGTTACAAACCCTAACTTACAACCATTAGGGATGATCTAACCTAGATAGATAATTAATCATAACTCCTAAACTAGCCCTAGACTAACTCTTAAATTTTGCTCATTTACTCTACTAACTAGGGTGCATCTTTTGGGCTAACTGTTGGCATATTTTGATGGTGTAGTTTGTTGATATAAGCGACTGAAATCTACAACCATAAGGCTGCAATTTTCTGCAAAAAACACATGTTTACAACAACCATCTTCTCTTGCCTCTTAAATGCCATTTTCAGCCTATATTCATTGTTAATCTTGATGTTGATTTGCTTAACTAGTTTAGATCTTTGTATGGTGATTTAGATGCTTTATTTGTTGATATAAACTGTCATCTATTGCTGAATTTGTTGATTCATACTAACATATATCATTGCAAGCTGGATTTTCTTGTGTCTCGGACATGTACAATCATCCGGAGAAGTACTATACCTTTGGGGCAACAATCACTTGACTTACAAGACATCTCTTCCCACATTTCACTCCATTTAGATTTGACCTCTAGGGGCTCCACTTCCATCTCTATCCATCCCCATCTCCTTCCCCCTAGGGTCACAGGGATCGTCTCCCTAGAGTGCCCTAGTAACCCTTGAAGTGCGGGACCTACATCGATGTGACATTGGGTGTAGGATTCTCAATTTGTAGCACTTGTTTTTGTGGTTGGGTTGGGCTTTGCCCAACCTACAACTTGTGCTATAACAATGACTAAATATTCATTGTGAAAGCATTACCCAACATCATATGGATTAACCACAACACCTATTGGTCTCCATTGGTTCTGAAATGCACTTCGGGAGAAATTTGGTCCTTTCATTTGCTAGACAGTACTAAGCGCACTAGATATCAATTGATTATTTTGGCAGATTTATAACTTTGTTCTATTGACACATAATCTCAGTCTCAATCGGTAAATCAAGAGATTGTACATCTTAGATGACCTAACAACTGACAAAATTAAATTTGGGTAAAGCATCAGCAAACGTTGGACTCGAACTTGTATTAAAAAACGCTTTTGGGTGCAATGTTTTGGTCTGTCAAAGTGATTTTTTCATCTCTAAAAGAGGCTGGTCATATGTTTTTTGGCATTTAGATTCCAACTCAATTCATGAAATCAAAATCTGACGCCCATAAGTACCAAAACGGATTTCCTATGGTTTCTCGCCCGAAATGACTGCGTCGATTGTTACGCAAATGAGAAATTGGTGTGGTACAGTTAGTTGGATGACCTGGAGTGCCTCTCAGCGTTATTCATAGCGCAAAATACATTACCCCAATCCAGCTACGTACGAGAAAGTTATATATGTTTTTCCGACAGCGTCAACCAGAGATTTGCGAATTGGTTTTATCAACTTCCGCACGAAATTGATAAAGTTTGATTGATCTCAATGCCAATTCAAAATTTCTTTTCAACAACTTAAGTGCAATTCCAAATGAAATTTAATTGGTTTGAATTGAACCAACTTCAAAATGAACACGCACATTTTTAACTTTTTACCAGTCTTGATTGGGTTTGCTTACTGGAGTTGATACTTGCCTTCAGTATTTATGGGTAACTAAAGCCACTAATGACGGAGGGACATTTGATCCAGCTTCATCGTAAAGTGCTAAACTCCAAATTTACGTGGTTTCCAACAAGGTGTGAGCTAGGGTTTTAACTTATTTTTATTGCAAACTGTAGAGGATGGCTTGACTCGTATGGCTCCTGTTGTTGACGATCCTCTCTGTCAACGTCTCATAAACGACTGGGAGCCAAAGGTTACACTGTCAAGGTCTCATAAACCATAGTGAGAACCAAAGGTTATATTTTTTAAATTTATTTTACAATCATCATAAAAAAAAAAAGAGTACACAGGGGTCAATATATCTTGGAGAGTCAAAATGCTTATTGGTCAATTAAGAACCAATTCTCATCAACTCGGTTGTGAAAAGACCAAAAGAAGCTTGGAAAGAAAGGGTGTGTGTTCTGCACTTTTGGAAAAGTGGAAACAGAAAAAACATTTCATTTTAGAGTGTGAAGCCTTCAAAGACAGTAGGGACAACTATATAAGTATCTTGACAGCTAGCTCTTGGAATAACTTATTCAGCGAGGGAACATTGGAGAAATTGGGGGAGCTCATCATCAAGTTGAACAGGGAAATGACTGAACTGCAGAAATCAGTGTGTGAGGCGGTTTGTCCCATAGGCTATTGTTAGCCTTGTGGACGTTAAAATTATTTTCTTTCTTTCTTTCTCTACCACATAGGCAACAACTCAATTTTAGTTTTTTACAGGCACCTTTAGATATTCGGTTGTTGCAACTACCAGGTTGTTTGTTGGTTGGCTTACTGGGTGTGATTGTGGACGTGTCTATCATTATCTGGCTTGGAACCGAAGAGTTCTTACATACTTTTGAAATTATGGAATCAGTTCCTTATGATATCATATTGAGTGAAATGGGGGATGCTCCTATTGAAGGAAAGTGTATTATATTGAAGAGTTTAACCCCACATACAATCATCATAAAAAAGCCTATATAGGGGCCAATATATCTTGGAGAGCCAAAATGCTTGTTGCCCAATTAAGAACCAATTCCCATCAACTCAGTTGTGAAATTGGAATAATTTATTCAGGGAGAAGACACTGGAAACATTGGGGGAGCTCATCATCAAGTTGAACAAGAAAAAGGTTGAAATGCAGAAATCAATCATTTATTCAGGGAGGGGACAATGGAGAAATTGGGGGAGCTCATCATCAAGTTGAACATGAAAAATGGCTGAAATACAGAAATCAGTGTGTGAGACTATTTGTCCCATAAACTATTGTTAACCTAGTGGACGTTAAAATCATTTTATTTCTTTCATGTTCCAATAGCATGGAGCTATCATTTTTTTGAGACTGTTTTTTGTACCATTTTCTAGCATTGCTATCCTCCTCTGGACATCGGTAGTGCTTTTAGCTATCTTGACTGCGTTTGTGTCTGGCCTTTTCTTGGCCTTTATGGTGCGGTTCTCAAGTATCAGAAAAATTGAATTCGACTACGAATAAAACTAGATTATATCTGCAACATTACCGTTTGTTGAGTGTAGTAATGACTTGTTGTACATGCGAGAAGATTCTTGCTTTCCCAGGCAGAACGACCGTAAAGACAATAAATCTCGCGCAGCACTGGCAGAATTAAAACGGAATTTGCTAGGGTTTATGGCACAAAGGACTTCCCACTTTCCAGCATAAACAAAAGACCGTTGGATGATGTAGATTTTAGGGTTTTCTATTCATAATATCCCCTCCATTTTATCCCTTTAAAATATTAGATGCATCCAAGTTTGAATCAACTCAACCGGCGCCCAAAACGTTTGAACCTAACATGTACTCGAAGAAGTTCGAAGCTCTCATGAGAGTTAACAACAAGTACGCCGATTACACTCAGTAGAATTAACAAGAAGTGCGCCGAATACATGATCATCGCGTGAGTTTATAACAAATGCGTTGATACTCTTCGGAGGAGTTTACAACATATGCTCTGATTCACACTTAGTGACGATGAAACTAACTCCTCTCATAGTTGTAATATGCAGAAGCTTCAAACGCGTGGGTTATCAAGGGCATATATATTTCTTGAGGAATGTGAATAGACTTGGCATTGGTTATATTTTTAAATGAAAAAGGAAAGGGGGAGGAGACGGGACGGGGCATGCCAACCCCTTTCCCCTTATAGTGATCATGATTTATGTGTGCCATGAAAACGTGAAAGAAAGAGAGGCCACATACCCTTTTTAATCATTTTGATAATCATGCTTAAGTTTGAGAGGTGAGGTAGAGTGGTGGGGGAGTCACCCCCATTTTAACATTTTTTAATTATTTTGAATTCCTGCTCCCCCCTCTCACGAACTTATTTAAAACCACTTTCAAACCAAGTACTATCACATGAAATCAAGTTCAATGTATTAAAATTGTACTAAAATTCAAGTTCAGTGAGTCTGCAACGCATGCATGATGACGATAAGAAACATAGTCTAGGCTCTGAATTTGGAATGACCACTTGACCAAAGAGTTTAGATGAGTGTGCACCAACCTGATCATTCAACAAATTTCATAACTCAGCCTCCATCTGTCACCCAATGAGGTTCATGACTTGGTGTCCGATGCAAATCGGAGTTCATTCAAACTCCTCGGATGTGCATTGGAAGACTTTGTTCAAACTCCTTCGATGAAAGTCGGACGAGTTGCCATCAACTCCTCCGATGCAAATCAGAGGAGTTGCCATTAACTCCTCTGAAACCTAAAAAACCAACTTTCGTAAAATTGCCATAGCTTTTGATTCGGGTGTCCATTTTGTGCGTTATTTATACAGTTGGAAATTTTTTCCGAGATATACAATTTTCTAGTTGTAGGTTTTAAGAAATTGTTAACTTGTTGCCTTCATTTTTCAATATGAATATCTAGTACATTGTTGTCAGCCCCCAAAAACACAACGCCTTAATCATGAGCAGACGAACCAGGAATTGAATCAACTTGCCTGATATTTCAATTATTTAATGCCTTAATTATATGTGTTCTAATGATTAGTCTTGATGGTTTATTTGGAGTTACTCTCATCTATTGTATGTTGAATGGTGTCAGGTACCAAGAGAAGGAGGGTCGCGCTCGACATTTTCGCG
>ML787029.1:55624-141980 GCA_009831015.1 Picea engelmannii
GATTATTGCAGAATCCATTAAGGACCACCTTATCCATCATGTATCATCGTTATATTCTCCAAAGCAAATGATGGACACCTTAACTCATCTCTTTGAAGGAAGCAATATAAACCAAAGAATTAATCTAAGATCTCAGTTGAAGAATGTGAAAATGCAAAACTCAAAAACCATCCACTCTTACTTCTCAAGAGTGAATCAAATCAAGGAGCAGATAGAAGCCATCAGTGACTCAGTAGAAGGAGAAGAGATGGTGATCAGTACCTTGAATGGCCTCCCAAGGTCATGGGATGCATTCATCCAAGGAATTTGCTCAAGGAAGAATCTTCCCAGGTTCAGTAGGCTTTGGGACGATTGTAACCAGGAAGAATCTAGGACAACTACAAGAGAAGAAAAGATAGCAGATGGAGATTAAGCCCTAGCCGCCCACACCAGGAAAACAAAGAACAAGAAGGAACATTCTTTACTTAAGAAGTTTAAGAAGGGTCGAAGAGACAACTCAAATATCATATGTTACTGTTGTCAGGAATTGGGACACTTTGCTAGGGATTTCCCTCTCATTATGGAAATTAAGAAAAAGAAAGGAAGTAAGAGGCATCAAGATTACACAAATGAAGATGATGAGCCTCCCAAGAAGGTTGAAAAGAAATATGAATCAAGTGATGATGATTATGTTCTTATCTAAGCTCTCACAGATATTGTTTCTCATGGAAGTGACACTTCGTTGATAGACAATGGTGCTTCCAAGCACATGACAACTTATGAAGACTCCTTATCTAACCTTATTCATAAAGATTCACCTCACAAGGTGAAATTGGGTGATGACTATCAATATCCAATCAAAGGTGTTGGAGAATCTTCCTACAAGTTAAAATCAGGCAAGCCAATGAAGATGAATGAAGTTCTCTATGTTCCAAGTTTAAAGAAAAATCTTCTCTCAATTTCAACATTGGACAAGAAAGGATTTAGAGTAGCATTTATTCATGGTCAAGTTCTTATGTGGCCTAGAGGGAAGACCCTTGATGATGCAATAGTGATTGGAGTTGAAGAAGGAGGACTCTACAAATTAAAAGGACATTCAGACTCTGAAATGGTTCATGATATTGTGAATCCCAATGAACTATGGCATAGGATATTTTCTCACCTACACTACAAAGTCCTTCCCGTTGTGAGAAAAATGGTGACAAGTCTACCAGAAATCCAAGCAGAACGATATGGTGTGTGCAAAGGATGTGCACAAGGAAAGACACATGACAATGTACATGCAAAATAGAAGTCCCCATGTACGTGCTTGAAAACAAGACACAATTCACAAATCAACGTAGACGACAATGTACGTGAAAAATAGAAGTCCCCATAAGGTGCTTGAAAACAAGAGACACGAGGAGATGTTTTCAGGAGAGAAGCAAGAAGTCAACCATTTCAAAATATTTGTCTGCCCTGTATTTGTTCACATCCCCAAGGAAAATTGGACAAAGTTGGACCCTTCCGGACATAAGGGCATATTTGTTGGTTACAATGACACATCGAAGGCTTACATGATATACATTCTAGGTCACTGGAAAGTGGAGATCAACCGAGATGTAACCTTCGATGAGAATGAAAATTTCAGTAAATCCAAACAGATCCGTGTAGAAGAGGTACATGAAGAAGATAATGAAGTTCCTAATGTTCCAGAGACAGAGGAAGTTGAACCAGAGGAAGTCATTCCAGAGGATCATGACATGGTAGAACCTTAGAAACCAACAGAGATGCCTTGTCGCAAGAGAAGACCAACTTGGGCACAAGAGATTATCAGAGATGTACAAAGAATTGGTGCCCTAGAGAAATATTTCAGGGAAAGTAAGAAGCCAAAGCCGTATTCCAGCTACGTGGCATGCTTGTGTGACATAATGGATGCAAAACCTTCCATTTATGAAGAGGCGAATAAAATCAAGTATGGAAAGATGCCATGGCAGAGGAATACTGATCCATTATGGAGAATGATGTATGGGATGTGGTTCCCAGACCAAAGGAAAAATCTTTTGTGAGTTCAAAATGGATCTACACAACAAAACACACAGTTGATGGCAGTATTGAAAAATATAAGGCAAGATTTATGGCCTGAGGTTTCTCTCAGAAGGAAGGGATTGACTATGAAGAGACCTTTGTTGCCGTAGCAATATATACCTCGATCAAGACTATACTTTCATTGGCCGCTATGATGAAATGGAAGGTGAACCATATGGATGTGAAGACAATCTTCTTGAATGATGAAATAAAAGAGGAAGTTTATGTGGAGCAACCACTTGGATTCAAGACACGTGACAGATAGACTCACGTGTGCTAATTAAAGAAGGATTTATATGGATTGAAGTAGGCACCCAAAGCATGGTATGGTAGGGTTGAAATTTTTTTGATGATCTTGGGTTTTACCAAGAGTAGTGCAGATCCTAACCTTTACTTTAAGGTTGAGGATGGTGAACCGATAATTCTATCGCTGTATGTAGATGACCTGTTTCTAATAGGTGCGAAAAATATCATCACTAAGTGTAAGAGAAAATTGGTTGCAGAATTCGAGATGAAAGATTTAGGAATGATGCACTACTTCTTGGGACTAGAAGTTTGGCAGAGATCAGATGAGATTTTCCTAAATCAAGGAAAACATGGTGTGGAAATATTGAATAGGTTTGAGATGTTGGAATGTAAGTCCATGGCTACTCTAAAGGTATCAAATATAAATTTTCTACAGGATACAACTTCAGATATTGTGGATTCTATCTTATACAAGCATATGTATTTGACAAACACAAGACCAGATATATGTTTTTTTGTGAACACCTTGAGTTAGCATTTGGAGTAGCCTAGGGAGGTTCATTTGGCTACAAAAAAACATGTGTTGAGGTACCTTAAGGGTAATCTAGATCATGGTCTATGGTATAAATCTGACCATGAGTTTATATTGTATGGATACTCAGATTCAGGCTGGGACGACAATATTCCTGATCGGAAGAGCACTTCATGGTATTGTTTCAGTATTGGCTCCAGTATGGTCTCGTGGAGCAACATGAAGCAGTTATGTGTGGCACTTAGTACGATTGAATCTAAGTATGCGATAGCATGTGCATCGAGCATAGAATCAGTGTGGATTCAAAAGCTGTTGTCTGGGTTATTTGGTATCGGATTGGAGGCGACTTGCATTTGGTGTGACAACCAGAGTTTTATGAAGTTGTCATAGAACCCGGTGTTCCATGACAGGTTGAAGCATATCGAGATCATATACTACTACCTCAGGGATATGGTATAGAGAGGAGAAGCGAGGCTCCAGCTCATGACTACATGGCCTTTGGAGGCCCTACTTTGTAGCCCAACTCCAATGACTTGCTCAATTTTCCAAAACGTCCTCCTTCAAGGGACGACGTCACCTTTATTTTAGGGTTTTATTTGTGCAAAAGTGAAATTAAAGAGAAATTTTAAATATTATCTTTGTAAAGGGGAAAGATTAGGGTTGTTGACCCCTAATATTGTGTTTTCCCTAATATTATGTGGACAAACTATGTTAGCTACATTTTGTATAAATAGAGATCATAAGATCTCATTTTAAAGACATAACTCTCCATTATGAGAGGCTCTTGGACTGAAATTTCTGCTCTCTTTGGTTAGTTCTCGCTCTTGTGATTTTTTTAAGGCTATGTCTTGGTTATGGTTGATGGAGATGGTGCACTAGACTTGGAAGGTTTTTTTCATTTCTTTTTTGGTGGTTAGTCTAGGTTTTATTGCCTTTTAATGCTTGAAGGTGCCATTTACTTCATTGTATTATCATTTGTACAAGTTAAAGGTTCTATTTGCTTAAGCCAATTAGGGAGTATAAGGGCATACACCCCTACTTGTGTTTCTACCATTTTATTTCTAAGGGAATATTGCTTCATAAGGGTTTACTAAGAGGAGTATAATTGCATACACCCTCCTAGTTAAAACCCTAGCTAAGAGAAGGTTGCCTTGGGGAGTAAAAGTTTTTACACCCCCAAGGAAGTAGCCTATTTAGATTCTTCATATTCTCTTGACTCCATTAACCCTTTCCTAAAGGCACTAGTCATTTACTTATTTCATGGGAGAAATAAATTTCTACCTTGGTAAACGTACAAATTTCAAGTTTTGAAGTTGTCTCTTTTGGATAATGATCTTGATGCCTTGGGGATTCTTCCTCCCTTAGGGCATCCTCTTTCTCGCAAAAATTATTATTGTTGTAGTAAAACTAACCTACAACCATTAGGGATTCTTTAAACACTAACCCTAACCGCTAATATCTCGCAAACTAACCCTCTAACTTTGTTAGTTTAACCTACTAACCTAGGTGCATCTATTGGGATAGCTTTTGGAACATTTTGATGGTCATAATTTTTTTTGTACTTCATTGAATGCTACAGCCATAAGGCTGATATAGTGCTGCAGAAATTTACTTTTATGACAACCATCTTTATTTAGTCTTGAAGTGTTATTTTCGGTCCAAATTGGTTACTAGTTTTATTGCTGAAATTGCTAACTAATATAGACCTTTTACTTGTTGATTTGGATGTAATATATTGTTGATTTACTAACATGTATGCTATTGTATTTTAGGGATATCAAGCTTAAATTTCTGATCCAGTTCTATACTTGGTTGGAAAAGTGTCTTTTCTTGTGTCTCGGGCAGGTACAGGTGCACCGACAACTATCTCTTTACTAGGTATCCATTTACCTCTCTTCACTTACCATTTTCAACCAATTTATTCTCCCATCACTTGAACTTACGGGGGACTTATCCTTACACTTCCCTTCATCCTTATCTTTTCCCCTAGGGTATTCGGGATTGCCTCACAGGAGTGACCTTAGTCACCCCCCAAGTGCGGGACCTACATCGAGGTGACATTGGGTGTAGTGTCCCATAGTTGTAGCACATGCTTTTGTGGTTGGGTTGGGATTTTACCAACCTACAACTTGTGCTATAACAAGATTTCCAGGACGTGGCCACCGTAGAGGAATCATATATTCATCCTTCAAAACAAAAGTATTTTCTTCTTGGATATTTTCATCAAGATTTTCAGGGGAAGGGGTGGTGTTTTCCTACACCTGAGATTGTTCATTGCCTCTTACCCTCTTCTCCAAGAGACCATGCAATATTCTTCTAATCTTTGATTTCCTCTTAGTTTTCTAAAAACAATGAGTCTTTATGCGTGGATGAAGATGAGCCTTAGTCTACATATAGTAGCCCCCTTCGGAGATGGATTGGTCAGTCTTGTGGCTACACTTTCAGGCAGGATGATCAGGGTGATGGTTTCTTTTTCCAACAAGATTTCATCCCTTCCACCCATCTTCATGAGTTTTATTTCATGATCGATTATATGTATGTTTATACTCATGATTATTATGTTCTTGACTTATCTTTGTTGTATTATATGATTAAGCATAGGGGGAGATACATTGATGAGATGATCAAATGGTTGCAGTGGTTGTATGACTTCACCTGACATCATCCAACACTTGATTTTCAGGGCTCTGAGGCCCCAGGTAAGTAGGTAAGTCATTTTGATTACCTGCATTCGCATCTTGATTGCTCATAATAGTTTAGATGCATTTCATTTTCATTTTTCTCTACTTGCATATTGATTTCATGCTTAGCTTAGAATTTTTTGAAAAAATGTCAAAATTTTATTTTTCTAGCTTAGTTGGTTTTTTATTATGATCATATGAGAACAAGGATGAGTAGGCCATCCTGCAAATGAAAATTTAATGTTTACTTGCAGGAACATGTCTACCAGGAGATGTTGTGTTTCTCATGCACTCTACGAAGACCACATGTCCCCAACTAGGAGCCAGATGTTATCCCCATTTTGTGGATAACTAAGAAGATCATGTCTCGAGGCCCTCATGTAGTAGATATGGAGTGTCAAGAGACTAAATGACCAACAATACACCCTTTTGCACAGTTGTAAACTCCTCTCACCACCACATATGGTCACAGATTTCCATATGGAATCCACCACATCAACTGGCTTCCGGAAGGAAGTGGGCCTTGCCCCATGAGGTACAAGTCAGTATTATGGTGAACATCATTTCAATATTTAAGCTAGTTGAGTATGTTGTATCTTAGATTTCTCTAGATTTCATGATATATGCTTGGACAATATGCCTTTTTCCCTGCTTCACCTTGGTGGTTGACATTGTTCCCTAGTAAGTGGTCTTCCCTGGGGATGAATTTGTTTCTAGGAACTCCCTTAAAGAGCCATCGTACTGTTCCCTACCATACTTACCACTTTCCATCATTTTCCCCCTCCATCTCCTTATCTCTTGGGATTTTAGGGCGTATTGACCCATGAAAGGGTTGTCTGTCATTCTATGGGAAGAAGAGGCTGAAGGCCCATAGGGATTGATGTTGGTTAAAAGATAAAAGCCTTGTATGAACCTTCCAGATGCTTCGCCCAGGGATCACCCAAGAAAGCAGTGAAACTCTTATCTTTGAGTAAAGGGGACCCACAATATAATAAAGAATGCTTAAAAGGGTAGTTGAAGGACATGAGGTCTCATCACGAGTTGACCTGAGTGGTATGACATTTCCATCATCTGGTCACCAAACCAGGGTAATGGCTCTCAGTTGCATGGCTGAGAGAAAGGGGGTCCCATCACAAGCCAACCTTCTCATTTCCACTAGGTGTTTGTGGGTGACATTGCCATTATCTGGTCACCACGCCAGGGCAGTGACCTCCAACCTCTCCTTAAAATTATGAAATAATAAAAGAATGAAAATTGATGGGCTTGGAAAAAGTGCATCATGGACGAAGGCACCACACACCCTCTACAAAGGCACCCATGAATGATACACTACGACCCCTTGTATGTCATGAGCCCTATGCCCATTGAGTCTTGACCCCAACCACTTCACCCACTTTACATGGCTTAGAAAGAGATATTTTGGAAACTCTCATTGACATAGGGAAAGGTCTACTCAATAGGACACCTCGTCAACCTTACAATATTCAAGCTTGACAAGTCACATAGTGTCCTTGAGCAATTAATTGTTTGATATAATGTTTTTTGATGCACATGCTTAGGTGGCCCATTTATTGATTGGATTCACTTATCATGATGTTATGACTTGAGATCCTTGGAGGGAGTGCTCATTTGTCTTTCCAAGACCTAGTTGGTGGACAATTTTGGGAGAACAAGCCTAGCTTGGGCTTCCATGGGGCTACAAGCCCACAAGTTGGATGCCAAGTGCCCACATGCCGAACCACAAAGATGAAATATTGAAGACCTAGAGGATAGTTGGATGGACCTAGCCCATGCTTCACTTGCCAAATGACTTTCCTAGGAGAGTAAAAACGTCACCTCCTAGGGTGTGATGTTACTTTTGGGGGCTAGGGTTTGGTGGTGATGTAACCACTCATTGACACATGGATGTTTTGAGGAGGATGTCTTCACCATGAGGAGATTACCTACATGCTTGACATGTGGCCTTTGGAGGCCTACCGATGCTTCTCCAACACCAACGACTTCTTCTAAGTGGAAAAATGTCCCCTAAAGGGGAGACGTCCATGCAAATTACGGTTTTACTTGTGCAAAAGTGAAAATTTAAATGAATTGTTTAATATTACTTTGTTAAAGGAGGAAAGATTAGGGTTGTTGACCCCTAGTATTGTGGTTTACCCCTTAATATATGGACAAGTCACCATAGTGACATTTTGTATAAATAAAGTATCATAAGATCTCATTTGAAAATAACTCTCCCTCTTGTAAGAGGACTTGGATCTGAAATTTTTTCTATACTTGGCTATATTTCTCTCTTGTGCAATTGTTTATGGCTATTTCTTGTGAATGGTTGATGGAGGAGTGAGGCACTAGCCTTGGAAGAATGTTTTTTTATCTTTTATGGGGGAATATATTAGCATCTTTCTTGATTTTGGTATGGTCTTTTACTCTTATGCTATCATTTTTTCAAGTCAAGGATTGTTGTGCTAGGAACTAAGTGGGAAGTAAGAGTATTTACACCCCCACTCTAGTATCCATCATTTATTGCTTAAAATCCATTGATGTTACAAGGGTTTGTTTAAGGAAGTAAGATGATTTACACCCCTCATTCTCAAACCCTAACTAGAGATATTTGTCTTGGGAAGTTAGAGGATTTACACCCCCAAGGAAGTAGCATCTGTAGTTCATTTATTTGACTCCATTAACCCAATAGTAAAGACCCTAGTCATTTATTTTTTGCATTGGAGATATAAAATCATTGCCTTAAGAAACGTGAATTTTCGTCTTTTGAAAGATCTTTTGCTTGAAGTTGGTTTGCTACATTGAGAGGAGTCTTCCCCTAGTAGGGTGTCCCCTCTCTCCCACTACTTTACTTGTTGTTACAAACCCTAACTTACAACCATTAGGGATGATCTAACCTAGATAGATAATTAATCATAACTCCTAAACTAGCCCTAGACTAACTCTTAAATTTTGCTCATTTACTCTACTAACTAGGGTGCATCTTTTGGGCTAACTGTTGGCATATTTTGATGGTGTAGTTTGTTGATATAAGCGACTGAAATCTACAACCATAAGGCTGCAATTTTCTGCAAAAAACACATGTTTACAACAACCATCTTCTCTTGCCTCTTAAATGCCATTTTCAGCCTATATTCATTGTTAATCTTGATGTTGATTTGCTTAACTAGTTTAGATCTTTGTATGGTGATTTAGATGCTTTATTTGTTGATATAAACTGTCATCTATTGCTGAATTTGTTGATTCATACTAACATATATCATTGCAAGCTGGATTTTCTTGTGTCTCGGACATGTACAATCATCCGGAGAAGTACTATACCTTTGGGGCAACAATCACTTGACTTACAAGACATCTCTTCCCACATTTCACTCCATTTAGATTTGACCTCTAGGGGCTCCACTTCCATCTCTATCCATCCCCATCTCCTTCCCCCTAGGGTCACAGGGATCGTCTCCCTAGAGTGCCCTAGTAACCCTTGAAGTGCGGGACCTACATCGATGTGACATTGGGTGTAGGATTCTCAATTTGTAGCACTTGTTTTTGTGGTTGGGTTGGGCTTTGCCCAACCTACAACTTGTGCTATAACAATGACTAAATATTCATTGTGAAAGCATTACCCAACATCATATGGATTAACCACAACACCTATTGGTCTCCATTGGTTCTGAAATGCACTTCGGGAGAAATTTGGTCCTTTCATTTGCTAGACAGTACTAAGCGCACTAGATATCAATTGATTATTTTGGCAGATTTATAACTTTGTTCTATTGACACATAATCTCAGTCTCAATCGGTAAATCAAGAGATTGTACATCTTAGATGACCTAACAACTGACAAAATTAAATTTGGGTAAAGCATCAGCAAACGTTGGACTCGAACTTGTATTAAAAAACGCTTTTGGGTGCAATGTTTTGGTCTGTCAAAGTGATTTTTTCATCTCTAAAAGAGGCTGGTCATATGTTTTTTGGCATTTAGATTCCAACTCAATTCATGAAATCAAAATCTGACGCCCATAAGTACCAAAACGGATTTCCTATGGTTTCTCGCCCGAAATGACTGCGTCGATTGTTACGCAAATGAGAAATTGGTGTGGTACAGTTAGTTGGATGACCTGGAGTGCCTCTCAGCGTTATTCATAGCGCAAAATACATTACCCCAATCCAGCTACGTACGAGAAAGTTATATATGTTTTTCCGACAGCGTCAACCAGAGATTTGCGAATTGGTTTTATCAACTTCCGCACGAAATTGATAAAGTTTGATTGATCTCAATGCCAATTCAAAATTTCTTTTCAACAACTTAAGTGCAATTCCAAATGAAATTTAATTGGTTTGAATTGAACCAACTTCAAAATGAACACGCACATTTTTAACTTTTTACCAGTCTTGATTGGGTTTGCTTACTGGAGTTGATACTTGCCTTCAGTATTTATGGGTAACTAAAGCCACTAATGACGGAGGGACATTTGATCCAGCTTCATCGTAAAGTGCTAAACTCCAAATTTACGTGGTTTCCAACAAGGTGTGAGCTAGGGTTTTAACTTATTTTTATTGCAAACTGTAGAGGATGGCTTGACTCGTATGGCTCCTGTTGTTGACGATCCTCTCTGTCAACGTCTCATAAACGACTGGGAGCCAAAGGTTACACTGTCAAGGTCTCATAAACCATAGTGAGAACCAAAGGTTATATTTTTTAAATTTATTTTACAATCATCATAAAAAAAAAAAGAGTACACAGGGGTCAATATATCTTGGAGAGTCAAAATGCTTATTGGTCAATTAAGAACCAATTCTCATCAACTCGGTTGTGAAAAGACCAAAAGAAGCTTGGAAAGAAAGGGTGTGTGTTCTGCACTTTTGGAAAAGTGGAAACAGAAAAAACATTTCATTTTAGAGTGTGAAGCCTTCAAAGACAGTAGGGACAACTATATAAGTATCTTGACAGCTAGCTCTTGGAATAACTTATTCAGCGAGGGAACATTGGAGAAATTGGGGGAGCTCATCATCAAGTTGAACAGGGAAATGACTGAACTGCAGAAATCAGTGTGTGAGGCGGTTTGTCCCATAGGCTATTGTTAGCCTTGTGGACGTTAAAATTATTTTCTTTCTTTCTTTCTCTACCACATAGGCAACAACTCAATTTTAGTTTTTTACAGGCACCTTTAGATATTCGGTTGTTGCAACTACCAGGTTGTTTGTTGGTTGGCTTACTGGGTGTGATTGTGGACGTGTCTATCATTATCTGGCTTGGAACCGAAGAGTTCTTACATACTTTTGAAATTATGGAATCAGTTCCTTATGATATCATATTGAGTGAAATGGGGGATGCTCCTATTGAAGGAAAGTGTATTATATTGAAGAGTTTAACCCCACATACAATCATCATAAAAAAGCCTATATAGGGGCCAATATATCTTGGAGAGCCAAAATGCTTGTTGCCCAATTAAGAACCAATTCCCATCAACTCAGTTGTGAAATTGGAATAATTTATTCAGGGAGAAGACACTGGAAACATTGGGGGAGCTCATCATCAAGTTGAACAAGAAAAAGGTTGAAATGCAGAAATCAATCATTTATTCAGGGAGGGGACAATGGAGAAATTGGGGGAGCTCATCATCAAGTTGAACATGAAAAATGGCTGAAATACAGAAATCAGTGTGTGAGACTATTTGTCCCATAAACTATTGTTAACCTAGTGGACGTTAAAATCATTTTATTTCTTTCATGTTCCAATAGCATGGAGCTATCATTTTTTTGAGACTGTTTTTTGTACCATTTTCTAGCATTGCTATCCTCCTCTGGACATCGGTAGTGCTTTTAGCTATCTTGACTGCGTTTGTGTCTGGCCTTTTCTTGGCCTTTATGGTGCGGTTCTCAAGTATCAGAAAAATTGAATTCGACTACGAATAAAACTAGATTATATCTGCAACATTACCGTTTGTTGAGTGTAGTAATGACTTGTTGTACATGCGAGAAGATTCTTGCTTTCCCAGGCAGAACGACCGTAAAGACAATAAATCTCGCGCAGCACTGGCAGAATTAAAACGGAATTTGCTAGGGTTTATGGCACAAAGGACTTCCCACTTTCCAGCATAAACAAAAGACCGTTGGATGATGTAGATTTTAGGGTTTTCTATTCATAATATCCCCTCCATTTTATCCCTTTAAAATATTAGATGCATCCAAGTTTGAATCAACTCAACCGGCGCCCAAAACGTTTGAACCTAACATGTACTCGAAGAAGTTCGAAGCTCTCATGAGAGTTAACAACAAGTACGCCGATTACACTCAGTAGAATTAACAAGAAGTGCGCCGAATACATGATCATCGCGTGAGTTTATAACAAATGCGTTGATACTCTTCGGAGGAGTTTACAACATATGCTCTGATTCACACTTAGTGACGATGAAACTAACTCCTCTCATAGTTGTAATATGCAGAAGCTTCAAACGCGTGGGTTATCAAGGGCATATATATTTCTTGAGGAATGTGAATAGACTTGGCATTGGTTATATTTTTAAATGAAAAAGGAAAGGGGGAGGAGACGGGACGGGGCATGCCAACCCCTTTCCCCTTATAGTGATCATGATTTATGTGTGCCATGAAAACGTGAAAGAAAGAGAGGCCACATACCCTTTTTAATCATTTTGATAATCATGCTTAAGTTTGAGAGGTGAGGTAGAGTGGTGGGGGAGTCACCCCCATTTTAACATTTTTTAATTATTTTGAATTCCTGCTCCCCCCTCTCACGAACTTATTTAAAACCACTTTCAAACCAAGTACTATCACATGAAATCAAGTTCAATGTATTAAAATTGTACTAAAATTCAAGTTCAGTGAGTCTGCAACGCATGCATGATGACGATAAGAAACATAGTCTAGGCTCTGAATTTGGAATGACCACTTGACCAAAGAGTTTAGATGAGTGTGCACCAACCTGATCATTCAACAAATTTCATAACTCAGCCTCCATCTGTCACCCAATGAGGTTCATGACTTGGTGTCCGATGCAAATCGGAGTTCATTCAAACTCCTCGGATGTGCATTGGAAGACTTTGTTCAAACTCCTTCGATGAAAGTCGGACGAGTTGCCATCAACTCCTCCGATGCAAATCAGAGGAGTTGCCATTAACTCCTCTGAAACCTAAAAAACCAACTTTCGTAAAATTGCCATAGCTTTTGATTCGGGTGTCCATTTTGTGCGTTATTTATACAGTTGGAAATTTTTTCCGAGATATACAATTTTCTAGTTGTAGGTTTTAAGAAATTGTTAACTTGTTGCCTTCATTTTTCAATATGAATATCTAGTACATTGTTGTCAGCCCCCAAAAACACAACGCCTTAATCATGAGCAGACGAACCAGGAATTGAATCAACTTGCCTGATATTTCAATTATTTAATGCCTTAATTATATGTGTTCTAATGATTAGTCTTGATGGTTTATTTGGAGTTACTCTCATCTATTGTATGTTGAATGGTGTCAGGTACCAAGAGAAGGAGGGTCGCGCTCGACATTTTCGCGGTGCAATCTACAACTCAAAACGACAAAGGATAAATAATGAAAGATGTAGCAGTGATAGAGGAGCAACAAAGAAAATCTCAGGCAAATGGATGAAGCAGAAATCTAGAAACTTCATGACGATCGACTCTCAAACTAGGCTGACGAAGATGCTCCCGTGCCTAGGGTAGTCTTCACGATGCTTAAGGCACATATAGCAAAAATCCATGACATCCCACCAGTGCTAGGAGACAAATTCAAAATGTAACTGATGTATTTGTTACTCATTATCACAAAGAGGATGAGGAAAAACGTTGGAAGACGAAAGGTCATGAAGGGAAACAGAAGGCTAAAGGTCATATTGAACCTTAATAAATACTCAAATTGAACCCAAAGATGGGGATTTTGGCTCTTCAAACATTGTACACTTCTGAACTGTTTTGGGAATTTACAATGTCAACTAAAATTGGAGAGTTTTCCTTAGAGTTTTCATGTAATATTGTTGAAACTGTTAATACGGAGAAGCCCTCAGGAAAAACTTTTGATAAAGAGAAAAACTCGCATGTGTTGTTGTTCTGTTGCAAACTATTTCAAGTAGAATGTTTGTTGTTCACATGGGCTGTAAGAGCATGTTTGTTTATGGACGATTATGATGGAATATGTGTTTCTTGCAGTTTTGTTATTCTTCATTATTTCTCATGTCCTGAGCATATGAGTTGTCAATGTATGTGATATAGTGACTTAGACTATTATGGTTATGTATCCATGTGCATGTGTTATCTGACTTTATTTCTTTATTTCAACTATCTGGGTGAAGTTATTGCTAGAGTTAGTTCCATGTCACAACTCATTCACTTACGTTAATTTGATCCTAGCTAGGATAGGGTAGATTAGAAGTAGATTAAATATCTACATTTACATAATCTTCATCTACATATTCTGTTTGCATAACCATCCATCACTCACCTTCATTGGTGGACTAGGTTGCAACCGATAAAACCAAACAAGCAATGGTTGCCGGGCCAGAATCTGGATGGGTTCCCTATTCCAAATGGTGAGAGGTCTAATTAGGACTTCTTACCAGGTAGAACCCCTTATTGTTGTCGGGTGAATTTAGACCTGCCAATAGAATTGGCACTAGAAGAAGGGTCGGATGACAATCCTTCCCATGTGGAGTCATTTCATCAACTTTTAACCAACACATGGCTCCTCTCCATACCTCTTGTTAGCACCATTATTTTTACAGTTAGAGTTATTCCTAGATGAGTTGTAGTTCGTGTGTGAAAGCATGTGAGGTTAGGAACCAAATAACGAATGAGTTGAAATAAGCAAGTAGTAGGTCTGACCCTTGGAGTTGGGAAAGGGCGTAATGATTAGTCATGTGCGACTTGTAAAGGTCCCTTTTCCGAAAGATCGAGTCCTGTTAGAAAAGGGAATTTACGTGCCAGAGATCGAGGCAAGTTGTTGGGATAGAGGTCACATCGATGGATATAATGAACATCATCACCTAATTATGAAGTCAGAAAGGTGAACAATCACGACGCTCCTATCATGTATACCCTTCCGCTCTTATCATTTGTACTTTGCACACTTCAAAGTGTACCCATCACACGAGTTTACTGCACAAATCTTCAACCTGCTTCCAAACTTCTCATCGCCATGGATTTATCGTCCTCTTCCATGATTCCATTCGTTACCCGTTCAAGTATAAATATTGGTCACCCTGCATGCCTCTCCTTTACTTTATGGATTTGTGTGCTGTCTATGGTTTTTTCTGCAAGCCCTGGATCCCTTCGCTGTGTGACAACTAATTTCCATCGTTCATATTGTAAGTCTTTTCATTCAAGTATCCACGTCTCCTTCATCATTTTCAGTCATTGTTTAGAGTCTATTGGAGTTCGCTGCAAACTAGAGTGTTGGACAATATTTCTTCTCGTGGTCAGCCTTTCTTCTTTGGAATTTCTTCATGTTGCGCTAAATTTCTCACTGCGCCTGACATTCTCTGTCTCACCACAAGTCTCCCAGTTCTTTTCTACCATGTCGAAATTTTTCGTCGCGCCTTCCTACCACGAAAAGCCTCCTGTTGTTGTTTCCCATTGCATCGAAATTTTCCATCGCGCCTTACTGCCGTGCCGTGGACTCCTGTGGCTGATTTTGCTTGTTGCGCAAAGTTTATGTCATTGCTTTTCTGATAGTCTCTGCGAAGTCCTTCATCCTTATTTTCCACGTAGAGAGGGTGTTACTGTTCATTATCTCGCATGCGAAACAAATATATACTGACATCTTGACAACATCCCAAAGCATAAGAAAGAAGGTGAGAAGTGGTAGGGCCGAGAGGTCTTAGCCTCAAGACCTAGAGTTAATAAACGGAGACCCAAAAATTAGGGCATATTTTGAGCAGGTCGGATGTATGCACTTTTGTGAAAAAATCAAAGGGTACAATGCGAAGTTGGCTGAGCAGTTCACCCTCAAATTTATTGGATTTCGCGCGACCATTGCGGGAATCACCTTCCGAGTGACGGAAGAAACTTTGTCAGCTGCGACGGAGATCCCTTCGCGCGGTGAAAAGTGGTTTAAAGGCATGCCTTTAGACATTTTGTCAAGCCCAACTACCTAAATGGGAAAATTGGAGCCGACGTTCCAAGTCAATACCTTCGGGAGCCTTTCCAAAATCTCCTAAAGGTAATCAGAAGGTATTTCACTGTGAAGGAAGGTTTGACCGAGTACACCCATATCACATCAGGCTGCTGATGCAATTCACAGGGAAACAATCTTTGAATATACCATTCTTCTTGCATCAAAGCATGGAAAAGATGGTAGACAAAGTCCAGGTTGAGGCTGACCAGTCGGGGAAAAATTTATCTCATTTGTCATTGATCAAGTTGTTGGTGGTCAAAAAATTGAGACGGTTGAACAAAGATTGAGATTCATTTATGATTTCGGCTGACATCCCCAGAGACCCCAAAGGAGACATTCATCTATCCACGAGGGAAACAACATTCCACATCACAGGGGCAAGGAGGGAAGATGTCACGGGAAATGGAAAGGAAATAGAAGACTCGTCATCCCACCAGCCAACACCCCAGAAAAGAAGCAAGCCAAGGTTTTTTAAGAAGCCCGAGGAGATCCAAGCTCCCAGTGAACCTCACACCCAGTCTGTCTCCGAGAGATTTGTTCAGCTAGAACATGTTGAAGGTTCAAGCATGGGAATTGGTGAAAGACAGAGGAGGCCAGGTGATGAAAACGTGAATGTTCAGGAGTTGTCGCAGTAGCTAAATCAAGCACAACTCGCTATTGCTGAATTGTATCAACAAAACAGAGAATTGAGAAGGCAGTTGGTAGAAAGGACTGTTGAAACGACAACGTCGTAGACTCAAGAAAGGAATACAAATTGGCTCAAAAGACAACTTAGAGAGGCGTAAGACATAATTATCCAACTGTGAGAGGAACAGAGGGTGTCAGAAGAAAGAATCGCAGAGCATCTCAAGGAATGCATACCGACCATGAATAACGACCGCGTGGCTCTCGCCGATGCTCAAGAAAAAATGAAAGGAAATGTGGTCTTGTGGAGATAGGTGAAGAATCTGAACAAACGAGACTGGTCTCTTAGAAAAACACTCAGAGTTTTAAGGTTGCAGGTGAGGCAAGAGGCATGAGTGAGACAACCCCATTTTGTCTTTTTTGATCGTGGCATGGAATCTTTCTCCCCGCGTATCCTGTTTCCTGTCGGTAACAAGAAGTCTGACGCGGCACCTGTGTGGTGAATATTCATCGCGCAGATGTTGTAAACTTACCTACTGAGGAGGGCAGGTGTAAGTGAAACACATGCCATTTTTGGAAGAGATGTGTGTCCTCCCAACTGTTGTTTCCACCTGGGGTTGCACGAGCGACCGCAAACAAACGTCCTCTACACCAAATCTCCATGTGCATGCTACATCCAGTGATTTCACAGTAGCAACCAAAGCCCATTATACAAGGTGACAGAGTTTCCAATAGTGCACTCGATTACTCGGGCACACCGTAAAAGAAAACACCGATTTATCACAACCCAATGAACGAATCTTACTCACGACTGAATGAGTGAGACAAAGGTGTCGGTTATTTTATGATTGGGTGCAGTCGAGTTTCCATTTTTGGTAAACTCTATTCAAAAGTTCGTCTGGGAGGAAGTAACCGGATCCAAAATTCTAGGAGAAGTAGTTTGAGGCATAGCAGCCCAAGAGGGCGTGGTTTCTCTATATATTGTATCTTTTCGATGTAAGCTGGGTTGGAAAAGTAGTGTATACAGAGGAATATTGAATGTAATCTTTGAATCCAGATAGAAATAACAATGCAGAGGTCCTGAAGCTTTGACGAAAATATTCTAATGGTGGTGGTTTGATGTATTGTGATCCTATCTATGTATGTACTTCTTGTTTCCTGTAAATTCATGTATGTTCTCTTTTTTTAAATTGGAACGCCTAACGAGTTTTAAATTCATCGCGCGATGCTTTAGACTCAATCATTTAAAATTTTTGTTCTCTTATAAGTAAGTTATAATTCATATTTAATGGTGCTCTGGTTTGTGTTATGTTCTCCTTTCTTCCGCCATACACGACGACATTTAAACTGAAAGACCATTTTTTATTTATCCTTTTTCCTCTCAAAGTTTCCTTTACCAGTCATTGATTTCTCTCGTTTTCAGGAGGTTGACTCCATATCCCAAATTTATTTATTTCCTTTCCAGTGAAACCAAAAACATTTCCCAAACACATAAATCTAACTGACAATCCAAAGTCATTATCTATCAGAGACTAGGTCTCAGAGAGATCCCTCTCTAGATTGGAAAGTCTAGTTTTCAGTCTTAAAGTTGGTATGTAGGTTACCTTGGTACTTTGTTTCTCTTCATCCCAACAATTTACCAAGTGCTAACATCTTGGTGCCATTGTCGGGGACGAAATTGAAAACTTTCCCTGGGAAAAAGACTAAAGCTATAGATTTGATCCCTGAGGGTAATAGTGGGTTAGACACCTATATTGGCTGAAACTTATTTTACCTTGGCGAATTCATTAAATAAGATCAACAACATAGAGTAGTTAGAATTAGAAATCCTGGCTCCTAAGAAAGTTTACACTAGAGCGAACCCTGATCCAGAGCCTGCAACATCCGTGTTTGATCCCGAAAAATAATTTCGCAAAGGAAAGGAAAGGACAACAGACCCTTTATATTACCTGGATAGGAACCTGTCTTTACCTAAGACGAAGTAAAAATAATTAATGACCTTGACTTCGATTTTCTATTTGAACAAACTCTGTTCAGGTCCAGATCATAATCCTATTTGAATGAAATAATTTTCGATGAGAAAAAGTTCCAATCTTTGATACCAACCAACCCCCTGCGAACTGCCATAATCCCCACTCAGACCATCCAACTAGTTCAAATCCCTCCTAGATTCATGGCCGTCAGGTTCACCCCTCTCGCCTTGCCGACCCAATTACATGATTTGTCTCAGAATTATAATCAAAGAATTAAATTATACGATACCGAAGGAAGTGATTATGCCCAAAAACACTTAGATTGGTTTAATGATTTTGTTGACCTGGAAGAGGTAGATCACGAGGATGAAAAAATGAGATTTTTTTCGCAAAGTCTCTTAGGGGAGGTCATAAAATCGTTCAAGGCCCTTCAAGTAGTGAGCATCCCTGATTTTGCAGCTTCTGAAACATTGTTTCTTGCCATATGGGGTGATAAAAAGAATCCTCTTTAGTCACTAACTTAGTACAATAATATAAAAATATCACCAGATGAAACAATGCAAGAGTTCTCAGCCAGATTCATGAAAGTTTACAATTCAATTCCCACATAAGTCAAACCTCCCCTGAGAGCTGCCTAGCTCTGATATGTTGATTTTTTTGACAATGAATTTGCCTTGTTGTTAAGAGAAAGAAGATCTAATACATTAGATGATATGATGAGTGACGCGATTGAAGTTGAAGTAAATATGATGGCATCGGGGAAGATCAAGCATAATTTTGACAGAAATGGGAAGAAGCCCCAAGGGGAAGCGCAACCCTCTACGTCTCGATCATTAGATGAGAAATTTGAATTTATAATAAAGACTATGGAAAGACTCATGGAAAGGATGTCTGTGGAGAACAAGCCTGCCACTAGGGAGAAAAACGATTTCCAGCCTAGAAATCAAAATTTTAGAAGAGCCCTAGTTGCACAGATCAGGCAAAGAGACCAGAGAGATCAAGGTGATTAGTAGATAAGACCTCCTTTCCAAAACAACTATGCAAACAAAGATTTTGATCAAATAATCCAATACCAGATGCATTGTTGCAACGATACAAAAACGTACGTGTTCTTAACAAAAGGAGAGCACGATCAATTTATGGATGCAAATGATGAGTTTGTGCTGGAGAATGATGATATGTTTTCATCAAAAACAGAGGAGTTTAGGAAAGGATACCACAATGCTATTATGCAGTTTCAGAAGAAGTATAACATCATAAGTAAAAGGGCGCTTGTAGAGCTTCTGAAGGCGAATCCCACAAGGGAACCCCTAGTGAACACTCCTTCTTCAAGCCAACCGAAGAAAGATAATTCAGCAAGGGATGTAAGGGAGAAAGGAAAATAAAAGGAAGAATCCCTAAAGAAAGCACCTGAGGCAAGAAAGGAAGCGGTTGTCAAAGAGGTAGAAAAATCTCCTCCTCCTTTTAATTTTGAAAGCAAAATGGCTAAAATCAAAATATTTGTTCCGTTTAATGAGCTGATCAAGAAGGGAGAGTATAGAAATCAGATTATTAAAATGTTAAACATGGAAGAGGCTCCTGACACCTTGAACATACAAGATGACCACCCTTCTATCTTTTTTGGCCCGCACGTAGAAGAAAGTGGTGATGTTGATGATGTTCCTCCTTTCTATGTTAGCCTTAAAATCCATGACATGACCTTACATAATGCCATGTTAGATTCAGGCACATCGCATAATCTCATGCCCAAGGTGGTCATGGATGAGTTAGGCTTGGATGTTACAAGACCTTATAAAGATCTTTTCTCTTTTGACTAAAGGAAGGTGAAATGCTTGGGTTTGATCAAATATTTAGTTGTATCATTGTCCCAAATCCCATCAAAAAATATGATTATGGACGTGGTGGTTTCCAACATCCCCCCAAAATTCAACATGCTATTATCTAGATCTTGGGTCGTAAAATTAAAGGGAACCTTGCAGATGGACATGTCGTATGCTACTATCCTTGTTTTTGGCCAAGAAAGGAGACTGTACACAGAAGTGATGATCAAGTACATGGTGAGTAGAAAAACCCAACCAAATAATCATCCTATTTACTCTGTCGACACCGAAGTTGGCTCCTCTATTTTTTATAATAACTTAATTTTTGAAGAGGGGAAGCCAACAACTATCATGACTGTCGAAGACAAAGTCGAGCATCGAACAAAGGAAATTACAGATCAGAGAAACAACATAGAAAATGAAATGTGGAATATGAGCTTTGATGGAGCTATCAACAGGGAAGGAGTCAGAGCTATGTGGATTAACCCTCCCAAAGTGGGTACAAAAATTTGTTCTTACAAGCTCGCTTTTGATTGTAACAATAAAATGGTTGAATATGAGGCACTGATTTTGGGTTTTAGGACTTTAAAGGAATTTGGTGCTAAAAGGATAGATGCACATGGATATTCTGAGCTCATCATTAACCAAGTAAAGGGTATATATCGGTCCAAGCATCCTAGATTGAGAGCATATAGGAACTTAGTGCTGGATCTCCTTGAAGAGTTTTCAGAATACAATTTGTTAGTGATTCCTAGGGGTAAAAATCAAATTGCTGATTCTTTGACTACTTCAGTTTTGGTGTTCAAAATTCCAATTTTTTCAAATAAGAAGTATGAAATTGAAGTCAAACATAGGCCCATAGTACCTGATAAAATTAAATATTGGCAATTGTTTGAAGATGATAAATAGGTAGAGAGATTCCTCCAAATGAGTGATGAATTTGCTAATGTGAATATTGACGATGAGTGTTGTTGTGAGGAAAATGAAGACGCAGTTGTGTTAAGCAACAATGACATTTTTCAGAATCAGATAGTTGGAAGGGATATAGTGCGGCTGAAAAACAACATTATCCCCAAAGGCTTGGTCCTGTTAGAAAATCTTTTTGATGAAAATGATGTAGCCATAATTCCTAAAATCACTGTGAATGATGAGGATATAGAGGATTGCAACATCGGTACTCAAGAAAATCCTAAGATCATCAGACTGTAAAAAACGCTCAGTCTAGAAATCAAACAGAGGTATATCATCCTTATGAAAGACTTCCCTTATGTTTTTTCATGGAATTATGAAGACTTAAAGGTCTATGAAACTAGAGTAATTCAACATGTAATTCCCATCAAGGAGGATCAAAACCTTTCAAACAAAAGTTGAGATGAATCAAACCTTTGTTGTTACCATTGATTGAAAAGGAGGTAAGGAAAATGTTTGATGCCAAGATTGTTGTGTCCTTAATATTTTCCAAGTGGATGGATAACCTTGTGCCCGTCAGAAAGAAAAGTGGTGAAATAAGATTGTGTGTGGACTTTCAGAATCTAAACAGGGTGTCTCTCAAAGACAACTATCCACTTCCTAAGATGGATTACATCTTGCAAAAGGTGGTTGGATCTCATAAAATGTCGATGCTTGACAATTTTTTTTGTTACAACCAGATCATGGCGCACCCGGATGACCGCGAGAAGAAATCATTTACAACACCTTGGGGTACTTTCATGTATGCAAAAATGCCTTTTGGGCTTATGAACGTTGGACCAACTTTCCAAAGGGCCATGGAAATAGCGTTTTTCGATGAGAAATATAAGTTTATCATGATTTAATTGGATGATATCACAATGTTTTTAGATTTCGATGATCAACATCTCGAACATCTAAGGAAGGTTTTCAGAAATGCAGAAAGTTTGGCATCTCGTTAAATACGAAAAAATCAAACTTTGGTATGCAAGAAGGAAAATTTCTTAGAGACATCATTTCAAAGGAAGGCATAAAAGTAGACCCCAACAGAGGAGTGAATTCTGAAGATCGACACTCCCAGGATCAAGAAAGAGGTGCAGTCTTTCCTAGGAAAGGTAAATACTTTGAGAAGGTTCATTCCAAACTTGGTTGAGATTATAAAGCACATCAAAAATATGCTCAGGAAAGGTAATGAAATAAAGTGGAATCCTGAAGCTAGGAAGTCGTTCGAAGATATTAAGGTGGCGCTGACCAAAGCTCCAGTGTTAGCCAACCTAGATTTTGTGAAGGACTTTATCTTATTTTCCTTTGTCTCAGAACACACCATCGTTGGTGTTTTGTTACAAAAGGATGATCAAAACTTTGAAAATCCAATAGCTTGTTTCAACAGGACATTGAGAGACTCCCTGCTAAGGTATGACATCAAGGAAAAACAAGCATATGCCTTGGTGACGACCCTAAAGGAATTCAGAACTTATATATTGCATTCCCATGTCATTTCTTATGTGCCTAAATATTCTGTAAAGGATATCTTGAATCAGCCTGATCCTGAAGGGAGAAGGGGCAAATGGATTGCAGTAATGTTGGAATATGACCTTGAAATCAAGCCTACAAAGATGATTAAGGGTCAAGGGCTCGGAAAATTAATGGTGTAGTTGAATTGTGATGTTTTAGTAATCAATTTTATTGTTGATCTGTCGGAGAATCCACAAGAAGAAAAAATCCCATAGGTATCTCAAAAGTTCATTGATTCTCCTTGGTACACTGACATTATTTACGTGTCAATAAATTTGCAAGCTCCTCCAGGGTTGAGAAAAAACAAAGCCAGATTTTTGAAGTTGAAAGCAACTAAGTTTTGCATTGTGGACAATTCTTTGTATTGGAAGGATCCAGGTGGGATCTTACTGAATTGTTTGTTGGAGGAAGATATGAAAAGGGATATAAGGAGTTTCACAAAGGAGACTGCGGGGGGCATCATTATTGGAAGACCACTGTGCACAAAATATTGAGGGCGGGGTTCTATTGGCCCAATATTTTTTCAGATGTATACAAGGAAGTTTCCAGCTACCATGAATGCTAGATCTTCGATGGGAAAATAAAGATGCAACCCTTGCCTTTAAAACCTATCTTTGTTGAAGCATCGTTTATGCAATGGGGCATGGATTTTATAGGGGAAAATCATCTGCCATATTCATCTTAGCATAGATGGATATTGGAAACCATGAACTACTTCACCAAATGGATCGAAGCGGTCCCCACAAGGCAAGCTACTGACACAGTTATCATTCAGTTTTTAGAGAGTAATATATTGCCTAGATTTGGTTGTCTAGTCAAGAAGATAAGTCCTTTTCATCATTTGTTGCGCATGGACCAATTGGTTTATTCTCCTTTGAGCATCGTTTGGTTCAGCTTCTTTCTCTTGCAGCAGTCTCCTCACTGGAAATCCCAATGAGGTGGGAAAAACTGCCTCTGCACCATATACAATTTGGAAAGGTGATGTGGAGATGGACTTTTTAGTGGCGATTTCGTCGGCCCATAACACATAGATAATATTTTTGTGCCAAGATTTCTTGTTGTTCTGCAGAAGCTTCTTAATAATCTTGGTCAAACTTTTGTTAGATGACTCTGCCAATCCATTACCCCGTGGGTAATAAGTTGTGGAATGTCCGAGAGTTTTGTTGTAATCGCTGCATAATTTCTCCATCTTCTTAGACTTATGTCTGAGAGTTATGTTGTGGATGGGTCCTTTTCGTCATTTTAGAGTCTATAAGTCAAATAAACCCAATGGTTAAGCACCTGGTTTGTTGTTCTTTGCCACCTCACTAGGAGGATAACATCCCCATTGGAGCCAGCTGTTAGCACTGTAATTTTTACAGTTAGAGTTTGTAACACTCCAGGTTTTGAACCCCCATTTTAAATAATGTATTATTACAATGATGAGAGGCCAGAGTGCCCAAGCAATTAGTAAAAGGCTAGTGTGCCAAAAAAATGTAATTTTTTTTATCGTTATTAATAATAAATACATGGTTGGCTACTAGATGGACAAGGACTAGAGTTATAGGGGGGGTATGATTCCACAAGAGAGGGGGCTGAGGGGCTATGTGTTTATTCCTATTTTAATTACCCTTTTTCTCTAAGGAAGGGGATCGGTTACGTGAGCTTCTTGGGGAAGGCCAGGAGGTTCTTGATTCCCCCAAGAGATACTTAAACCCATCCCTGGTCTGATTGTGGGGTTGTTCGATGGTCGTTGGTCGATGGTCCTGGGTTGTTGGTCGTTGGACTGATGGCTTGTTCATTGTTTTCTTGTACGTTCCTTCATTTTCCTCACGCACTTCCATGCACCCACTTAACCATTCATTGATCCATCCATCATCCGCATCTTGGCTTGGTAAAGGGAACTGGACTGCTGAAGAATTAGCCATGGGATAGTTAACTGTAATGGTCGTTGGTGCAATCCAGCCATGACCTGGGGCCTACATGTCTGAGATGCATTGGCCCGTGCCTTGTTTTTCTCACAACTACGGGTTCTGAGAGTTCCAAATTTGAGATTCCGGACCAACTGTGATGGAGGCCCCAAAATAAAGGAGAGGGATTGCTTGCGGGACTGCGTGGCAAAGAAGGGTGGATGTCCATTCTCTTGGGGCGGTACAGGCTGGGTACAAGAGAGCTGGGTACTTGGATTGTTGTGGGTGTTGGGAAACCTATGAGAGCTCGAGAGATGACTGGTTTGGGAATCCAGGTACACTCTGGAACCGTCCTTGTGGATTCATATCCCTGGCTCGAGGGTGACACTGCTATTGATATTTGGAGCAATGGTGTCTATGGTTGGGTGGAACATCCTTGGTCTGTAGCCAGTTAGTGTCACATTTTTATAAAGATAAGTGATCTCTATTGTGATATTATTATCTGTGTATGAATGTATTCCACTGTGTATTTTAATTATCGTTTAATTAAATCTTAGATTATGCATGCTTGTTGACTACTGCTGTGCATGTCGTTAAAGTCTTTTCTTTTATGCATCCTTAAATTTTAAAAAGGTATCGTAAGAGAAAGAAGTCCAAGGGCAGGCTTGAAGGTAGCATGCCCTGGCCTGTGGGTGGTTGGGGATGTTACATAATGGTATTAGAGGCTCTGGTTGAAACACAGGGCCGGGTCTGTTGGTCAGAGTCTCGTGGTTATAGATCGAACACTGAGCGTAGAGTTGAAAAGCTCAGGAGGAGTGGCGTTGTAGAATCTACGTAGGAGATAGAACGTCAGAGACCTGTTGTAAGGGATTCGAAGGATCGTGACCTTCCCCTTCGAATTCAGGAGCGATTACCACTGTAGGATCAGGAGAGATCTGGGATCGTTGGATCAGAGGAAAGGGGAACAGGGGAACAGGGGTCGTCCGATGAAAAGGAAGCAAGGTTTAAGGTCACAACCGTCAGATCCCATTGGAGAGTGAGATCAACGGACATGAGGCATTGCGGGGAACCAAGTTGCATGGGAGATAATTTCCCAAGACAGTCCTACAATCCAAACCATGGTTTCACCAAGGGGTTATGTGTCACTGTTAGGAGAATTGCGGGGCGAAAAGTGGGTTACTCCAAACCGCCGATGCATGCCCCCGCAAATTGAAAGGTAGTAAGTGATGTGACATGTTAGGGCTCAAACATCGAAACTCTGTATAGACGAAGTAGTTTGGGGCCGTCCAACGTCAAGGAGAGATAGGTGGCGCGAGATCCACAACTCTGAAAGTTTGTGGACGAGGAGGAGGTGAAATAACCGAAGTAGATCCTGACCGTCGATCACCAAGAGGTACGTGTCAACAGATCAGTAACTATGGAGAAATATGTTCAAGAGGTTTTCAGTTGAGATTTGAAACTCCCGAAGCCCGGAGAGATGAAGTAAATCTCAACCGTCTGATCCAAGAGGGCACGCGAAAGAATCCCACGTGCTTAGAGGAGGTTTGAAGTTTGAGATTTATGAAGCCCGAAGATCCGAAAGGATCTCAACTGTTGATTTGCCGAGAGCTACATGTCACTAGATCTAGGGCTTCGGATAAAAGCCAATGGGGCCAGATAAGTTTTGAAATTTGAGATTTCTGAAGTCCGAAGACCCGAAGTAAGCCTCAACCGTCAGATTAAGGAGGACACATGGTGCATATCCGTGGACTCTGGGTGAAGACCTGAAATGAATCTTAGTCGTCCAATCTAGGAGGACACATGGCAACAGATTGGCCAGTTTAGGAATTCAGAGTTTGGGAGAATTGGAAGTGTTCTAGTATGGAAACTCCCGAAGTCCCAAAGCCTGAAGAGTCAAAGTGATGGGGCACGAAGAAGTCACCAAGAGGTGATGTGGACCCCATAATTTTTGAAGTGACGTGGCTTGCAGATGTCACCGAGGATGATGTGGACACATGGGATGTGTGCCATGTGTTAGTAAGTTTTGAGCATTTGGAATATTGAAAAGTCAGTTAGAATGTGGCACGTGACACCCGCCTGATTGGGCCACGTGTCCGCTTCCAGTATTTCACCACATGGTGACATATCGTGCGGTCTAGAGACTGGGCACTCTGGGGGGAAAGATGTGACAGGTTGTGTTGGGTCGAAAAATACCAAAGGCCTGAAGGCCGGAGTACATATCGACCGTTGATTCCAGAAGACACACGTCAAAGGATCACCGACTTCGGGTGAAATCACTCCAGGAGAAAGTGCAGGAGGAAAGTTTGAAACTTCTGAAGCCCGAAGAGCCGAAGCGATTCAAAGTCGCTGATCTGTGGGAGGACACCCATCGACAGATCATTAAATCTGGGTAAAAGCGTTCCGGGAGGAGGAAAGCGAGGAAAGTTGAGACTCCCGAAGTGGATCTCGACCGTTGATTGTGAAAGAGGATGAGGACTGTTGATCCGGTCCTGGATGAAAGTTACGAAGTCCCGAAGCTCCGGACAAGCACTTTTTTTAGCTAAGCGTAGGGTAATGGCCATGGTCATATGCATATTGAGAGCTGAGGGAAGGAGGGCTAAGGGCTGAATTGATTGTCTTCAAGACAAAAAAGTGATAAGGAAGGATTTAGCCATGGTTTCTAGTCGTGGTCACCTAGGAAGGTGGTTTGAAGGAAGCGCGTGCACAAGATGAGATTCTGTGTTGGCCAAGGATAACATGACTGTTATTTTTGGAGAATGGGGATATGATATCCATGAACAAAAAAATAAAGAGACCTATAGCATGGTTTGGAAATTTTGTTTATCATATGCATGATTCTAACAAAATGGTCGCTTGCAGATTTTGCAGAATTAAGGGGTCTAAACACATCAACTCAGGATGTGTATTGAGGAAATGGAAGAAGGCGAGGGAGCCTCCAGTCATGATAAGGAGGTCGAAGTCCAGAATACTAAATTTGGTAATGCAGAGACAGAGTCCAATGGACGCAAGGGAAAAGGAAAGCATGAAACATTAATAGAAATAGTAAGAAGCCTGAAGATGGAAGTGCAGAGCTACAATGCAGAAAATGAGAGACTGATGAGAGAGAAAAGTCAGATAAATGCTCACGTGTTGTAGAGACAAATGAAAAAGGGATCAAACTCAAAACATGAGGAAGAAGGCAAGTTCCATGAAAGAGGGATGATCATGGAAGAGTTGGTTATTCCAGAAGTGCTAGCAGAGCTCATGGATACTACTCACCTCCTTACTTAGAAAGAAAGTTTTATGCATCGAAAGATTCTGTAAGCAGTCCATAGGTGTCTCCTGTCAGACACCAAAGAAGGAAACAAGAGGTATATAGTTTGCAAGGAGGGTTGAGGAAGCTCAAGCCACCTTCCTTTGAGGGTGAAAGAGAAAGGGAAGATGATTCCAAAGCATGGTTTCTTGGGCTGAGGAGATATTTTTAGTTTCATAACTATTCATTGAATCTGGAAGCCAGGATTTCCACCTACCATTTACACAGGAAAGCTACAATGTGGTGGGACCAAATGAAGCAAGTGGAACATGTTAATTAAAGTAGGATCACTTGGAAGCAGTTCAAGAAGTACTTCCAGAAGGAGTACCTCTCAGAGCATTTCTATGACAAGAGAATGCAGGAGTTCTTTGAACTCAGATTGGGAAGCATGACTATGGTAGAGTACGAGAAGAAGTTCTTTGGATTGTTAAAGTATGTTAGGTTCATTGGTGATGAGAAAGTGAAAATACAAAGATTTCTAAGTGGACTACCAACCTTTTATAAGGAAAAGATCAAGTATGATGAACCCAAGACCTTGACTGAGGCCATCGGGAAGGCTAAATACATGTATGATCAAGGCCAGGGAAGAGAATCCTTGTAGAAATCTTGGAAGGACAAGAAAAATTCAAAGTCTGGTCAGAGACGAAAAGGATTCAAACCTCCCTTCAATATGAATGAGCCTAATAGAAATCATCAACATCAGTATGCTAAGGGATATTTAAAGAAAGAAGATTCCTTGGGAAAAAGGGGAAGACGACCAATCCAATGCTGGGGATGCAAGGAAGATCACCTGTACAAGGATTTCCCACACAGAAAAGACAGAGTGAAGAATGTGCACAACATCTAAGAGGCTACAACAGTAGAAGATATGGGAAGAATATATGCAAATTTAAATGATCGACAAGCAGAGTACTGGTCCAATATGATCGAGGTGGAAGCTAAGATCATAAATCAGCCTGTTGCTATTTTGATTGATTCAGGAGAAAGTCATTGTTACATTGATCCTAAGATAGGGGATAGATTACATTTGGAGAAAAGTAAACTTGGAAAAACAAGTTTGGTTCAGTTAGCCACTGGAACCAAAAGAAGAATCCATGATATGGTCAGAATTTCTTCCATAAGTCTTGATGGCGTGAATACTAGTATTGATCTAAATATCATACCATTGGGGTCTTATGATATTCAGATTGGGATGGATTTGTTGGACAAGCATCATGCTGTCCTAGATTGTCATAACAAGACATTTACATGTCTTGATGGAAATGGAGAATAGAGCACTGTGAAAGGAGTTCCAAGACCCATCTCTATAAGGAAGATTTCAGCCTTACAACTAAAAATATGTTTTAGGAAGGGATGTCAATTGTATGAAGCTCATGTGGAAGAGAAAGATAATAGAAAGGGGCTAAGCCTCAGAGATTTCTCGGTACTACAAGAATTTGAAGATGTATTCCAATAAATACCCGGATTGCCACTAAGAAGGAAGATAGATTTCTCAATTGATTTAGTGCCAGGAGCTGCCCCGGTGTCAAAAACACCTTGCATAATGAGCACACCAGAGTTAAAAGAATTATACATGTAGTTGGAGGAATTGTTGAATAAAGGGTACATACGTCCAAGTGTTCACCTTGGGGAGCACCAATACTTTTTGTCAAAAAGAAGGATGGAACCTTGAGGTTGTGTATTGATTTTCGACAACTGAACAAGTACACTATAAAGAAAAAGTATCCTCTACCCCGAATTGATGACCTCTTTGATCAGCTAAGAGGAGCAAATATATTTTCAAAAACTGAATTGAGGGCAGGATACCATCATGTAAGAATCAAGGAAGAAGACATTCATAAGACAACCTTTAGGACCAAGTATGGGCATTATGAATTTGTAGTGGTGCCATTTGGACTGACCAATGCACCAGCTGTATTCATGTGCTTAATGAATGGCATCTTCAGAAATTAATTGTATAAATTTGTCATAGTATTACTGGATGACATACTTATCTATTCTAAGTCTGAAGAGGAGCATGAACATCACTTAAGACTGGTATTGCAAGTACTGAGAGAACATTATTTGTATGCCAATTTGAGTAAGTGTTCTTTCTATCAAAAGTAGATCCATTACTTGGGACACATTATTTCAGAGCAGTAGATCCAGAGAAGATCGAAGCCATTAGAGGATGGCCAACACCCAAAAATGTGTCAGACATCAGATATTTTATGGGATTAGTTGGCCACTACAAAAGGTTCATAGTAGGGTTCTCTAAGATTTCTCATCCCATCACTTCTTTGCAAAAGAAGGGAACTAAATTTGAATGGACACTCAAGTGTGAAAATAATTTTAATCTGTTGAAGGAATTACTTACTAGTGCACCTGTGTTAAAGATTGCTGACCCAAATGAAAGTTTTGTGGTATGTATAGACGCATGTAAGGAAGGACTTGGGGGAGTCCTCACTCAAAATGGACATGTCATTGGATATGAGGCCAGAAAGATTAAGGAACATGAGATGAACTATGCCACCTATGACTTGGAACTTGCTACTATTGTTCACGCCTTGAGAATGTGGAGGCATTATCTCATGGGGAAGAAATTTGAATTAAGGACAGACCACATTGGCCTGAAGTATCTTTTTGAACAACCAACCTTGAATGCCAGGAACACAAGATGGTTGGATTTTTTAAGTGAATATGACTTCGATATCAAGCATATCAAGGGAAAGGAGAATAAAGTTGCTGATGCACTTAGTAGAAGAGTGCATCTCATGCATGTTGCTGCTGTTAGTATGCATCAGTCAGGCTTGAAGAGAAAAATTTTAGAGGGTCTTGTTATAGACCAAAATTACCTACAGGTAAAGGAAAACTTACAACAAGGAGATGTAAAACATAAAATAAAGGAGTATGAGATAAAGGAAGACGTACTACTCATGCATAAAAATAGGATCTATGTTCCTAGTTCTGGAGCGCTGAGGAATTTGGTACTGAAGGAAATGCATGCTGTTCCTTATGCTGGACATCCCGGTTACCAGAAAACAATTATAGCAGTAAGAAGCTGGTTCTTTTGGTTGGGAATGAATAAGGATGTTGCTGATTACATAGCTTAATGTATGGAATTTCAGAAGGTGAAGGCTGAGCATAGGCACCCAGCGGGTTTGCTGCAGCCATTGCCAATTCCAGAGAATAAATGGGAAGTGATCACCATGGATTTCATCACGAGATTACTCAGAATGAATAAGCAACATGATTCAATCACGGTGGTGGTTGAAAAATTAACCAAGGTTGCTCATTTTGTGCCTATGAAGACAATGCATACAACGACTAATATTGCAGAAATTTTCATGAGGGAAATTGCTAGGTTGCATGGGATACCTCGGACAATTGTCTCAGACATAGATACAAAATTTACCTCCAATTTCTGGAGGGGATTGTTTAAAGGATTTGGCACAAATATAAACTTTATCACAACATATCATCCCCAGACAGATGGGAAAATAGAGAGTGTCAATCAAATAATTTAAGACATGCTGAGAATGTATGCGATGGATAAGCCATATAAGTGGGAATATTACTTACACTTGGTTGAGTTTGCATATAATAATGGGTATCAAGCTTCATTGAGAATGAGCCCATTTGAAGCCTTGTATGGTAGGAAATGCGATACTCTAGTAAGCTGGGACAACCCAACAGATAGAGTGGTACTTGGGCTGGAGTTGCTCAAGGACATGGAAGACCAGGTGGTTAAGATCAAGCATAATTTAAAGGCAGCTCAGGATAGACAGGAAGTTTATGCAGACAAGAACAAGATAGCTAGAGAATTTAAATTAGGCGAGCATGTAATTTTGAAAGTGAAGCCCAAGAAATTATCTTTGAAATTGGGTAGTTGTACAAAGCTGACAGCTAAATTCTGTTGTCCATTTGAAATATTGGACAGAATAGGGCTAGTTTCATACATGATTGCATTACCTACTTCCATGAATCTGCATAATGTATTTCATGTATCTTTAATAAATAAATATGTACATGATCCTAACCATGTTATTGATTGGCGTCTGATTCAGGTAGAGACGGAGGGAGATTTTTAGGTTCAGCAAGTACAGGTATTGGACAGAAAATTCAAAATGCTCCGGAATCGAATTATAGAGCTGGTAAAAGTTCAGTGGACCTGCTACGGTCCTGAAGATGCTACCTGGGCGCATGAAGATGCCATGCGGGTAGAGTACCCGCAAGTTTTTGAATAAATTTGAGATTTTGATCTCTATTTTGTATATGCACTGAGGACAGTGCCAAAATAAGGGGGAGGGGATGTAACACTCCAGGTTTTGAACCCCCATTTTAAATAATGTATTGTTACAATGTTGAGAGGCCAAAGTGCCCAAACAATTAGTAAAAGGCCAGTGTGCCCAAAACATGTAATGTTTTTTATCATTATTAATAATAAATACATGGCTGGCTGCTATACAGAAAAGGACTAGAGTTATAGAGTGCTATGATTCCACAAGAGAGGGGGATGAGGGGCTAAGTGTTTATTCCTATTTTAATTACCCTTTTTGTCTAAGGAAGGGGATCGATTACGTGAGCTTCTTGGGGAAGGCCAGGAGATTCTTGATTCCCCCGAGAGATACTTAAACCCATCCTTGGTCTGATTGTGGGGTTGGTCAATGGTCGTGGGTTGTTGGTCGTTGGACTGATGGCTTGTTCGCTGATTTCCTGTACATTCCTTCATTTCCCTCACACACTTCCATTCACCCACTTACCCATTCATTGATCCATCCATCATCCACGTCTTAGCTTGGTAAAGGGAACCGAATTGATGAATAATTAGCCATATGATAGTTGGTTATAATGGTCGTTGGTACAATCCAGCCATGACCTAGGGCCTGTATATCTGAGATGCGTTGGCCTATGCCCTGTTTTTCTCACAACTGCAAGTGTTGAGAGTTCCAGTTTGAGATTTCAGACTAGCTGTGTTGGAGGCCCCAAAAATAAAGGAGAGGGACTTCCTATAGGACTGTGTGGTAGAGAAGGGTGGAGGTCCATTCTATTGTTGTGGTACAGGATGAGTACAAGAGAGCTGGGTACTTGGATTGTTGTGGGTGTTGGGAAACCTGTGAGAGCTTGAGATCTGACTAGTTTGGGAACCCAAGTACACTTTGGAACCATCCTTGTGGATTCATAGCCTTGGCTCTAGGGTGACACTGCTGCTGAGATTTGGAGCAATGGTGTCTACGGTTGGGTGGAACGTCCTTGGTATGCACCCAGTTGGTTTCACCTTTTTATAAAGATAAGTTCTCTCTGTTGTGATATTATTATCTGTGTATGAATGTATTCCGCTGTGTATTTTAATTATTGTTTAACTAAATCTTAGATTATGCATGCTTGCTGACTACTGTTGTCCATGTCATTAAAGTCTTTTCTTTTATGCATCCTTAAATTTTAAAAAGGTATTGTAAGAGAAATAATTCCAAGGGAGGGCTTGAAGGTAGCATGCCCCGGCCTGTGGGTGGCTGGGGATGTTACAGAGTTACTCTTAGATGAGTTTTCGTTTGTGTGTTAAAGCATGTGAGGTCAAAAACTGAATAACAAATGGGTCAAAATCAACAAGTAGCGGGTATGGCCGTTGGATTTGGGAAATGGCGTAATGATTAGTCATGTGTGACTTGTAAAGGTCCCTTTCCCGAAAGATCGAGTCCTGTCAGAAAAGGGAATTTACGTGCCAAAGATCGAGGCAATTTGTTGGGATAGAGTTCATGTCGATGGATATAACGAACATCATCACCTAATTATGAAGTCATAAAGGTGAAAAATCACAACTCTCCTATCATGTATACTCTTCCGCTCTTATCATTTGTACTTTGCACACTTCAAAGTGTACCGGTCACATGATTTTGCTGCGCAAATATTCAACCTTCTTCCAACCTTCTCATTGCCATGGATTTATCGTCCTCTGCCATGATTCTATTCCTTACCTGTTCAAGTATAAATATTGGTCACCTTGCATGTCTCTCCTTTACGTTCCATATTTGTGCGTTGTCTATGGTTTTTCTACAAGCCCTGGAGCCCTTCGATGTGTGAAAGCTGATTTCCATCATTCGTATTGTAAGTCTGTTCATTCAAGTCACTGCGTCTCCTTCATCATTTTCAGTCATTTTTTAGACTCTGTTGGAGTTCACTGCAAACTAGCGTATTGGATGATATTTCTTCTCACGGTCAGCCTTTCTTCTTTGGAATTTCTTCCTGTCATGTTGAATTTCTCATTGTTCCTGACATTCTCTGTCTCGCGAAAAGTCTCCCAGTACTTTTCTACCATGCCAGAAATTTTCATTGTGCCTTCCTACCCCGACAAGCCTCCCGTTGTTGTTTCCCATTGCATCAAAATTTTCCATCATGACTTACTGCCGCGTCGTGGACTCCTGTGGCTGATTTTTCTTGTCGTGCAAAGTTTATGTCACTGCTTTTCAGACAGTCTTTGTGAAGTTCGTCATCCTTATTTGTTGTGTAGAGAGGGTGCTACTGTTCATTATCTCACGTGCGAAACAAATATATACTGGCATCATGATAACATCCCAAAGAATAAGAAAGAAGGATAGAAGTGGCAGGGTCGAGAGGTCCGAGCCTCAAGCCTTGGAGTTAATAAATGAAGACCTGAAAATCAAGGCATCTTTTGAATAGGTTGGATGTATGCACTTTGGTGAAAAGATTAAAGGGTACAATGCGAAGCTGGCTGAGCAGTTCACCCTCAACTTTATTGGATTCTGCTCGACCATTGCAGGAATCACCTTCCAAGTGAGGGAGGAAACTCTGTCAGCTGTGACAAAGATCCCTCCACATGGTGAAAAGTGGTTTAAAGGCATGCCTTTAGACATTTTTTGCTATAAAGACTTTATCAAGCCCAACTGCCTAAATGGGAAAATTGGAGCCGGCGTTCCAATCTAGTACCTCCGGAAGCCTTTTCAAAATATTTTAAAGGTAATCAGAAGGTATTTCACTTGTGAAGGAAGTTTTGACCGAGTACACCCATATCACATCGGGATGTTGATGCACTTCACAGGGAAAAAACCTTTAAATCTACCTTTCTTCTTGCATCGAATCCTGGAAAAGATGGCAGACAACGTCCACGTCGAGGCTGACCAACCAGGGAAAAAATTATCCCATTTTTCATTGATCAAGTTGTTGGTGGTCGAAGAATCTAGACTGTTGAACAAAGACTGGGATTTATTTATGATTTCTGTCAACATACCCAGAGACCCCAAAGGAGAAATTCCTCTATCCGCAAGGGAAAAAACATTCCACAACGCAGGGGCAAGGAGGGAAGATGTCATAGGAAAGGGAAAGGAAATAGAAGACTCTTCATCCCATCAGCTAGCACCTCGAAAAAGAGGCAAGCCAAGTTTGATTAAGAATCATGAGGATATCCAAGCTCCTAGTGAACCACACACCCAGTTTGTTGTTGAGAGATTACTCATGCGCATTGTTCGACTAGAACCTGTTGAAGGTTCAAGCATGGGAATTGATGAAATACGAAGGAGGTCAGGTGATGGAAACATGAATTTTTAGGAGTTGTTGCAACGGCTGAAGCAAGCGCAGCTCGCTATCGCCGAATTGTATTAAGAAAATAGAGAATTGAGAAGACAACTGGCAGAAAGGAATATTGAAACTTCAGCATCTCAGAGTTGAACATGGAATGCAAATTGGCTCGAAAGATAGCTCAGAGAGGCACAAAACATAATTATCCAGCTGCGAGAGGAATAGAGGGTGTCAGAATAAATAATCACAGAGCATCTCAAGGAATGCAGACCAACCATGGATAACGCCTGTGCGACTCTTGCCAGCGCTCATGAAAAACTTAAAGGAAATGTGGTCTTGTGGGGACAAGTGAATTATCTGAACAAACAGAACTAGTCTCTTAGAAAAACACTCAGAGTTTTAAGGTTGCAGGTGAGGCCATAGGCATGAGTGAGACAACCCAATTTTGTCTTTTTTGATCATGGCATGGAATATTTCTCCCCGCGTATCATGTTTCCTAGCGGTAACAAGAAGTCTGACACGACACCCACGCGGTGAATATTCATCGCGCAAATGCTATAAACTTACCTACTAAGGAGGGCAGGTTTAAGCAAAACACATGCCAGTTTTGGAAGAGATGTGTGGCCTCCCAAACGTTGTTTCCACCTGGAGTTTCATGAGTGACTGTAAACAGACGTTCGCTACACCAACTCACCATGTGCATGCTACATCCAGTGATCATGCAACAGAAACCAGAGCCCGTTATACAAGGTGACAAAGTTTCCAACAGTGCACTCGATTACTCGGGCACCCCGTAAAAGAAAATGTCGATTTATCACAACTTGATGACTAAATATTACTCATGACTGAATGATTGAGACGAAGGTGTCAGTTATGTTATGATTGGGTGCAGTCGAGTTTCCATTTTTGGTAAAATCTATTCAAAAGGTCGGATGGGAGGAAGTAACCGAATCCAAAATTCTAGGAGAAGTAGTTTGAGGCATAATAGCCCGAGAGGGCATAGTTTTCTATATATTGTATCTTTTCGATGTAATTCGGGTTGGAAAAATAGTGTAGACAGACGACTCTTGAATGTAATATTTGAATCCAGATATAATTAACAATGCATAGGTCCTGAAGCTTTGACAAAAAGATTCTAATGGTGGTGGTTTGATGTATTGTGATTCTATCTATGAATGTACTTCATGTTTCTTGTAAATTCATGTATGTTCTCTTTGTTTAAATTGGAACGTCTAATGAGTTTAAACTTCATTGTGCGGTGATTTAGAATCAACCATTTAAACTTAGTGTTCACTTCTAAGTAAGTTAGAATTCATCTTTAATGGTGCTCTAGTTTGCTTTATGTTCTCCTTTCTTCCGCCATACACAATGACATTTAAACTGAAAGATCAATGCTTATTTAGCCTTTATCCTCTCAAAGTTTCCTTTACCAGTCATTGATTTCTCTCGTTTCTAGGAGGTTGAATCCATAGCCAAAATTTATTTATTTCATTGCCATCGAAACCAAAAACATTTCCCAAACACATAAATCTAGCCGAAAATCCAAAGTCATTATCTATCAGAGACTAGGTCTCAAAGAGAGCCCTCTCTAGATTGGAAAGGCTAGTTTCCAGTCTTAAAGTTGGTATGTAGGTTACCTTGGTACTTCGTTGCTCTTCAATCCAACAATTTACCAAGTCCTAACACCTCTGTAACTGATGACCCTTTGATTCTTCCGAGACCCACCGAGGCCATCTCAATCAAGACATTCAATCTCTTGTCAACAATGGTGAAGGGCATGTCTCTACATTCATGCATCTCAAACGATTCAACATCGCTCGACGAAACCTTAAGATTTTTTAGGACAATGAAACATGTCAACTATTCATTCTCACATTCGAAAGGCGAATTCAAGCTTGGTTTAGGACCTTGCCAACAAAATCGATTAATAGGTAGAAAAAACTTATGAAAATGTGTATCACAGATCATGGATATTATGTATATGATGAACTCTTTGACAAAATTAAAGAAATATGTAGTCTCATAAATGAATCTGTGGATAATTTCTTCCTAAGATTTATGCAGATTTGTCATAGATTTCCTGAGAATGACAAACCCTCAAACCAACTAATCTTGAATTGGTTTTCCTATCTTGTCTTTGATCCTGAAAGGTGCGACATGGATGATCAAACCATATCTAGTTTACAAAATTTATATCTGATCAATAAATAAAATGGATGCACAATCTTTAATGAACACTCTATTGCAACTATGGGGGAATCTTTACCAGAAATCTTGAACCCTGTAGACTCAAAGTGTGAATTATTTAACGATCCCCCTTTTAGAAAATCATGAACAAATTGTGGTCTGTGATGGATCCCTCATTGAAGAAATCTCGTCATCTTCATAATTTGAATATTTTCATTCCCTTTATACAAATATATTTGATGGAAGTCACCCACGTGAGAAACCATCTATTTATCCCACATTACACTCTTCACATTTCCCTTTTAATGATGAAACATTGAATGATAAACTAGACCTGGAAGAGCGCCCATCCCTGATCGACCAATCTTTCATTCCTAATGAAGTTTCATCCATGACACATAAACCTTTGTAGTCTGGAATTATGGAACATGTTAAATCCCAATTTGATTTCGACAACCCCGTTTGTGACAATTACTCTTCTCTTCTGCAATTAAATGTGAGCAATAGACTTTCATTCGTTGATCCTTTATAATCTGAACTTTCTAATTTGGATGCAAAGATGTTAGTCACTAAAATTATAAAATATGCAAAACACAATGAGTTTGTGGATCCTCATGAAGAAATGACATTAAATGAACATCCCATCACTATGCATGACACAAGAAATATTGAGTTGATCCAAGAACCTATGTCATCTCAATTTTCTCTAAAATTACACATTAATCTTCAGGAGCAAAATCATCACTCACCCTTGGATTCAATATTCATACCCACACATTCTTCACATAATTTCATTGATATCATAAGAGAATTCTTGGAGTCTTATTTCACTCAATGTTTCCCTCAAACAATCATCTATCGTCTCTCCTTTTAGCATGCAGAGTATGTGAAGTGTGGACCCAGGGAAATCTGCATCGATAACGAAGCACTCCAATCTCAACTAACAATTATATGATCTGCTCATATTCTTACTTTAACCCCTGGAATAAATGATGCCATCCACTTTGAAATTATCTCACAAGTACAGTGCACCCAAATTTCATTTTTGAATCTCATCAGACGCGTCACTCACTTTATTTTTCCTTCCAACAGTCATATAATGATCATTGTAAATTTTATGACATAGTTGAATCCTGGTTGGAGGAATCCTACACTTCTGTATTTCACATGAACAATAACACCGTCAAATTTCACTTGTTTAGTGCAAACTTGCTTGAATCATTTCTCTGCAATTGAACTTCAATGAACACATGATCGTAGGTTTGGAGTTGCTTGATTGACTCCAATGGCACTACACTTACACCTATCCTTCTTTCAACCAGTGTAGAGTAGGTTAGAAATAGGATTAGAATAGTTCTTTTACTTCCTTTATGCATGCATAACATAGAGTTTTGCTTTCATTTTCATTTGGATATCATAGATTTTGACTTGTCTTAGATTGTTGCAATAAATACCACCAACTGTTGATTAGTTTAGTTTGCAGTTTGTGATTGTTTCTTTAGTTGAAAGTTATTTTCATCATTTTTTTCTTCTTTTAGTTTGATCGGTTTGTTTTTCTCTGACTAAGAGATTGGATTAATATTGGTTTTCCTCCATCATCATGAGGAAACCATGAGTAGGAATTCTTTGAGAAGTTCAATCACAAAGTTTGGTTGTTTCAGCAACATTCACTCTCACGTTTATAACGTTTATAGTTGGACAGTCAGTTACCCCAAAATTCTAAAAGACCATTTGTGGAGGAATACTTTACAACTTGGTGAAAATTGATATTATATTGAAAGATCACACACTCAAGCATTTGTTTCTCTATAATAGGGGGTATTCCTGACATTTTATGGTGCATCTATCTATTTCCTAGTCTTAAAATCTGTTTTCACTCATGGGGGGAAAGTAAGTGTACTTCGCATCCAACGTGTGTCTCGATGAACATAGTATTAGATTTCAGTTTTCCTCTAACAATTCAATCACAATGATATCCAATCTCAAATATATTAATAAATCGAATGGATTTCGAGCACAGGTATTTAGGGAAGAACTGGTGATTTCTACAAATACAGTCAACTGTTGCCCAAAAGGAGGATTTTCATCAAACAAACCCACACTTAATCTCATGTCAAATTTGTCTCCCAACAAATGGAACAAGTAATACTCATGGTTTGATCTGAAACATCCAGATAGATTTTGATCATTGTTTTCAGATTACTGTAGTGAAGATTTCTAGAAAGGTTTTATGTAGTTTGATCATGGAAATGTATAGCCACTTGAAAAGAAAGACAATATTTGAGGAAAACACTCATATTTGGAATATTTGAATTGATTATGAAACATCGTAAATTTGGTTAACTAAGCCTATCACTCTATAACATCATTTCTAGGGTTGGAAGAAGTGGAGAAGAAGTGAATATCTCACAAGGCCAAAGAAGATAAATATGATAGACAACAAAGTGAAATCTTGTCCAACCCTTTCCCATTGAAGCACAAGGATGCACAAAGGAACTAGAAGTATTCAAAAAATCATGATGAGAGGTGTAATTCTCAGCCAGAGCTAGCACTGAAACCCATATGAATGAATTAATATGTGTATAAGATTTCACATAGATTAGTTGTTTCAGGAGGCTGCAAACTTCTAGTTAGTCAGAATGCATGAATATCCTTAAAGATGTTGGAAACACTCAATCTATGATTTGTTTGTCAGTCCACTTTCTTTCCTAATTTCATATTTTTGATCTCCATTCGTCTAAGGTTTAACTTTTTAGTTGCAACAAGATTTTGGGCTAAGTTGATCTTCCAATTCAACACTTCTCTTCTCGTTCTTTCATCATCATTTTCTCCCTTAAAATCAATTCATTTCTTAAATTATGTTTTTCTTTTGATATTTGATTATAATTAATGACAAATATTCCTCTCACCTTCATCAATATTTTACAGGCAACTCCTTCACACTGGAAAAGGCACGAATCATCTTGCATCTCTTTCCTAGCTCATGCGCAGACTTAAGGGGTCTTTATTTGAACATGAATCATAACTAATTGGGGATGTTGTGATAGCATTTAATCCATGACTGAGCATAGTGGTTAATCAACGACCATATTGGCATATTTGTTGGTGAGCATATCCTATGTAATAGGGGAACCATCCACACACTAAGTATCTGCTCACGTGAAGGGTGAAGTATCAAATTTTAAAGGCTGAAAACAAAAAGGGATATCTCTATGTAGTCAGGTGCAACAAATATACAAATAAATATCAATAGTTGGAAATCATCCCTTGTCAGGATGAAAGGCCATCGCTTTCCCAATCCACCAAATGCTAAGCATGTACTAAATAAACCGGGAAGGAATGGAAAGGAAATTTTGACCAGACTAGGAGGCCTGCAGATATCTTCGTCAGGGCTATGAACGCTTGTTGGCAGTGGAGAAAGGTCCGTGTCGTCGTTGTGACTCCATCAGGGCTATGGATTCTCACAGGCAGTGGAACAACACCTGTGAGTATCTATATACGCACATGGTGAAAAATATTTATTTATCCCAAATATATATCAGCCCCAAGATGGAGATACCAACCCAAATCAATAATGCAGTTTAAGGAAATAAACCTCATCATAACTTGTTCTCTACCTACAACAGAAAAACTCCACTAGACGATATGCAAGCATCGTTAGTGATCCTACCACGATGAAATATTTAAGGTAACTATTGAGCATTATTTCTAGAATTTTTGATCTTAAAAGTAATTATATGACCTTCTACATTTCCTGCTTATCAGTTAGGAAAGACTAGCAAAGATTTTGGCTTTGTCCAGTGTATTTCCATTTGTTGCACGTGCACAACAACCTCCCAATTTTCTTGTCTAAACATATCTCCAAGACAATAAATTGGTCCCCCCTCCAATTCTTCCTACTGGAACCCTCACACTCTCTCTTTCGTGCAAGTGGCTAAGTCTAAGTTTTCTTCCTTCTCTTCTCTCCTTACCATTTCTAGTTCCTCATATCACCTCAAACTGTTGATTCATAGTTTGGTGAGTCCCTTCTTCCAACATTGATACATAGTGCACTGATGCATGCATCCTTCTTCCACATTTTCATTGGCATGCCATTGATTTCTTCGCCTATACATAGGCCACCATCCTTCGAGCTTGACTAATGTGTCAATGCTCATCCGCTAAACCTCATTACACATGTTCCTATCATCGACGAAGTGCATGCGATTAATGATGGAACGCCAGTAGTGTCCAAACAATTGTCTTCGTTGCTCACATTCCTTTCACCATCTAACTTCCTTCCACTCGTGTCGATACACTCTATATTGGAAACACCTCTCCCTTTCGCTTCATTGCACTACATATCGACGATGTTCACTTCTCCTTCCCCGACACGCTAGTTGTTGATGAGTTTCCATCTCCTGTTGAAAATGTGTCAATAGAGAGATGTAAACCCCTCGTCATCATCAATCACATCGAGGATGATCCTCTCCCTCTCCCCAATGTTGATCAGGTCAGTGTTTCCCACTTTCATCTTGAGGCCTATCTCATCCCCCTCCCACATCGGATCCCTTCTAGCTGCACTCATCAGTCAATCTCCTTACATTCCTAATAAATAACCTCTCCACACCTAATTAGATCGTTGGTCATTGATTTCTTACTATGCATGACCCACTTCATATTTTAGTCATCATTAAGTTTGTTGTGGCTCTGTTGGTAGCCACCAATTCTATCAATTTTATCATGATTAAAAGTCATCACAAAGAGATCAAATCTGTTATGTAGCTGCCTCCTCCTTACTTTTAAAAATGATTATGTATTTGGGCTTCAAGTCGATTTATTGGGTTAACTTACTTCATGAGTTTTTTGTTTAGATTTGGTTTGTTTTGTTTAAATTTCATGACTGCAAGCATGAAATTCAAAAAAAAACTTGGCTTGGTAATCATTCTACAGTTTGTGTTTTTCTTTTTTTTTACCTAAGAAATTACGCTTTGAGGGAACCTATATGTGTTACTAAGTTTAAAATTAATAAGCTCATTGATTAATTGACTGCCACATATTATGGAGAATATGATTTGATTAGTTCTATGGTTGATTGTATGGTCTGATTATTCAATATCCATAATCGCGCTGCAACTTTGGGTGAACAATTGATATATGATCTTTGCTCTATCAGTCATATCATTGTCATGTCACTTGGTATAGGTCTAATGAATCCAAAAATACACCTCATCCTATTGTCCTGTACATTTAATGATGCTCAGTCATTGTTTGAATTGGCATTTGATAGTGGTTAAGGGTTTGATATTCATTATGTGTAATGGCTCATAGGTCTGTGTGTCCTCTGGTTTTCTGTCTCTCCAAACTTAAGTTATCAAGCATGATAGTCTCCAAAATTCGTAGGTATTGGGCCGTTTTAGTTTTTACAAAACTCTCCTTGCTACTTGTTTATTGGAAGTCAAAGCTTCCCTCCCGTGATATCTATTGTGTCTATTTGACAGTGACCATGGCCACTGTGGTTCGAATCGAACCTAATGGCTATTAGACCCTTCTTTCCCACGACGATGCCATAAATGATTTTCAGGCTCATGGTTGGGATATATTCATCCGAAAATTCGAAGGTTACAACCTTACGGTGGCACAAGCCTTTTATCAAATGTTTGATGGGTTTAGAGCCAAAGTTGGGGATGTGAAATTGGAGGTCACAGAGGACTCTGTAGCCCGGGCAACAAGACTGCCACATGAAGGAGAGAAATGGTTCAAGAATGCTAAACTAGAGGATGTGCCTTGGAGGTTGTTCATGGTCTCTCGAAAATCCACTTGCTTCCTTAAAGGTATTCCTATTACCCTCCTAAAACCTCGATGGCACGACCTTATTTTGATTCTGAAATAGTTTATAACATGCGAGGGCAGGTATGGTTTGATATTTTTATGCCATATCTGACTGTTGATGTTGTTCCTAGGGTTTAATCTAAACATGCCCTTCTACTTGTTGATGAGCCTATATAAAATGTCAAAATGTTATAAGAGATAGAGCTTGAACCCTCTGTCAAGCCTCTTTCATCATAGGCTTATAAGGATTCAGTTGGTATCACACATGTCTCAAATTGGGGACACTTGGGAAAGCTTCCTGAGTCGAAACAATTTTTCCCAACCCGAAAGCACAGTGAACTTACCTTTAAATGTAAACCCCATTTCTGATAATCTTGTGACCAAGAGTCAATATTTTGATTCACATAATGATGGCAAAATTAATGAACCAGTTTCTGTTGCTTTGCAAACACCACTGTGTAAAAAACCATGATGTAGTTTCACATCCAGAAAATCATTAGAAGAGGTAGTGGATGTTTTAAAAGAGAAGGTTTCTTATGATCCTATTAATGAACCGAATCTGGGTTTTAATGACAAACCCAATGTTAAGAAAATTCGTAAGAGAAAGAAATGGGATAACTCAGATTTGAGTTTTATGAAAAAGAGATCTGGTTGATTGATATCCAGGAGTCTGCGAAATTGAAAGAAGAATCATTTGAGCTCGATCTCAATATTGATCAAGGTCAATGATAACTGCTCAGATGATGAGATCAACAATTTCCTTGCACTAGAAGATCTGGATAATCAGTGTCTCGGGGACAAAACTACTGGTCAAGCTGAGCAACATGAGTTTGTCTCTAGACTACCTCCATTTCTGAAGGCCAAGAAGGATTTGCTGGCATTAACCATGACTTGGAACAAGCCACAGGAAGAGCTGAAGCATCCATTGCTGAGTACACACAACCTCAGCCTACTATAGCACCGGTACATTGTGACGATTGCTTAGACTGGGTAGAACACTATTACAGGGGCATACCATATCTACAGGCACAATTAAAACATCTAGTTGCTCACAATTCTCTGCTTGAACAATAAAATCAAGAGTTGAAGGCATGGGCAGATCAGGCAAGTAAAAGGCCCAAGAGATCCGGTAATATAATAATAAAAAATGCATCCAACTTCAATGCCATCATTAATTCAAAACTATCTGACCCTTCATTGTCTAATTTCTAATGGAAAATGATGATTATGGTTCTATTTACATGGAGAAACTATCTTGGATCATGCACTGTATAGTTCTGTAGTTTCTTTCTTTTATTTTCATAAAACTTTGTTATTATGTAATAAATTTTGACAAACCAACTCCTATAGGAATGGTTTCCTATTGCACTATTTTGTAAAACAATCTATTTTTGGGGGATTTCACTCTATCTTGCATGATAAGAGTTTGTCAATCCAAAACTAGTTTAAATAATGATCACTATTAGAGGTGAAGATAAATTTTGCTAGGATACATTATGGACATGTGATTTGGACAACTTATGGAGAAGCTATTCACCATTTGGCTTTAGACCTGTGTGATGCTTATTCCATTTTTGTTCTTTCATTGCCTCGATATTATGAAATATTATTATGTTTGATGAAACTTTAGTCTGTTTATCATATGGTGTTTCATATCATTAAGTATTTAGATGTTGTCTATAATTTGTTATTCCATTTGACATTTGTGATCAATCTGCCATTTGATTATCGTTGATTTATTATAGATATTAAATGATGGATTATATTAATACTTTGAATTGAGTTTCCCTTCATTCTAAGTTATTGATTATCATGAGATCATAAGATTTTTACAGTTATCATTCTGCTGTCATATTCTCACTCTGACACATCAAAATTTTTATTCGAATTTATTCTGGAGATGGTAGCATTGTTCTGTTACATGTTTCGCTCACATGCAATATAGTTAGGAGATCGAATTACACATGAAGATGAATTGAGTTTAATCGATTAGTTATAGGTTAGTTTGCTGATTATTTAGTTAAATTATTTATTAATGAAATAAGGATAGCATGAATTATCTTTTGACTGTTTATGTATTCTTATTTCAATTATATTTGCTTAGTATTCATTAGTTTTAGATTTTTAGACATTTAAAAGAAAACAAAAAAATGTATGTGCTTTCTTTATCTCTTTATAAACACTTTTAAGAACATTCATTTCCCAATATGACAAATAAATCTTGCAAGCTGTATATAAACTGTTTATAATCATTTGTACATATTCATGTTTTTATTTGAACACTTGTAATTAGTAAACTTATATTTTTAGTATCATAGCTTTTAGATTAGTTTCATTTCTTTTATTATTTTTAGGACTTTAGTTGGACAACAGATCCATTAAACCTGTTAGATCATTTCATTCCAAACGACTTGGGTTATTTAGACAACCCTGGTCCGGATTTGACCTTTCAGTTGACGCTGTGTCATTTACGCCCGTCAACAAATGGCACTAGAAGGAGGGCTAGACTGACAAGCTGGCCTTGCAGGAATCTTTGTTTTGAATGTATTTAATTCTCCATGGCTCCCCAAATCACTGTGTTGGAACATGATTTCCACTTCTCTTTACCTGATATTCCCAACGAGATAGTCTCTCGCTTGTCCAAACTCACCTTTGATGGTGGGGGGGATGTATCTGCTAAAGACCATATTAACAAGTTTTGGTGTAAATGCATCAAGCATGATATTTCTAATTTAGAGGTTTTATGCAGATTGTTTTCTTTTACTTTTAGGGGTCGGATTAAACATTGGTTTGAGTCTTTTCCATCATATCACAATTTTTATTGGTTTCAATTTGTAGAGGAATTTTTAGATGCTTTTGAAAACTATGATTACAATCAATTATGTGAAGAATTTCAGACTTTACTAATCAATGAAAATTCATCTTCAGAAGGCTTTTCAATAAGAATCCATCATGTTCTCTGTAAATTTAATTTTGATGGCATGTCATTTGTACTAAATCTCCTCTATGATGCTTGCATCCATTTCATTTAGTCATATTCAATAATGAATGATGAGTCAGTTACAAATCCTATCACTCGTTTGTGAGAAGAATCTTCTTCGCAGGATGAGAGGAATGCGTCTAAAATTTTTGAACAAGCAAGGGAGGTAGAATCTATTGAAAAGGTTCCTACTGATAATTAAATTGGTTTTTCCTCTGAATCATTGTATTTTTAGTCCTAGACCATCGTGGAAGAAGATTCGATGTTGGGTCAAGGTGAATGTCCTCATTCTTCTAACTCTTGCTCTAATCAGTATTTAAATTCAGTTAAAGACCACTTAGGTGATGAAAACAATCTTAAGCTTTCTAACATTCCAATGAAACTGATTAGAGATGTAGATCTGCAATTGGAAGAAGAAATCGTAAACCTTCATCCAGAAATCATACCTTATCCACAGGAAAGATCAGATTTTTGTCATTAAAGTTTTGAATTATCTATCATACAAGAGGCAAATTTAGATGATCATATTATGTTGAAGAATTTATCACCAAAACATAGTGAAAGTTTTAAGGAAAGTGAAGAAGAATGTCTTGAGAATACCATTGTTAAATATCATAGCTCAATATATTATTTTCATATGCTCATTTCTGATTCCTTTTACTCTTTATATCCTAATATATTCTTAGATTCCGGTGGACATGATACTTTACCCACGGTATCTTATTCTTTTTCATCACAATCAGATCTTTTCGATATGCCAAGATTTGGTGAAATTAATTCCAAACATAACATTTATGAAGTTGGATTTGATGCTCTTTCACTTTCATCACTCGCATGGGAAAAATACATGTTGCAAGATGATTTTACACGATTTATTTTTGAAAAAGACAATGCACTCTTTCTTATGGAGATCAAACATTCTACATTGCATATTCTTTCTTTGGTTAGTTTGAATTTTAACGATTATGCTTTGCGTTCTGAAATGGTCCATCTCATCAAAGGAAGTGTTCAAACCGATGATCTAATTGATGTCATGAATCCTCTTATGATGTTTTCTTCATTGATATATCTATTTAGTCGAATTCATAGTTTGCATCCTAATGACACGATCTTAGAATGGTTGGAGGATTCATATATCAAGAAGTTTCAAGAGAATGGTAAGGTTGTGCTTGCTTTTTTTAAAAATGAATATATAAGAGGTAAGCATGACATATTTCTTTTGTATCGGAAAATACTACATTCTTTTGTTCTGATTTTTGACTTTCTATGCCTTGAAGGATTGAAGATGCTCTTGTGGCTGCACTGGAAATATGATTTTACTTAGCGTTTTAATCTATTTTAGTAGTTTAGAGTAGGTTTAGGAGTAGGTTTCCTTTAGTTTTATTTATCATTTTGTCTCTTTTTAATAATGGAGCTATGAACACAAGTGGGTACACCAAGAGAACCATAATATAAATGTTGTCAGGGAAGTCCACTTTAACTCTTTTCTTTCTTCTTTTCGTTGAGTATTTCTTTTCAAAAATGCAGTATCATCATGAAAATTTTAAATGGAAAGTAAAGAGATAAGTAAATTTGAACTATCAATTCAACCCTGACCCAAGGTGCCACTAGTAGGACTACACTCATATTAATAAGGAGTTTTCTATTTTCTTTCAGCATCTCTTAAAAATTACTTCACCTAAGGAAATCAGGTTTTCCCCTTTGTAAATATTTTTTTTAATTTTCTTTTCTGTTTTTTATTTTGGTTCTTTTCATTTTGTTTTATTTTGATTTGTTTTCTAAAAATGACTATGTCTGAATCACCATTCGTTTTTTGAAGGGAATCAAAATTCGTATTCATTAGTAGCAGTTGGTAACTTTTCAAGCACCTGAACAATAAATGCTAAACTCAGATCAACAGAGCAAAGTTTCTATGCAATCAGTGTTTCTGGTTTCTCATTAAAATCATAGGAAGATGTGATTATCCTTAACAAACTTCTAACGCTATCCCTATTTTAATGAGGACAACTCAATTGTGCTTTCCCATCCTAGATATGGTTTCTTAACGGAAACCTAATTGTCCAAATCATGATGAAAGTCATCAGAACAGAAAAATGATTCATAAATGATCAATCTTTTCATTACCAGATTATGAAATCTTCAGAATCACCCCGCTCTCTTGAATGTCGTGAAGTTCTGGAAATTATAAACAAATTTTAGAGATTTGGAAGCACTGTAAGGTGTGGGAAATGTTTGTAAACCCGTCAGAACACTGAACAGGTCTGTTGGCAGCGGGTAAATGCATGCATGATACCAAGACAACTTCATCGGGGTACTGAATATGCCTGCTGACAACAAAGCAATGCTGGGTTTAAGAAGATCCTCAAGTATATCTTTTAATTTGATCAAAATTGATTATGTTTTTTTATCATGAACGGAAGACTCCTGGACAGGATAGAGGTACTAGAGTGGGTTAAATGATATCCCTGCCGAGGCTATGGACACCTGCTGGTAGCAGTGGCCCTATCAACGGTATCAAAGTCATCTGTATAAACATCGCTACACATGTGATCTAAACAAGATACCAAATTACAATTTTTGGACATAAATGCATCCAATTCTATGTCTGTGTTATTTTCTGAGTTATTATCGGAATGCTTGATCTGTCGTTCACTGTTTCTAAAAATTTATTTCATCTGTGCCCCTGACATAAATTTTTTGGTGACACAAAGATAACTGCTTCGCCCAATGTGTCACCATTGTTGGCAACCACCAATTCTGTCAATTTTATCATGATTAAAAGTCATCACAAAGAGATAAAATCCTTTCTGTAGCTGCCTCCTCCTTACTTTTAAAAATGATTATGTCTTTTGGCTTCAAGGCAATTTATTGGGTTAACTTATTTCATGAGTTTTGCGTTTAGATTTTGTTTGTTTTGTTTAAATTTCATGACTGCAAGCATGAAATTCAAACAAAATCTTGGCTTGGTAATCATTATGCAGTCTGTGTTTTTCTTTTTTTTTTACCTAAGAAATTACACTTTGAGGGAACCTGTATGTGTTACTAAGTTTAAAATTCATAAGCTCATTGATTAATTGATTGCCACATATTACAGAGAATATGATTTGATTAGTTCTATGGTTGATTGTATGGTTTGATTATTCAATATCCATAACCGCGCTACAACTTTGGGTGAACAATTGATATATGCTCTTTTCTCTATCAGTCATATCGTTTCCATGTCCCTTGGTACAGGTCTGATGAATCCGCAAATACACCTCATCCCGCTGTTCTGTACATTTAATGATCCTCATTCATTGTTTGAATTGGCATTTGATAGTGGTTAAGGGTTTGATATTCATTATGTGTAATGGCTCATAGGTCTGTGCGTCCTCTGGTTTTTTGTCTCTCCAAACTTAATTTATCAAGCATGATAGTCTCCAAACTTCGTAGGTATCAGGCTATTTTAGTTTTCACAGACCTCTCCTTGCTACTTGTTTATTGGAAGTCGAAGCCTCCCTCCCGTGATATCTACTGCGTCTATTTGACAGTGACCATGGCCCCTGTGGTTCGAATCGAACCTAATGGTTTTCATGCCCTTTGTGCCCACAACGATGCCATAAATGATTTGCAGGCTCATGGTTGGGATATCTTCATCTCAAAATTCGAAGGTTACAACCTTGCAGTCGCACATGCCTTTGCTCAAACGTTTGATGGGTTTAGAGCCAAAGTCGGGGATGTGCAATTGGAGGTCACAGAGGACTCTGTAGCCTAGGAAACAAGACTGCCACAGGAAGGTGAGAAATGGTTGAAGAATGCTAAACTGGAGGACTTGCCTTGGAGTCTGTTCATGGTCTCTCGAAAATCCACTTGCTTCCCTAAAGATATTTTTATTACCATTCTGAAACCTCGATGGCACAACCTTATTTTGATTCCGAAATAGTTTATAACATGTGAGGGGAGGTATGGTTTGGTATTTTTATACCACATCCGACTGTTGATGTTGTTCCTAGGGTTTAAACTAAACATGCCCTTCTACTTGTTGATGAGCCTATATAAAATGTCAAAACATTATAAGAGATCGAGCTTGAACCTTCTGTCAAGCCTCTTTCATCATAGGATTATAAGGATTTTGTTGGTATCACACCTGTCTCAAATTGGGGACACTTGGGAAAGCTTCCTGAGTCGAAACAATTTTGCCCAACTCGAAATCACAGTGAAATTACCTTTAAATGTAAACCCCATTTCTGATAATCCCGTGACCCATAGTCAAGATTTTGATTCACATAATGACGGTGAAATTAATGAACCAGTTTCTGTTTCTTTGCAAACCCCCCTGGGTAAAAAACCACGATGTAGTTTCACACCCATAAAATAATTAGAAGAGGTAGTGGATGTATTAAAAGAGAAGGTTTCTTCTGATCCTGTTAATGAACCGAATATGGATTTTAATGACAAACCCGTTGTTAAGAAACTTCGTAAGAGCAAGAAATGGGATAACTCAGATTTGAGTTTTATGAAAAAGAGAGTTGGCCAATTGATATCTAGGAGTCTACGAAATCGAAAGCAGGATCATTTGACCTCGATCTCAATATTGATCAAGGTCAATGATCACTGCTCAGATGACGAGATCAACGATTTCCTTGCACTAGAAGATCTAGATAATCAGTGTCTCGGGGATGAAACTACTGGTCAAGCTAAGCAATATGAATTTGTCTCTAGACTACCTCCGTTTCTGAAAGGCCAAGAGGGATTTGCTGGAATTAGCCATGACTTGGAATAATCCATAGGAAGAGTCGAAGCATCCATTGCTGAGTACGCTCAACCTTGGCATGCTATAGCACCGGTACATTGTGACAATTGCTTAGACTAGGTAGAATGCTATTACAGGGACATACCATATCTACAGGCACAATTAAAACATATGGCTGCTCACAATTCTCTGCTTGAATGAGAAAATCAAGAGTTGAAGGCATGCGCAGATCGGGCAAGTAAAAGGCCCAAGAGATCTGGTAATATAGTAATAAAAAATGTAGCCAACTTCAATGCCATCATTAATTCAGAACTATCTGACCCTTCACTGTCTAATTTCTAATGGAAAATGATGATTATGGTGCTATTTACATGGAGAAACTATCTTGGATCATGCACTATATAGTTATGTAGTTTCTTTCTTCTATTTTCATAAAACTTTGTTATTATGCAATAAAATTTGACAAACCAAATCCTACATGAATGGTTTCCTATTGTACTATTTTTGTAAAACAATCTATTTTTTGGGGATTTCACTCTATCTTTCATGATAAGAGTTTTCCAATCCAAAACTAGTTTAAATAGTGATCACTATTAGAGGTGAAGATAACTTTTGCTGGGATACATTATGGACATGTGATTTGGACAACTTATGGAGAAGCTATTCACCATTTGGCTTTAGACCTATGTGATGCTTATTCCATTTTTGTTCTTTCATTGCCTCGATCTGATGAAATATTATTATGTTTGATGCAACTTTAGTCTGTTTATCATATGGTGTTTCATATTATTAAGTATTTAGATGTTGTCTATAATTTGTTATTCCATTTGACATCTGTGATCAATCTGCCATTTGATTATCGTCGATTTATTCTAGATATTAAATGATGGATTATATTAATACTTTGAATTGAGTTTCCCTTCTTTCTAAGTGATTGATTATCATGAGATCATAAGAATTTTATAGTTATCATTCTGCTGTCATATTCTCACTCCGACACATCAAACTTTTTCTTCGAATTTATTTTGGAGATGGTAGCATTGTTCTGTTATAGGTTTCCCTCACATGCATGATAGTTAGGAGCTCGAATTAGACATGAAGATGAACTGAGTTTAATTGATTAGTTACATGTTAGTATGCTGATTATTTAGTTAAATTATTTATTAATGAAATAAGGATAGCATGAATTAGCTTTTGAGTGTTTATGTATTCTTATTTCAATTATATTAGCTTAGTATTCATTAGTTTTAGATTTTTAGACATTTAAAAGAAAACATAAAAATGTATGTTCTTTCTTTATCTCTTTATAAACACTTTTAAGAACATCCATTTCGCAAGATGACAAATAAATCTTGCAAGTTGTATATAAACTATTTATAATCATTTGTACATATTCATGTTTTTATTTGAACACTTGTAATTAGTAAACTTATGTTTTTAGTATCATAGATTTTAGATTAGTTTCATTTCTTTTATTATTTTTTAGGAATTTAGTTGGCCAACAGTGCCATTAAACCCGTCGAGTCATTTCATTCAAAACGGCTTGGGTTATTTAGACAACCTTGGTCTGGATTTGACCTTCCAATTGACGGCGTGTCATTTACGCCCGTCAACATGCTCCAATGGATTTCTTCACGCACATGGTACTAGCTTATTTTCTTTGTGTTTCTTGATGTTATGACTAAATATTCATTGTGAAAGCATCACCTAGCATTAGATGGGTTAACCACAACACCTGTTGGTATTTTGTTGGTTCTGAAATGCACTTAAGGAGAAATTTGGTCCTTTCATCTCCTAGACAATACTAAGCACACTATACGTCAGTTGGTTGTTTTGGTAGATTTATAAATTTTTCTATTGATTCATAACCTCAGACTCAATGGGTAAATCAGGAGCTTGCACATCACATATGACCCATCAAGTGATGGAATTAAATTTGGGTAAAGCATAAGCGAACGAGGGATCCGAACTTCCATTAAAAAACATCTTTGGGTGCAATTTTTTGACATCCGTCAAAGAGAATTTTTGATCTCGAAAAGAGGTTGGTCATATGTTTTCCAGTATTTCAATTCCAACGCAATTCATAGAATCTAAATCCGATTCCCAAAAGTACCATGAAGAATTGCCTAGGGTATCTCTCTCGAACCGATTGCGTCGATTGTTACGTAGATGAGATATTGGTGTGGCACGGTTAGTTGGATCACCTGGAGTGACAATTTTGTTAAGGTTTAAGCCATTATTAGGTTTCTTTTCAATTCACTAGATAACCATAGCATAGATAGGATCACTAAGAAATACACAATCACAAGAGACACATCATTTATCCCGGGAAACCCTCATGGGGGAGAAAACCCCGCAAAAAATTCCTTAATATAGATAGCCAGTACAATGCCAAAAGAATAAATCAAACAATACAAAAAGTCCTCTCCCAAGTATGCGTCTCTCTCTCTCTCTCTCTTCCTTCTTCTCCAACTGCAGCTCCAAACTTGCGCTTTGATGAACAAGTGAGTGAGTGAACAAATGAGGCACTAGCCTCTTATTTATACAATCTGGAAGGCACTGAACTGAGGTGTATTTTCACTGGCAGGGATGAATTCTCATTCTGGGTGGTTATAACCACTTTAATATATTCTGGGGCCGACTTCTCATTTATCCTATTACAATTAGGGTTTGACCAATCCGCAAAAGGGGATTTGGTCATTTACAATACCCGACATGATCAATCCACAAAAGGGATTTGATCTAATGAATAATACATCAATAATAAAATAGAATACTCTTTGCAGTTACAATATTTCAACACTCCCACTTAACAAGAAGCATATTCTACAACAACATTAGGCGAGAGAGAGGGCATCATCATCAACAACATCTTGGAACACTGACTGACATATCTATAAATCATCGGAAGTTTTTATCATCATCAATATCATCATTCACAATAGGGAGCTGGAATGGCATCATCATCCTCATCAGCATGAGGCTAAGGTAACATCATCATCGTCTTCAGCGTGAGGCTAAAGTAACATCATCATCTTCAACATGAAATATGAAATAACATCATCATCATCATAATCATATTCATCAAGGAGTTGAAGTGGAATCATCATCATCATCTTCAACAAGAAGCTGAAGTGGCATCATCATCATCTTCTTCACCAAGAAGCTGAAGTGGCATCATCATCATCATCTTCAACAATAAGCTGAAGTGGCATCATCATCATCAACTTCAGTAAGAAGCTGAAGTGGCATCATCATCATCAACTTCAGCAAGAAGCTGAAGTGGCATCATCATCATCAATTTCAGCAAGAGGCTGAATTTCTATCATCATCATCAACTGCATCAACATGGATTAATATAACACTAATACATCATCATCATCAATAACAACAAAAGGCTGATACAACATCAAAAACAAAAATATCAGAGCACAAAGGCTGGAGCATCATCAACATCAACACTAGGCTGAGAGTCTTCAGCATGAGGTTGGCATCACAACATGAAGTTGGATACACAATATCATCAACACGAAGCTGGCATCACAGCACGAGGCTGGCACATCATCACAACACGAGGATGGAACATCATCACAACATGAGGCTAGTCACATCATCACAACACGAGGCTGGCACATCATCACAGTACGAGGCTGGCATGTCATCAGTACGAGGCTGGCATCACAACAATTAAGCTAGCACATCATCACAACAATTAAGCTGGTACATCATCACAACAATTAAGCTGGTACATCATCACAACAATTAAGTTGGCACATCAACACAAAAATTAAGCTGGCACATCATCACAACAATTAAGTTGGCACATAATAATTTTGTGGTACTCTAAAAGTCCCTAAGGAGCTGCCCACGAATCATAAGATTCCCTAGGATATAAAATCCTAACAGAGCTACCACGTGGTACTTTGACATACCATCCTCATCGGACCTTCGGGATCTGCCTAGGAATCATAAGATTCCCTAGGATTATAAGAATCCTAACGGAGCTACCACTGTTGATCAGGATACCATAGTATCATCATCACTACTCCCCTTTTGTACTATACCAATCTTGTCTCGAAAGTGCTCAAACTTTACATGAGACAGAGGATTGGTCAACACATCTGCAACTTGTTCATTTGTTTCAACATATTGGAGTTTTATAGCTCCTCTCTGCATCATATCATGGGTGAAGTGATACTGGATCTCTATGTGCTTCGACTCATCATGGAACACATGGTTCTCCATCATTTTTATATAACTTGGTTATCACATAGAACCACAGTGGCTTCCATCTCCAGATCAAATAGATCGGTCAACAACATATGAAGCCATATGGATTCACAACTGGAGGAACATGAAACAATGTATTCCGCTTTTTTCGTGCCCGAAGCAATGTTGAATTGCTTCCTACTCTGCCATGAGATCATGGATGACCTTGGACTAAAACAACATCCTAAAGTGCTCTTTCTATTAGAAACACTTCCAGCTCAATTTGAATCAATGTAACCACTCAGTCTGAAGTCATGATCTCTAGTGTAATAGAGACCAAAATTCAATGTACCCTTAAGGTATCTCATCATATGTTTTGCAACAACAATGTGAACACGTCTGGGTTCTACCAGATACTAACTCAAGTCAAAACATATATCTAGCTTGGTATTCGTCAGATACTTCATTGAACCAATAGTCTGTCTGTATAGAATAACATCAACCAATTCTGACAAGGTATCTACTAGGAGCTTCAACTTAGTTTCCATGGGTATGTACATGGATTTACATTTCAACATGTCAAACCTCTTTATTTTAACTACATACTTCCCTTGGTTAAGGAAGATCTTCTCTATGCTCTACCAAACTTCAAGACCTAAGAGATAATGCATTTAGATCTTCCATCAAACTCTGTAGCGAGATTCCTCTGCAATCTGTGATGATATTTTTTCAATAATACATCACCTACATATAATAGTAATATCACTGGCTCTTCATTCATAACCTTGAAATAAAGGTTAGAATCAACTTTACTCTTGGTAAATTCCAAGCTCTCCAGGAAACTGTAAATTCTGCCATATCAAGCTCTAGGAGCTTGCTTCAACACATACAAAGCCTTCTTCAACTTACAGATCTGAGTTTTTCTGTCTTCAATCTTCAAACCGAATTTTCACGTTACATTGTATCAATCTGGTACACTTTCTCAGCTGCAAATCAATATGCACAAACATGTGCTAGCTCTATGTTCTTTCTGCAAAGCATTATCTATCTCACTGTCTGGGAGTATGTACTCTACTCTCTCTGCAACTATTCCTTCTGAAATCTGGGACTTTTCACCTACAACTGCTTTGAGGCTGAGAATGATTGCTTCATTCTCACTGTGGCTGCTAAAATATGAGAATAACTCCTCTTATTCTATCACAACAACAGTTTCATCTGAAACTGAGAGTGACTCAATAACTGATACTGAAGCTAGATATTCTTCTTTCATGGAGGTAAATTTATCTTTCATTGTAGTCATGTCTCCATGACCCAACTAATGTACTGCACCAACTGCCACTAAATTTTAAATATGGGGATTTCTCCCCCTGCATCTCATACTATATATGAATCATGGTTGTTCTGGTTGTCTTCATAAATACTAGAAATATTTCTTCAATAACTCGAGTAAGTGTCTCGTCACTGTCTTCTCCCTCTTACCGGGAGAATCCTCTGGACACACATCAGGCTTTTTAAATATGCAAAATGTTTGATCTTTATAGATCAATATTGGAAGTCAATATTGACTTCTCTTCTAGTCTCACGGAAGAATCCATATCCTAGTCTTTCTGATTGGCTTCCTTCTCTGTTACTGAAACAAGGGAATCTTCCTAGAAGATTTCATATCTCCTAGAAGTTTTTGAAGTTATGATCTAGTCTTCTCATGTCATCTATCTCCCAATCTTGGAAGTTGTCTCTCCATCTGATCCTTTTTGAGATCAGGCTTATACTTGATTTCTTCTGAGTCTACAAGGACTTCATCATCTCTTTACAGGGTATACTTGGTGTTGAATACCAAGTCTAAATATGAAAGACTGAGTCAGGCTTCAAATGAGTTTTTCTTCTGGTCAAGGTGTCTTAATTAACCTTTTAAAAATTCCGCTATGAGTTCTTGTTCTAATGTTCGTTCATATTTGGATCCTTCTGCTCCTTACAATCAATCTTCATATGAGATACTCTGAATCTCAAAATATAGCTTTTTGTTCATCTTCTTTGGTACATGAGTGTATATGGTCATGTACATAGTCTGCTTCATGTATCATATAATATGTTTCCTTCAACAACCTTCACTATAGCTTTCTCAGGGTTATCACCTGTGACCTGAAACAAGGTCAACAAAACAACGAGAAAGAATAATACTCTTTTTTATAATAGTAGATAAAGAAATAGCATGAATAATCATCACAGTAGCTCCTTTAGAGCTATCACTTGTGGCCTGTCTGAAGAAAAGATCAAAAGTAAGAAATACAATACGAAATGAGGTCAACACTCTTATAGTGTTGTGATCAAACATTCCTCCATGGAAACCTGGAACTAACACAAGAGGTTTCTCCTAGAGGAGATGTTAGTTGTATTGGGCAAATAATTACATTAAGCATTTATCTCAATATGCTCACATGCTACCAAGTATAATTCTTTTCAAGGAATGCTATCTCAACTATAGTGTTTACTTGTAAAGGGGTAGTCATCAACTTGTCAAGTGCAACTTTGAATCTTATCAACTTAATTAATCAAACCTGGAACCTGGAGCCTTGTCCTCAAGAGTGAGTGTGCTTCTTTTCTTCCAAGTCTCCTTCACTCAAGATGACGAGTGCTTTGTTCAACCTATCTTATTGTACTAAGACAATATTCTATCTTGATAGAAGGTTGGGTTAGAGAATAAACTCTATGATCTCAACTTTAATCCATCTAATACATTGACTTTAATTTTGACCAAAGGTTAGTATGATGGTCATAGCTTCAACATGCAATCTAGATCAAAATATGTCATAACAAATAGATGCCTATCAGAACAATCAAACCTGGGTTGCATTATTCTTCTGAAGGTGTTGGATCTGGAGATCCTTCTGGATCTATGTCCAGAGATCCCTTCTCCTGCAAATACCCTTTAAATCTTAACAATTTTAAACATATGTGAGTACACACCTCAGATAACATTTGTAGGTAGTGGCACAATCTAGTAGCAGCGGTAATAATTACCAACTCTTAAGAACTTCAAGGGTGACTGCAACTGGTACTACAACTGATACTTCAACTGATACTGCAACTGATTCTGAAACTGCAATTGCAACTGCAACTGAGGGTTTTATGAGGAAACCCCAATTTTTCAAACTTCAAATTTTGAAATTCTGATCTAGGGGATAGATGCAATGAGCTGAGGCGAGTAAGCTAGTGCAGTCAGATTTCTGAAAATCCAAATTTTATCCCCTCAAAATTGACCAACGGATTTCTGGACTGGTGCTTTTGGTTTTCTGGTACTTCTGGTACTCTAGTACTTATGGTTTCCTGGTACTTTGTGAAAACTAGGGTTTCACTTTCCGGGAGATCTACCCACTGAAAATGTGCGCTGAAGGTGCCAAAGAGTTCCTTGGGTTGGGGCACACTTTTCTAGATGGTTTTGAGGATGAAAATCTTCTTCAATAAAAAGCCCTAATTTTCATGTACAACAACAATGACGTTTTTCTTCTGCTTGTGAAAGATGCTCTCTTCAACTTAGCTCTGATACCATGTTAAGGTTTAAGCTATTATTAGGTTTATTTTCAATTCACTAGATAACCATAGCATAGATAGGATCACTGAGAAATACACAATCACAAGAGACACATCATTTATCCTGGGAAACCCTCATGGGGGAGAAAACCCAACAAAAACTTCCTTAATATAGATAGCCAATACAATGCCAAGAGAATAAATCAAACAATATAGAAAGTCCTCTCCCAAGTATGCCTCTCTCTCTCTCTCTCTTCCTTCTTCTCCAACTGCAGCTCCAAACTTGGGCTCTGATGAACAAGTGAGTGAGTCAAGAAATGAGGCGCTAGCCTCTTATTTATACAATCTGGCTGGCGCTGAACTGAGGTGTCTTTTCACTGGCAGGGTCGACTTCTCATTCTAGGTGGTTATAACCACGTTAATATATTCTGGGGCCGACTTCTCATTCTGGGTGGTTATAACCACTTTAATATATTCTGGGGCCAACTTCTCATTTAGCCTATTACAATTAGGGTTTGACCAATCCGCAAAAGGGGATTTGGTCATTTACAATACCCGACATGATCAATCCACAAAAGGGGATTGATCTAATGAATAATACATCAATAATAAAATAGAATACTCTTTGCAGTTAGAATATTTCAACAACTACCAATGTATGTGATATAGTAAGATTTCTACTGTATATGATATAGTCCTGAGAATACGAGCTTCCAATGTATGTGATATAGTGACTTAGAATATTCTGGTTATGTATTCATGTGCATGTGCTATCTGACTTTATTTCTTCATTTCAACTATCTAGGTGAAGCTATTGGTAGATTTAGTTTCATCTCACAACTCATTCACTTACGTTAATTCGCTCCTAGCTAGGATAGGGTAGATTAGAAGTAGATTAGATATATGCATTTACATAGTCTTCATCTACATATTTTGTTTGCATAACCATCCATCACTCACCTTCATCGGTGGACCAGGATGCAACTAGTAAAACTGAACAAGCAATGGCTGTCGGGCCAGAATCCAGATGGGTTCCCTATTCCAAATGCTGAGAGGTATAATTGGGACTTCTTATCGGGGAGAACCCCTTACTGTTGTCGGGCGAATTTAGACCCATTAACACAACCCTAATCTGTGACAGTGAGATAAACCTTGAAAATACGCAGATGAGCAAAGTGGATGATATATTGAAGGACTTCAAGCTTTGGAAGGAATATAGAGACAATATGCAACAACCAAAGACCTCTTAATTATGGTATTTTGTAATGAATTTTCTTCATTTTGACTATATGTAATTTTGTAAAGTACCAGTTTCATAAAGAGTAAGAGGCATTCAAGAAATTTGTGATTGTGGTGAATGTATATGAGACTCCTATTTATGCATTTGTCTTCTTCTATAGTATTATAGAAATATCTTGTATGAATTATTTCTTCTGTTTCTTCTTGATTCTCTTCTTGTCATATTTGTAACACACCCAACCCCTTAAGCACCTTTTTAAGGAAAGGGGCATCTAAATTTCGCTTCCCTTAAACATATTGATTTCTCTGTCTGAGCTATGCATCCTCTTCTACACACCCATAGAATTTTAACAACTGCTAACATGCTCAAATCTGAGCTCAGGGTTGCAAGTTATGGCCTCCTGAATTTCTTCAGGAATTTATCAAACATGGGCCATGTGGTTCCACCTCATTCGTAACATCCCCAAGTTCCTACATCCACGGGGAGGTTCATCCACCATTCAATCCAATGACGATATTTTATCTTCATTTGACACATAAGTTGCAGGGGATTTCAGTGTTCGACGCTTCATAGTTGAATGCCCCCTTTCTCTTCTATGCACATGTCCTCCAGATTCCCAAATTCCCGAACTCTTGAGGCCCTGCCACATAGCTGTGACCTTCGCCCCTTTTGGGAGCATACGTTCTAACATCCCAAGTTTCCTGAAGTTCCAAACTCCTGAAGTTTCGAAGGAACCCAATGTTATCACATGAATTTTTTAAGGGTCACATGAAGGTCAATTCATCCTTAGATTTTTAATTTTTGATCCTTAGTCTTGTTTAAGTTTTACTTTTTATCTCCTCTTTATGGTTTTCTTAGGTTTTAGCATAAATAAATCAAGGTTGATGTTGGACCATACCTTTGGTTTATATCTTCATCTCATCACAATATTAGACAAACATCACCATCACCCTTATGCCACCACTACCCTGACATGTCACCACTTCCAATATGCTCTTAAACCCCTCCACTCTGTCCCTCTACCTGTTAGAAGGTCAAATTAAATTCATTTTAGTATGTTGCCATCTCATCAGGACATTTCGTAGCACATCTCGAGTACATCTTCCCTCATTACCATTATTGCACTTATGAGGCTTGTGTCAGTCGATCTCATTGTTTTCAAAATCCATGATTTAAAGGAAATAATTTTGGATTTATTCATTTAAGGTTGTCTAATTCTTTTCTCAAAGATTTCAAATTTGCTCCTAGTTCGGCGCTGCAGAAACTCCTAAGTTTAGATAGGCGTTGCAGAATCTACTGCAGACTGGCTAGCGGATGGGAATTGGAGGTTAGACCTGTTGTAGGGGGTTTCGTCCAATCTAAAGCATATCTGTTGTTAAGCCATGGTGTCTAGGTACTCCTTGAGTTTTTTGATCTTTGTTGAAGATCAGATTAAGGCTATGCTTGTGTTTTCCCTCCTGGGCGCTACGAATTGATGATCCATATTACCAACCTGCCTTTTTTACCTTTTCTATCACCAATTCTGAGCTTGTTGCAGTATTTTCAACTTCTTTTACTACAATTGAGAAAATCTTGTTGTCAAAGCCATTGTGCCTATCTCTTTCTTGGCCTTGGATGTTTATACTGCGAAATCTGCTACAGATTATGATGTGAATCCCTTGTTTTGGCACTACAAACCTATACATCAAACTCAACATCATTATCCTCTAATCACATAACATGTATCAACTGATTTCCTTTAAAATTTTCAATTGTTATTTCAAGTCTAAAGTCTATCTACATTGGAAATTTAAAGAGCCTTGTTGATTAAAGTTGAGATGACCTTGCAAATGACGGTGAAGTGTTAGATTAAAACTTTGGCAGTTGCTTCCTCCTTGCATATCCATTTTCCTGAAGGGATTTCTTCCATTTCTTAACCATGGGTTTCCCTTTCATAAGCTCATAATTCAAATAGACAGGAAAAATGTGAAGCCTTAAAAGAAGCGAACTTTGAAAAAGACTATCATTCCAAACCCTAAGACCTTTATTATTTGTTTGGCCTCTCATATCTCTTAGATTATTGTATTATTTTTCCTCCTACAATAACAAATGGAAACACCATAACAGAAGAAGGCTCACAAAGATGGGGGTGTATTCAGGATCGGGCCCTATGATATGAAGTTATTTGATGTTGAACCTTTGATTAGAGAGGTTTTCCAATGAGTTGGATGTTTCAATTTCTGTCAAAATATGCAGAGGAGACACCCTGAGGTAGCCAGAGAGTTTTCCTTGAATTTTGATGGCACCAAAACGAAGGTGGGAACCCTTGAACTAGAGGTATCTGAAGTCACCATTGCAACAACCACTGAGATAACCAACACTGGTGAAAGATGGTTTAAATCCATGAATCTTAATGCATCCTTCTCTAAAGAGTTCCTAAAACTAGAATGTCAGGGAGATAACCTATCAAAGGGAGTTCCTAGGAGCCACTTGGTTGAGGGATTTGACAAGATGTTAAGGGTGATCCAGAGATGTTTCACCTATGAGGGAAGATTCAATATGATTTACCAATACCACATTATACTGTTTCTGCACTTCACAAGCAAAGAGCTCAAGAACCTCCCTTTCTATTTGTTTAGGAGTATTGGGAAAATGGCTGACAAGGTCCAATCCAAGTCCAAGGCTGTGGACATAAGTGTTTTTCACTCAGGGTTGATTAGGATGCTTGTGATGGAGGAGTTGAAGAAGAGAAACACAGCTTGGGAGAATTTCATTGCCTCTGCACATCTACAATTAAATGTAGCTCATACTCCTCAATCTAAGGTGTAGAGCCCTTTGCAAACTGATAGCGTCGTTCACACAGAGACAAGCAAAAATAGAAAGGGAAAACACATTGCTAAAGAATATGAGGCTCCTAAGGAACAAGAATAAGAATAAGGGGGAGCTCATCACTCTTCACAAAGGGAATTTTCACCCCAACCAACTCCAGAATTAGTATAAATTCCATCAGCTAAAAACATAGGAAAAAAAGGGAGAAGGTTACTCTTACCCTCACCTACTGCTGTAGTTGAGACTAAATATAGGAGGCCCTTCACCAGGTCATCAACCAAGAAGGAAACTGATGAAAAATAAGTCATAAAAAAATCTCCTGTCAAGAGGAAGGATAAGGGTAAAATTGAGACTGTTGAGAAACATGTTGAAGTCATAGACATAACCACTCCCCCTGACAACCCTACCTTTAAAAGATTAATCAGACAACTCATAGATGCTAGAAAGTAGATTTCTCACTTGAAGGGAGAAGGATTGACTGAGGGGAAAAATTTAAAGGATATTATGGATATGTATTTGGAAACCATTGTCAAAGCTAGGTTCATAGCAAAAATATTTCTTCCCCTTCGTAGGAAACTTAGGAATCTATACAGGAAGAATAGGGATTTACAATCTCAGATCAAAAATCTCAAGATGGAGTTACAACCTTTCAAAGATGAATTAGCTCAAAGAAATATGAATGTGTTAGCTCAAGCTGCAACTAGGAGGAGTACCAGACTCAGGAGGTGAAATGAAGTGGCTGAAAGAATCTAAATTTTGAAGGCTTATATACCTTTGGCAAAGGTTTTTGGGTATTTTTGACTCAAACTGCACAAATCAAACAACTATAGGTCATTTCATGGCACCTAGCACTGTGAAATGATCTACACAGACAGAACATGCAACTTCTCTATGGAATCTGCTATGAAATGGTCTACACAGTCGGACACTACAAAATTTTCTATGGAATTCACTGTGAAATTTGCTGCGAACTAGCTGATACAGTCAGCGCTACATGATTCGCTGTCAATTCCTGTTTTAATGGGTTTTGAGATTATCAATGGTGACCAAATGGCTCGTGGAGCATAACACATATGCTTGGAGGCCAGTTAGAGCTGGAGGTTACCTAGAAATGAAGGATATGCGCTCAAAGGACACCTCACGATGAAAATATTATGGTGTTAGGATGGTTGCCAACATTTCCCCTGTTTATAGCAGTTGTTTTTTTCCACTTGAACAGGTGTAAGATTTTCAGTTTTAGGTGGGAGAATCCTATGTTAGAGGATCAGGATCAAATTGTATGTTTTCATTCCTTGTTTAGGCTATAAATGCAGCATTAGAAGAACATTTTTAGGTTCGAATGGTTGAGCATAGACTCCCTTAGTAATGTTTTGATGTAACAGAACCAAACTCTGGTTTTTATGTATGAGATTTGAGAATTTTTTCCTAATGGAAGTTAGCTTTATTTTCCATCATCTTACTTCTTTCTCACTTTGATTTTCTCATCATTGAATGATTCAATTGAGGTATTATAGTTATGTTACAATGTATGTTTTATTGTGATGTTGTTGTAATTATTATCAGTGTTTTAAAGCTTAGATTAAAGAAGTTCTCGTGTTTGAGTTTTTCCCTCACTTCTCTGCTAGTAAGGCCTGATGCTAATAGTAGACTATTCATCCTCCTCATTAAAGTCTTCCATATACCCACACTTCTCTTTAAATCACTGACTAAAGTTAGCCAAGACCTTACTTGCTTATGCATGTTTCCCAAAAATTTATGTGTTTGTGCATTGCTATGATGAGTTTAATCCATTTGACACTTTATCATAAATTTACCATTACAAACCTATTTGATGGGTACTGGGATTATGCTCTAGCAGTTTGAGGGTGACTCTCAGTGCTAACACTCAGAATCTCTCCATGTGGATCCTTCAACGGGTGACACGTGTCAGGTGTTAATGGGCCTATAGGGTCTGTGAAACGTACGAATCCAGGTGACACGTAGAACATCAAACAGGGTCCATGTCAACCTCGGTTATGTCAGCATGCCACCTCAACCCAGATTGATAGCCTTCCAAGCCCTTTTATTTTACGGTCAAGGCATTTCCACGTAATCCCTGGACCTACGGCCTTCATTGCTTCGTAACTTCGACATTCAGGGAGTTCGTGATGTGATTTACTCCTTTCTCCCGGAGTGGTCAACATCGGGATGACCATGGTCTATATCTAATGCACATGAGTGATCCCAAAGGGTTTCTATATATATGGTTCATGTTTATTCACAACTTCAAAATTCAGGGAGTTTAATGTCATGACATCGCCATCCTCCCAAAGTAAGACTTCATCGAAGTGCTGACTACAGTTTGGATCCAACGGACAGGAGGGATCTTGATGCATTTTCAAATCAATGGTTCACGTCATTTCATAACTTCAACGTTCAGAGGTTTCCTTGCCTTGAACCACACTTCATTCCGGAGTGTTGAACTCCGAACCACACTCAATCTGTCGCCATGTGCACCTGATGCCAATGGCAAGGATTTGATCCGGCCTTTGGAGATTTGTGAAACTTGCACACTCTTGTGATTGTATTTTGAATTCGTCGGAGAACTGGACTTCCGTATAACCATTGATATGAGGACCACATATCCCTCTACTAACAATGACCCAGATTAAATTTTGGCTTTGGGACTTTGGAGAATTAGCCTCCTTTACGACGAACACACAACATCCTTTAAACTCACGAAGTCTGAAATACTCGAGGGGTTAACACTCGCACTTCTTCTCCATACCCAATGGTCATGGAATACTTTGGTTCCTCCCAAATGGATCTCATCCATTCACCCTTCAAATATAAGAATCCTCCCTTTCAAGACCTAAATATCACTATCTTTCCTGAGCTTGAGACATAGAAAAGTCTCCTGTGCACTCCTTGCGCTCGCTCACCTTGAGAACTTTTCAACGCCTCACTAAGTGTTGGCCCTGCACACTGTGCAAGGGTCTGTCCTTCGAGATTTTATACTCAGACAGATATATGTGTATTCCTTGCACTAGTATTACAAAAGAGAAACAATTTGAAACTTATAGAATATCAAAGGTTCATTTGTTCAACTATAAAATGCACGCACATGCATATAACTTTGAAAGTAGATAACATAACATTACCTAATTAACTCAGAGATAAGTAAACTCAGGCATTCAAAACATGCATTTCAACCTAAGTGCATAGGGTAAACGAAACACTTATCTATTACATTTGATAGCCTACCAACTAACTGTGGGTGTTATCCTCTCCACCCAACCATAGGCTCAGAGGAATTCATTCTTAGAACTCTGGCCACCCACGTGCCAAGCCATGATATAACTAGAGAACTTTTGTAGTTTCTCAAAGACTCTCTCTCTCTCTCTCTCTCTCTCTCTCTCTCTCTCTCTCTCTCACAGTCTTTGCGAGGTTTATCAGATGCTCCCTCAGCATCAAGCTCGCGACCTTTTTATCAGGTCCTATTTTCTGCAAATTCTCATAGATCCTTTCTCTTGTTCTATGTAGTAACCAAAACTTATTATCAAGCTTCTAGTTCTTCTTCTCAGCTTGAGAGCCTCATGCTCTCTCCCTTTTTCCTTCTGCATATCCGAGTCACACCTTCCCTCTCCCGATGAGTCTCTTGGTGTCCTCCTTTGCATGTATTATTACATGCCTTTCTCCTCCTCAAGAAGGTTTTGGACATGTCATGTTCCTTCTGTCATAAGGAAACTTGGGTCAGTCTGGACCTGCAGGAAAAATTGCACCCCTGTGGTTCTTCGGGATGACATTTTCTTATCCCTTTAGCCAAACACTATATGTCTCCATTCATTGGGGTAGTTGAGTTTTCAAACACCAATCCATTTATTATTAACTGATCTCTCCTTGGGATCAGGATGAGGCTAACTATTTCAGCAAGGAGAGAAATTGGGGCCATTTTGTCATAATGAACCCTCTCCACATTTTCCTCACTCTTTTCTCTAGTGATATCATGGCCATTACTTCATGGCTTCACCCTCCCATATTCATTCATTGGAAATCTAAACAATAATACATTTACATTGTTCCCATGCCATAGCACGGTAATCATAATTAATGATTAATTACAAGCTAGGGGAAACAAGGGTGTTACAATATTTCTCCCTATGAATATAGTTGTGATGTTATGAACACATATTGAAAATTATTGTGAATGTATCTATAACATTATTGTTATCATTTGTCATTAGGATACTTGTATTTGTTTGAACCTAATGATATCATCTTTATGTTGGAGAAATTTTTATTTTCGGCACACTAATTCAGTGGGAGTTAACTGACTAGTTCTATTTTTGACTTTCCATTTTAGATCATCACTATTATGCTATTATCCATGCAAGAATTCTGCCATTATGGAATGTTATGTCCTATATATGAGTGTATTCCACTCATTCATTGTATCATATTGATCATCATCTATGCATCAATTATTCATTCATTGATCAACTCATTGGAATAGTGTGAATATATTTTCTCATTCTTCCATATTGAATCTCTCTTCCTTTTTGATAAGCTTTGTTTGTACTTGCTTTAGCTAGATCTCCTATGCAGGTTTCTATGAAACATTGACATGGTATCAAATATACGCTTCTTGGAGCAAGCCAGACAAGCCAAAGAATAAGGAAAATCTAAGTTTCGATGAGCAAAATCCATGGTCGTACCTTTCATCAGTGATTTCTCCCAAAATATTAACTTTCTGAGTAAAAAACCTATGTGGGAAGTAAATCAACCCATTCTGAAAGTGGGTTTTCAACCATTTGGAAAAATTATTCACTCTTTTCTCAGAAAGGAAGCCAGAAGATTGCCTCCTGAAACTGATACAAATCCGTGGTTGTACCTTTCTACAATGATTTCTCCCAAAATATTAAATTTTTGAGGAAACAGATTGCGAAGAAGTAAATCGACCCATTCTACAAGTGGGTTTTCAACTGTTTGGAAAAATTCCTCATCGTTTGCTCAAAAATTAAGTTAGAAGATCGTCCCCTGAAACTGATACGAATTTTCACTTAAAGTGCCATTTTTGCAGTGATTTCTGAGTTTTTCACTTGCAGATTGAGAGAAAATATTTAGGGGTTCTCAGAAAAAGTGGGAGAGATGGATACGACACCTATTATACACTAAAACTTGGTGGTAATCCTCACACCATACAATTATTTTGATTGGAATCCCAAGGCAGAATTCCAACTCAGAAGGAAGGGATTGTAAAACTTGACGATGGGGACAAAAACATAATCTACATCAGCAATTGAGAAGATGAGGATGAGATGGGTGAACCGAAAGGATGAAGCCACATGAATTCTTCTTAAATTGATTTCAATTGGTCTATGGTTTCATGTTGTCGCATTAAAGACTCCAAACGAGATCTGGACCACCTTGGAAAGTCTGTTTGGAAAGAAAAATTAGATGAGAGGTCATATGCTTGAGGTAGAGTTGAATACTTTGGATCCTAAAAGTTTTGATAATATACATGATTTCTTTATTAAGTTTAAATATTTGATATTGAGCTTAACATATTGTGGCATTGATAAGTCTAAACAAGTGGATCAACTTATTCTAACAATCTTGGCCAAGCTAGGACCATAATATGTTGTCTATGTTTCCAATTTCCATTCAGGCAAGTATCTCATGGGAGCAAATTGGAAGATTCCTACCATGGATCAATTCGTTGATTCTCTCACACATGAGCAGGAAAAACTCATTCACATGGGCCTAATCAAGGATCCTAAAGTACATGCACTCACCATGCATGATGGAAAAGGATCATCCAAACAAAAAGGAAAGGGGAAATCACAACATCCAAAACCAAAGAAGGATGGATATTCAAAACCATTCAAGAATTCTTCAGGTTCGGGTTCCAAAGACTCTTCAGGCTCAAAAGAGAAGAAAAATAATAAAGGAAAGTAGTGCACTTAGTGAAATACACTGAATCATGATGAATCGACATGCATGAAAAAATAGATCGATCTTATGGCTCATGTACTTGTTGGCAGCCCCACATATTTTCAACTTTTTTAAGCATTTAGCTGCCTACCTGGGGGTCATACGATTATTGTTCTTCATAAGCAATTTTTGAAACTACAATTGTGATCTTTTGGTTATTCCTAGTATTTTCATTTTCATGCTTCGTTCATGACTGAAAGCATGAACAAGGCTTTTAACTCTTTATCTAAATCTTATGAAAGGTGGATGGCCATACAATTTTTGTTAATAAAGATTCTTTCTTGCTATGAAACTCATCTTCTTTATTGACTCCTCAAATGTGAAGCATGTTTTGGGTTGTTATTCAAATCACCAATGATCCATTTGATTTAAACCATGATATATATTTTTTATGGCTCTTGGTCATGCCTATCCTTGTCATTACATTTTGGTTTATAAATTTTTCCCTCTCCTGAACTTTAGAAACCAAACCCACCTCGTTGCGCAATGATAATTTTTAATGCACCTGGTCATGGCTTGTACCCTTTGGGAGGTGGCAGTCCGACAATGATAAGCCCATCACCTCGAGCTAAGTCTCGGGTTTCACATGTACTCCTAACATTAATTTCACGAAACGCCTTCATTTTGTATTGAAGAGCCTCTGTTCATACACGCTAGGGTATTGATGAGTTTTGGTTCTGAAATGTCGTTCTGGTCTTCTCCTAGAAACCCTCCCTACTCACTGTGTTTTATTGTTTGCCTTTTGTATCCCCATGGCCCCAGTTTTCAGGATTGAACCCAATGGCTCTCATACCCTGCTCCTATGTGATGATGCAAGGGAGGATCTTGAGAGTCAAGGTTGGCTTGTTTTTCTTGAGAAATTCTAGGGTTTTAACTTGCGAACTGCTCAGGAATTCACCCTTTCTTTTGACGGATGCCGAGCCAAGGTAGGAGACATTCAGGTCAAGGTCACAAAGGAATTCTTAGGTCAAGAAACATGTCTTCCTTTGAGCGGGCATAAGTGGTTCAAAAGCGTCAAGGTCGAGGAGTTTCCGTGGAGCCTTTTCTTTACATCTCGAAAAATCAACTGCTGCGACAAAGGTATGCACGTGTCCCTGTTGAAAACCCAGTGGCATGGTTTGCTAGCAGTCTTGAAACAATTCGTGACGTGTGAAGGCCACTTTTTTTTTTTTTTTCTATATAATATACGTTTGCTGATGAATTTCATCGGGTTTCAGTTAAATATGCCCTATTACCTATGGAGAAGCTTGTATAAAATGACAAAGAGGTATAAGAGACAACAATTGAATTCAAGCCTGTTTCACCACGGTTTGGTAAAGATACTATTGATACATCAATTGAAGTTACAAAATGATGACTGGAACACCTTCCTAACCCGAAATGGCTTCATTAACTCTGATGATGTAGAGGTTGACAAGCCCATGATAGAGAACACCATACCCCCTTCATCTACATAGGCCTGTGTTACGAACACCCTCAGTAATCCTATACCTGACCCAAAAGTTGATGAGTAGAGCCATGAACAGTGCTTTCGTCCTAAATCTTCTACTAAGAACGCAAACAGACATGTGGGCAAACCATCTAAAGGTGATATCGATCTAGGTTTTAAAAATAAAAGGGTAGGTAGGTTGATCTCAAGGAAACTACGAAATAAACCAAACGCTCATGTGAGCTCTATCAAAACAATCAAGATCCATGAAAGCTCAGATTCAGAGATCAAGAGATTCTTGGCCGAAGAAGACCCTCCTTCCTTCAAAGCAGATCCCAACCAGCCTTACAATTTCGTGGATAATTTGCCACCTTGTTTGAAGCACAGTCAAGGATTTCCAGGTATCAAGTTTGATAACAAACCTAAAGGCAACAGTGGGCACAGTCCGACACACAACCATGGGTATTCTCAAACGGCCGTCACAGATTCACAATGTGAAACTTGTCTGTTCTGGATTGACAAATATTATGCAGACATACCCATTTTACAATCGCAAATCAAAACCCTTACTAATCAGGTCGACCCCCTAATAGATGAAAATCGTAGGCTCAAGTCCATTGTTTAGAGACAAGGAAAATGTTTGAAAACAACATGCAACATCATAGTAAAAAACGCCGAGAGTGTTACAACAGTAATCAATTATGAGATCATGTGAATTGTTTTGATTTTCCAGTTAAAGGTAAAGATTTGTTTTTATTGTGTTACATTCTTGTTCATAGAATAAATTAGATTTTGTTGCTAAAATAAGACTAGCTACATAATCAACAGATTTTGTAGACAGTCTATTCTTATTTGAAATTTGGAAAATATCGGTTAAATGAATATCTGAATTTCTTTATTTCATATTTTTCTTTCAGGATATCTGGCAGTTTATGGTGATCAAATGATATGAAGAATTTTTGGGCTTATTAGCCATATCCATGGCTTATTTTTGTGTAAACATGAACAAACTCTTTTAGTTTTTAGAGATTTAGTGTGATATGGGGTGGTTATATTCCCCCCTATTTTTGTAATCAGCAGATGATTGTGGAGATTTAATCTTATCTCATAAGATAAGATAGTTAGCTTTTTTGAACCCTTTAATAACTCGTATTTTTTGTAATGAAGGCATCTTGGCCTGGGGATGAAGGTGGACAATTTACTCATGAATTTGGACGGAACATATATTTACATTTCGACTTTAGCTCTTTGTAAATGTTGTTTTCATTTATGGTTTGTTTGTCCTAATTAATTAATAGTTGTTGATAGCTTTTGTCTTTGCAATTTATTATGACATTGGGAAAATTTCTTTAAAATGTCGTCCACATTTTGATGCTTCAGATATTGAAAAAGTGGTCATTCGTTCAACCCAAATGATAAGATTTTTCATCAGTTTTGTTAAATGATCAAAAACATGTTGTTACACTTAGATTTATCTTAAACGTAATTGCGTGCAATCAAAAATACCACAACGATTATTTGCATCTCATCGTTCTGTCGTTAAAATTCAACAGTCAATACACTGTTTTGCATTTATTCCGAACAATTTCAAGGTTCATTGCATATTTATCTCTTGGACAGACTGGCTGGACATTCTATAATTATACAAATGTTGGATGCATGTCGATTAACTCATTGATAGGCTAGTTCATTTCTTTCTGTCATTTATTTTTTTTCAAAACTCTAATATAAGGTTTGGCTTTGAATGTCCACATACTCCTGTTTCATAATGCCTTTTTTCAGTTTAATCTTAGATTAATAAAGAGAAAACAAAAAAAATAGCTTATGTGCTTTTTGTTTTTTGTTAAAGCAACCATCTTTACATAGATTTTCGTGAGTTTAGATTAAAAATCGCAACTTGTATATCATGCACATAAATAAGATAGGTAGATCTGTTGTTTAAATATTATCTACAATAGTTATATATATTTATGTACATATATTTATTAAGTGGTTAGTTGATAGCTAACTCTTTTATTTATTTTATTTGTTTCTTCTAGGACTTTTAGATTGGCCAACGGAGCCATTAAACCCATCAGAACGAGTTATACCAAACGGCTTGGGTTATTTAGACAACCCTGGACTGGACATGTTCTTTCAATTAACGAACGATCATTTTTGCCTGTCAACAAATGGCGCTAGAAGGAGGGCCTGAACACGATTGATGGCACGTGGAGGTCGCAAGACTCCTCCCCCACACACCCACTCCCCTATAGTAACAAGAAGTCATTCTAACAACAACGTTACTTTTCAAACAACAACCACCTCAAACAGAAATCCACTGATTACTGTTGAGCCAGTAACACCAAACCCTCCAGGGTCTAACGTACAAGAAATTTTTTGTCAATCACTTCTAAGGACACACGGTGATTTGGCCCGTATCAGACAACCAGGTCGACCACTGAATCAACCGCTAGATTTCTCTGATATCAGGGAGCAACTTGAAGGCACTGGTCTTCTCCTAAATCCTACGGATCCAGATCACATCCCCACTCCCGCAGATGGAGGATCTCATATCCCACCTTCACCACCACCTTCATCTCCCTCCTCTTCGGGAGAAGAGTCATCGGATGAAGGCAGTTCTTCATCTCAGCCTTCAACACCACCCACGCCCATGGAAAATCCAAACAATCCCACCAGACCTTGGCTCGATCAAGATGATGTGGCCATACCTGGACCCCAACACCCTTTGCCTAAACATTCAGAGAAATGGCTCCCTAAATTCGATCCAGATTCTAAGCAAATCGCTAAGGATCGCATAAAAAAATTCATGCTAGCCATTAGACTCCGAAGCATAGAACACGAAGATGTAGTATATATACTTTTTCCATACACATTTGAAGGCAATGCCTCTACGTGGTATTTTTACCAACAACCCCACACCATTGTATCTTTGGATAAATTCGAATCTTTTTTCCTTGAGAAATTTGGAGACCACAAATCTCCCAAAGTCTTAGTCATGGAACTCTCCAGTTTAAAGATGAACCCCAAGGAAAAAATAAAAGACTTTAATCAAAGGTTTCTAACATTAAAGAATCGAATCCCCATTGATTCAATGCTTGCTGAAAATCTTATTGTCGCATACTACACCAAAGCCCTACACCAAAACATAACAATCTGGGTAAAAAGGTCTAAGAAGGCAACATTATTGGAAGCCTTCGAGGAGGCGAGCCAAATTGAGAAAGATATTCTAAGCCTCAAGGATAATATCAGTGATGAGGTAGAGATTACCCCATCTTCCAAGAAAAAAATAGAAATTCTTCCTAGACCTCACCAAATCGAAACTCAATCAGAGAGTTTAGATCTGGAAAGTTTACAAAAGGTTGTTCAGAAATTGTCAAATCAAGTCGTAGATTTAAGGAGATCAGCTGAAGAAGCTTCTTCAAGCAAAGGGTCTTACAAACCCCCTTTTAGAAAACCTTTTCCCACAAACCGACCCAACTAAAATTCTGAAGGCCTTAATCTATAAAGCCTACAATATGCTATACAGACAATCCTTGAAACTCATGATAACTTAGTTCCCCCTGAGATTTCTGAAGACATGGTTGAACAAGAAACAATGGAAGAGGACGAACTCTCTCCCAACATCTTTGGGCATTTTTCAGACAGTATTTTTCAATCCAATTTTGAAACAGTTCATCCTTACAATACCAAAAGCAAAACCCAGAATAAACCCTCTTCTGAAATTGGAACTAATGCACCTAAAAAATAGCTTAAGCAGATTGAAACTAAACAGAATTTAGCAACCCTAAGTTTAGAATACGATCTGATTGAAGACTTTAAGAAACTTAGAGCTAATATTTTTGTTTATGAATTGTTGAAATTTCCTTTTATTCTGCAAAAGATGCTTCAAAACATTGCAGAAAACAACAAAAACAACAATCTGAACAACACGAAACTAGCAGAAATCAGCCCTAAAACATCTCAAAAGGTCCCTACTAAAACCACACTAAAACTCTTGGATAAAAGAGACCTTGCTGTAAAAAGTGTAACAAATGTAGATAAAATAATTCTAGGGACTGCGACTAAAAACCAACAAAGTTCTGTTGTCAATGTTCGTAAAAATGTCCCACCTTTTTTATTGACCTTCGAAATGTAATGCCTTGGTCTGTCTGCCAAAAAATCAATGCTGAAGTTCAACCTTCTAGTTTGAAAATTATTCAGCTTGATCGAACCAACGTTAAAGTGATAGGTGAATTAAAAAATGTCCTTATTAGGTTATCCTATAATCCTAAAGTTCACCAGATTATTGATATCATTGTCGTTGACATCCCTGAAGTATATGGCTTATTTTTAAGCAGGGATTGGTCCGAACAATTTCATGGCTACTTTGCAACAGACTGGTCCCATTTGTGGCTGCCAAAGAATGGAAAGCCTAACAGAATCAAGATCAATCATGAGTGTTACCTCAAGCTCACCGTGATCGATTTAAATGACGCAAATGAACCATTTACTACTTCCGCTAATTCACCCGAAATGAAGGGAAAGAACACCTTTTTTGGTAACTTCATGGCAGAAACTTATACCATTACTAACCCGGAACAACAGTCGGAACTCATGAAATGCACACAGTCGGTAGTTCTCCCTAATGTGTCACATACAACTAATGAGACTCACATATGGTCTCTCTACTTCGACGGATCCAAATCTAAAGAAGGAGTTGGTGCATGATGTGTTCTCATTGACCCATCAGGTAACAAAACTTTGATCGCTTGCCGATTAGAATTTGAATGCACAAACAACACGGCTGAATACGAGGCACTTCTGTAAGGACTCAGAAAGGCACTAGATTTGAAAATACATAATTTAATGGTATTCGACGATTCATAAATTGTGGTCAAGCAGGTAAGGAATTCCATTCATTGCCTATCTCCACACCTGAAAAGTTATCAAGCTGAAGTATGGAATCTAATGCACAAATTTTCCGCATTTAACATTAATTCCATTCCAAGATTAAATAATTTTGAGGCTGACTTGTTGGCTAATGTTGCTTCCAAACTTTTTCCCGCAGAAGGCCTTTCTCCGAACGCGTTTTCCATTGAGTTGTTGTTCAGACCATCAATCCCGGACAACATCACTAATTGGAGAGTGTTCGATGATGATCAACATATCATCAGTTTCCTACACATGGAAGATACTTTCCAAGGTGTGGTTATTGATGAAGGCACCCACGATGAAGACCTCCACAATTTTACGGTAATATCGAACCCAAGGTCCCACAAAACGACATAAGATCTGGTAAATTCTATCCCTAAATCTATGGTAAGATTAGAAAAGTTTTATGATTTGCACGACAAATTTAGAAAATCGATAAATTGTAAAATGAATAGTTCTTCCTTGACCCATGAAAAGGTAAATCTGGGAACTAAAGATAATCCACAATGCATCAATTTGGGAACAACATGTTCTGAGCAAGAGAAATCAACCTTTATAAAACTGTTTAAAGAATTTAAGGATGTCTTTGCTTGGACATATGATGATCTAAAAACGTTTGAACCTAACATTATACAACATACCATTCCCATGAAACTCTTGACTCAACCTTTTCAAAAAAAGTTAAGAAAGATGCACCCAAAACTTGAACCAACGGTCAAGAAGGAACTAAACAAACTTTTGAATGAAAATATAATTTTCCTAGTAAGGCATACACAGTGGGTTTCTAACCTTGTCCCTGTGAGGAAGAAAAGTGGCGAAATTCGACTATGTGTCGACTTCTGAAACTTAAATCGAGCATCTAACAAAGACAACTACCCTGTCCCTCCGATGGAACAAATTCTTCAGCAGGTATCCGGTTCTGAAAGATTGTCTCTACTAGACGGTTTTTCAAGGTACAACCAAGTCCTCATGTCTCCTCCAAACTAGTTGAAAACCACTTTCCGTACTCCATGGGGTACCTATGCTTATAGAAAGATGCCCTTTGGGCTTATAAATGCCGGTGCCACTTTCCAGAGAGCGAAGGATATCGCTTTTCGCGGTCTAATCAATCAATCTGTAGTGGTCTATCTCGATGATGTCACAATTTTCGCCAAGAATAAGGGGGATCATTTAGCCCATCTGAGATATATTTTACAACGATGCTATAAGTACGACATCTCTCTAAATCCTAAAAAAACTGTCTTTGCAGTGGAACAAGGCAAGTTGCTCGGATTCATAGTATCCAATGAAGGTATGATCATTGATCCCAAGAGGACTCAGGTCATTTCAAAACTACCTCCCCCCTATTCTAAAAAATCTATGCAATCTTTCCTAGGTTAGATAAATTTTGTCAGAAGGTTTGTTCCGAGTTTCTCGGAAATGGTGAGGCCTTTACAAAAATTAATAAAAAATAATGTGCAATACCATTGGGGACCTCAAGAAAGTCAAGCTTTTGATTCATTCAAAAAATCCATAGTAGAGGCTCCATCCCTAATAATCCCTGACTTTTCACGAGATTTCACTCTTTACACGTTTGCCTCCGATCGATCTTATGCTGCTGTGCTAACCCAAAAGAATGTTGAAAACAACGAGGTTCCCATTGCCTTTATGATCTTAGCCTTTAAGGGAGCAAAGCTTAATTATCCAGCTATAGATCAGCATGCTTACACTGTTTTTAAAGCAGTAAAACATTTTTGATCGTATCTACTGAAATCTAGAACTAAAGTCATTGTTCCTTACCCTGCTGTCGGAAATTTATTAGTACAGAAAGAACCGGGTGAAAAATGGGCAAACTGGGTGACATCCTTACAAGAGTATGACCTCGAGATCACCCCAGCACAAATTGTTAGAGGCCAAGGTCTATGTAAATTGGTCGTTGATTCAGTTGAAGAACAACAAAGTCAAACTGATATGTTAATTGAAGATCGACATAATCAAAGTCAAATCTGCTGTGTACAAAATCCTACAAACCCTTGATATGACGAAATTAAGTTTTATCTAGTACACGGTTCAACTCCTCATCACCTTGATCCAAAAAAAAGGAGAGCGTTGAGATTAAAGTCTGCACCTTACCTGCTTGTGAATGGTATATTATTTCGCAAAAAATTTGATGAAATTCTTATGCGTTGTCTAGCAAAAGATGAAGTAGATAAAGTCTTATCAGAATTGCATGCAGGGGAGGCTGGTGGGCATTTCGGTGGAGACACTACTGCCCACAAAGTATTAAGGGTAGGGTATTATTGGTCCACGCTTTTCAAAGATGCTCATACATTATGCCGCAAATGCGCAATCTGTCAAAAGGCTTCTGGACGAGTACAGAAGGCAACATTCCCGCTGCAACCTGTCTCGGTGGATTTCCCTTTTCAACAATGGGGTCTTGACATCATTGGCCCAATAAACCCCACCTCCTTGTAGCAGCATAAATACATCATTACAACAACAAACTATTTCACCAGATGGTCTGAGGTTGCACCATTAAAAGTGGTAAACACCAGTCAGGTAATATCTTTCCTTAATTCAAATATCATTACTCGATTCGATATTCCTAAATGTCTGGTTTTCGATAATGCTTCCTATTTTTCGTCCCTCGATATGAGTGCCTTTCCTTTAGAAAAATGGATAAAAATAAAATATTCTGCCAGCTATTAACCCCAAAGAAATGGTTTGGCAGAATCGACAAACAAAACCCTGATCAAGATCATTAAGAGGGCGGTTTCCGAAAACCACAAAAACTAGCATAATGCACTATTCAATGCAATCTAGGTTGATAGGTTACTCTGAAAACCGCTATTGGTAATTCCCCCTTCTTTCTTGTTTACGGAAGGGAAGCAATTCTTCCTCCTCACGTTCTGCTTCCTTCTCTTCAACTATCCCAGAAAGTTCAGGAAGAAGATTGCCCTCCCTTGGAAAGTCAGATTAATGCTTTACTGAAGTTGGAAGAGGTAATAACTCAAGCGAAACAAAAACTAGATCAACATCAACATATTGTCAAAAGATGGTTTGATTCGAGCTCTGCCTCGGACAAGAATTTTGAGGTAGGTGATCTTGTCCTCAAGTGGGATAAACTTCATGAGGGGAAAGGTGAACATACAAAGTTCTAAAACCTGTGGTTGGGACCTTTCTTAATCACTGAAAAACTAGGTCCTAGTTCTTTCCGCTTGCAGAATTTAGAGGGACAACCAGACACCTTTCCAGTGAATGGACAAACTCTCAAAAGGTATTTCACCTAACAAATCCTAGATACACCTTTTGTACATAACCTTTTCTGTTTTGGTTTTTTTTGGTTTTCTTTTTCATTTTTCTTTCTTTTATTAATTTTTGTTTTGGCTTTCTGAGTTAAACATGCTTGTATTACGGTTTATTTCAAAAGGAAGAACATAATGCTTCATCTTTAAACAACTGTCAAGGACTATCAGAGCATCAATTGTTGTATTTTCTTAAGAAAAACGTAGACTAGTTAAAGGTGGTTTTTGTTGAGAATTGATTTTTGGTTTCAATTTGCATTTGAGAGCAAACATGACTATCATTAAAATCTCTTTAAGCTGTCCCTGCTTTTAAGAAAGAAACTCAAGGATGCCTTCCTATCCTCAAAAAATTAGTTTCATCAGTAAACTATTTTCAGACCATGATGAAGGTTAGCAAGCAAAAATTAAAGGAGCCGGAAAATAACAAATGTGCCAAAGACTGAAAATTTTCAGCATCACCCCGCTCTTCTGGATATCTATAAATTATATCAATATTTTTCCCGAGAGTTGTGGGAAGTGTTTGCAAACCCACCGAGATACTGAACAGGTCTGATGGAAGTGGGTAAATGCATGCATGGTGCCAAGACAACTTCACCGGGGTATTGAACGGGCCCGCTGGCAGCGAAGCGATGTCAGGTTAGAGAAAATTCTCAGGTAAAAATAAAGTATTTTTTATCATAATCATCCTTCATTCTGATTTGAATTTTCTTGGACATGATAGAGGCATCAGAGTGGGTTAATTGACATCCCTATCGAGGCTATGGATGCCTGCTGGAAGCAGTGGCCCTATCAACAGCATTGGAGCCAATAACTTAAACATTGTGGCTTTCATTTGTTAAGTCTGTCACCAAATTTCATTTTTTAACGAAAGATATCTTAAGCTGGACCACGTAATGATTTTCAAAGATGCTCAAATGTCTTTCAACTGTTCTGTGATTTGAAATCATTCAAAAATTTCTAACCTGAACTCGTCAGTGATACATAGATAACTACTTCTCCCAGTAAGTCTCCATTGTTGGCAACCCCACATATTTTCAAATTTTTTAAGCATTTAGCTGCCTACCTGGGGGTCATACGATTATTGTTCTTCATAAGCAATTTTTGAAACTACAATTGTGATCTTTTGGTTATTCCTAGTATTTTCTTTTTCATGCTTCATTCATGACTAAAAGCATGAATGAGGCTTTTACCTCTTTATCTAAATCTTATGAAAGGCGGATGGCCCTATAATTTTTGTTAATAAAGATTCTTTCCTGCTATGAAACTCATCTTCTTTATTGACTCCTCAAATGTGAAGCATGTTTTGGGTTGTTATTCGAATCACCAATGATCCATTTGATTTAAACCATGATATATATTTTTTATGGCTCTTGGTCATGCCTATCCTTGTCATTACATTTTGGTTTATAATTTTTTCCCTCTCCTGAACTTTAGAAACCAAACCCACCTCGTTGCGCAATGATAATTTTTAATGCACCTGGTCATGGCTTGTACCCTGTGGGAGGTGGAAATATGAGAATGATAAGCCCATCACCTCGAGCTAAGTCTCGGGTTTCGAATGTACTCCTAGAATTCATTTCACAAAACGCCTTCATTTGGTATTGAAGAGCCTCTGTTCATACATGCTAGGGTATTGATGAGTTTTGGTTCTGAAATGTCGTTTTGGTCTTCTCCTAGAAACCCTCCCTACTCACTGTGTTTTATTTTCTACCTTTTGTATCCCCATGGCCCCGGTTGTCAGGATTGAACCTAATGGCTCTCTGACCCTGCTCCTGTGTGATGATGCAAGGGAGGATCTTGAGAGTCAAGGCTGGCTTGTTTTTCTTGAGAAATTCCAGGGTTTTAACTTGCGAACCGCTCAAGAATTCTCCCTTTCTTTTGACAGATGTCGAGCCAAGGTAGGATACATTCAGGTCAAGGTCACAGAGGAATTTTTAGGTCAAGAAACATGTCTTCCTTTGAGCAGGCAGAAGTGATTCAAAAATTCCAAGGTCAAGGAGGTTTCATGGAGCCTTTTCTTCACATCTCGAAAAATCAACTGCTGCGACAAAGGTATGCCCGTGTCCCTGTTAAAAACCTGGTGGCATGGTTTGCTAGTAGTCTTGAAACAATTCGTGACGTGCGAAGGCCGCTTTGGTTTTGTTTTTCTATATAATATACGTTTGTTGATGAATTTCATCGGGTTTCAATTAAATATGCCCTATTACCTGTGGAGAAGCCTGTATAAAATGGCAAAGAGGTACAAGAGACAACAATTGAATTCAAGCATGTTTCACCACGGTTTGGTAAAGATACTGTTGGTACATCAATTGAAGTTACAAAGTCATGACTGTAATGCCTTCCTAACCTGAAATGGATTCGTTAACTCTGATGCTGAAGAGGTTGACAAACCCATGATAGAGGAAACCATAGTACCTTCATCTACACAGGCCTGAGTTACGATCACCCTCAGTAAGCCTATACCCGACCCAAAAGTTGTTGAGAAGACCCATGAACAACGCTCGCGTCCTAACGCCTCTGCTAAGAACGCAAACAGACCTGTGAGTAAGCCATCTAAAGGTGATATCGATTTAGGTTTTAAAAATAAAAGGGTAGGTAGTTTGATCTCAAGGAAACTATGAAATAAACCAAACGCTCATGTGAGCTCAATCAAAATGATCGAGATCCATGAAAGATCAGATTCGGAGATTGAGAGATTCTTGGCCGAAGAAGACCCTCCTTCCTTCAAAGCAGATTCCGACTAGGCTTACAATTTTGTGGATAATTTGTCACCCTGCTTGAAGCACAGTCAAGGATTTCCATGTATCAAGTTTGATAACAAACCTAAAGGCAACAATGGGCACAGTTCGACGCACAACCATGGGTATTCTCAAATGACCGTCACAGATTCACAATGTGAAACTTCTCTTTTCTGGATTGACAAATATTATGCAGACATACCCATTTTACAATCGCAAATCAAAACCTTTACTGAACGGGTCGACCCCCTAACAGATGAAAATCGTAGGCTCAAGTCCATTGTTCAGAGACAAGGAAAATGTTTGAAAACAACAGGCAACATCATAGTAAAAAACACCGAGAGTGTAACAACAATGATCAATTATGAGATCATGTGAATCGTTTTGATTTTCCAGTTAAAGGTAAAGATTTGTTTTTATTGTGTTACATTCTTGTTCATAGAATAAATTAGATTTTGTTTCTAAAATAAGACTAGCTACAAAATCAACAGAGTATGTAACCAGTCTATTCTTATTCGAAATTTAGAAAATATCGGTTAAATGAATATCTAAATTTCTTTATTTGATATTTTTCTTTCAGGATATTTGGTAGTTTATGGTGATCAAATGATATGAAGAATTTCTAGGCTTATTAGCCATATCCATGGCTTATTTTTGTTAAACAGGAACAAACTCTTTTAGTTTTTAGAGATTTAGTGTGATCTGGGGTGGTTATATTCCCCCTTATTTTTGTAATCAGTAGATGATTGTGGAGATTTAATCGTATCTCATAAGATAAGACAATTAGCTTTTCTAAACCCTTTAAAAAATCATATTTTTTGTAATGAAGGCATCTTGGCCTGTGGCTGAAGGTGGACAATTTACTCACGAATTTGGATGGAACATATATTTACATTTCGGCTTTAGCTCTCTGTAATTGTTGTTTTCATTTATGGTTTGTTTGTCCTAATTAATTAATAGTTGTTGATAGCTTTTGTCTTCGCAATTTATTATGACATTGGGAAAATTTCTTTAAAATGTCGTCCACATTTTGATGCTTTAGATATTGAAAAAGTGGTCATTCGTTCAACCCAAATGATAAGATTTTTCGTTAGTTTTGTTGAATGATCAAAAGCATGTTGTTACAGTTAGATTTATCTTAAACGTAATTGCGTGCAATCAAAAATACCACAACGATTATTTGCATCTCATCGTTCTGTCGTTAAAATTCAACAGTCAATATACTGTTTTGCATTTATTCCGAAAAGTTTCAAGGTTCATTGCAGATTTATCTCTTGGACAGACTGGATGGACATTCTATAATCATATAGATGTTGGATGCATGTTGATTAACTCATTGATAGGTTATTTCATTTCTTTCTGTCGTTTATTTGTTTTCGAAATTCTTATATATGGTCTGGCTTTGACCGTCCACATACTCCTGTTTCATAATATATTTTTCAGTTTAATCTTAGATTAATAAAGAGAAAACAAAAAAAATAGCTTATGTGCTTTCCTTTTTTGTTGTTAAAGCAACCATCTTTACATAGATTTTCATGAGTTTAGATTAAAACTCGCAACTATTATATCATGTACATAAATAAGATAGACATATATGTTGTTTAAATATTATCTACAATAGTTATATATATTTATGTACATATATATATTAAGTGGTTAGTTAATAGCTAGCTCTTTTATTTATTTTATTTGTTTCTTCTAGGACTTTTAGATTGGCCAACGGAGCCATTAAACTCGTCATAACGAGTTATACCAAACAACTTGGGTTATTTAGACAACCCCGCACCGGACACGTTCTTCCAATTGATGGACGATCATTTTCGCCCGTCAACAGTACTTCAACATAACAACCTTGGAAACTTCAATCTAGAAAGAGCCAAGAAGAATAAGAAGGAAGAAGATCTTGCATATAAGAAAGGTAATCATCATGCTCTTGTTGCAATTAATTCGTCATCTAATTCATGGATTATAGATTCTGGCGCATCACATCATATGGCATAAAAATAAGAAGTTTTTACTTCTTTAATCTCATGATCAGGACCCCCTATTATTATGGGGGATGATACTCCAATAGCATTAGCAGGAGAGGGGAGAGTGGAACTCCCTAATGGAGGTTTTGAGAATGTTTTATATGTTCCAAAGCTTTATATGAATATGCTCTTAGTTTATCAGATCATTCAAAAAGGTAAAAGGGCTGAATTTACATCAGATTAAGTTTCTATACTTGACATGCATGACAAGTCTGTTATTGCAATTGGTGAGGTAGATCACAAATCAAGGTTGTATAAATTCACTAAGTTTGTTGACCCTAACTCCTCCTTACTACTAATGCATATTGATGATAGTAGTAGAGTATGGCATGAAACATTTGTCCATTTAAACTTCAGGTACATGCATCGACTTTCCAAGAAAGGAATGGTCAAAGGCTTGCCAAATATTTATTTTTCTGAAGGGGTTTGTGAAGGGTGCATTCTTGGCAAGCATCCTAAAGAGAATTTTTAAAAAGGGAAGGCAAGGAGAGCCTCCTCTTCCTTGGAAATTGTTCATATTGATCTCATGGGTCCATTTCCACATTCGTCCATCAAAAAAGAAAGGTATGTCCTTACATTCATTGATGATTACTCATGCTATACTTGGGCTTATTTTCTCAGGAAAAAGTCTGAAGTTTTTGAGAATCTCAAAGACTTCAAATCTCTAGTAGAAACACATACTGGGAAGAAAATCAAGATCCTCCATACAAACAATGGGGGGGAGTATATCAACAAATATGTTCAGAATATTTGTTGTGAGGCTGGTATCCAGTTGCAGCATACAGTTCCATACACTCCACAACAGAATGGAGTTGTTGAAAGGAAGAACAGATCTCTCAAGGAGATGACCGTTTACATGTTGCATGCAATGTCTCTTCCTTCCAAGCTTTGGGCTGAGGCACTTAACCGTGTTGCTTTTATACATAACATTTCTCCTCATAGATATATTAAGGACATGGCACCTTTTGAGGCTTGGACTGGTGACAAACCATATGTCACACACTTCTACATCTTTGGATCTCATGCATGGGCCCATATTCCTTCTGAAAAGAGGAAATCATTAGATTCAAAGAGCACACCTTGCATCTTTGTGGGATATCCAGATGATGTGAAGGGTAACAGGTTGATTGATCTATCTACCGACTGACTCATCATTGAGTGCAGTGTTCAGTTTGAGAATCCTTCACATGCAACTCCAGTGCAACATGAAGATACTCTTGTTCCTCCATCAGTTCCAGACATCAAAGATGATGATTCTATACACTCAAATTCAAACTCATATTCAAAGGATTTTGTACATGGAGTTGAGAAGGTAGTATATCCAGATGAGGAGCCAACACTGAAGCTTCATTAGATGCCCAAGTGGGCACAGTCCACACTTCAGGCAGCAGGAAAACTTGCATGTAGTCCATTGGATTCAAGGAGGACTTGATCTCATCATGGGGAGCCCTCTCATGTACTTTCATCTTTTGAACCTGTGATGCCCATGCATTGCTATATGGTTCAATATTCATATCCACAGACCTATAGTAAGGTTGTGGGAAATCCATTATGGAAAGCAACCATGTAGGAGGATTATGACTCACTCTTAGAGAATTAGACATGGGATCTGGTTCCACTTCCACCAGGGAGGAAACTTGTCAGATGCAAATGGGTTTATAGAAACAAGAGAGCAGTATATGGTAAGGTGAGTAGGTATAAATAAAGACTAGTTGCAAAAGGATTTCAACAGATTCATGGGATAGATTATGATGTGACCTTTTCCCCTGTAGCAAAGATGGACTCCATTCACTTTTTTATAGCCATTGTCGCAGCCAAAGGATGGGAAGTTCACCAGATGGAAGAGAAAAATTATTTTCTTCATGGTGATCTTTCAGAGGAGATATACATGGAGAAACCACAGGGGTTCATTAAGAACTCATCTTTAGTATGTAGACTGAAGAAGACACTCTATGGCCTGAAGCCGACACCTAGAGCATGGTATGAAAATATGGATTCTTATTTTCTTTCACATGATTTTGTTATATGTAAATCAGATTGCAATGTTTACATGTTGAGGACTACTGACTCTTTGATGATTTCAGTACTCTATGTTGATGATATTTTGATCACTGGAAACTCTGCTTCAGTCATTGTTGTGGTCAAATATATTTTTCATCACAGGTTCTCTATGACGTACATGGATCCACTTCATTTCTTTCTTGGTCTTGGGATTAGTCAGGATGCTTCGGGCATCAAACTTTCTCAGGTTAAGTATGCCAGGGATCTTCTAGATAGATTCCACATGACATATTTGTCAGAGAGTTGGCTTAGGTTGATGGACAATTGGTATGGATTGTTGGTTTTCATTGATGTCAACCATTGGAGAGTGATATTGTAGATTGATTTCAACCCTTGGAGAAGCCTGGTAGCGAATTCTGGTAACACAAACGAATGGGTAAGGGACATTAATCTATTTGAGGTATAAGGGCATGAATATCAATGAATTTATAGGTAAGACTATTCTATATGGATAGTACATGTCATGTCATTTCTGGTGATATGTGGAACGTCACATAACTCTTCATGGTTAGAGAGTTATGGCCATGTGAAGTTGGAGAACCCTCATGAGTCATCTAGAAGCCCCAAAAGGTCAAAGTAGTCAAAGTGGTTGCAAAGAAGAAATTATTTAAATAATAAAGTGAAGTGATGAGTGTACTATAATTCAAAGTGGATACAAAAGAAATTATTTAAATCATAAAGTTAATGGAGAAATTATTAAGTGGACAAGTGGTTAGAACACTACTACATATGGGTGGATTATTCCATGAAATTTTTCCACGTTTCCATTATTTTCATGTTTTTTTTAAATAGGGTGGGAATTTCGACACTATTGCCACGAAAGTTATTGCCACGAAAGTTCGTCGCTATTGCCACAAATAGGTTTTTTAAATTGGGCAGGATTTTCATCACTATTGCCATGAAAGTTCGTCGCTATTGCCACAAAAGTTTTGCCTATCTCAAAAACATCTGCTAACGGCTACTTGACTAGTTGATCTATATATACCTGACTTTAAGAGACTTTGCGACACAATTGCTATAGTTGTGACACTGTTCATGGCTTTTGTTTGAGCTGTTTATTTTTTCCGTCACCCACCGGTTGAACAAATCCAATTCTCGATCTACATAGCTCGGATTTTGAACTTGCAAGGTCAGTAGGTTTTTTTATTGATGTACTCATTTAACTTGTAAATTTTTGTTCAAATGAAATTTCATGTAGCTTGTTTTTTCCTTGATAAT
>ML787029.1:142030-153198 GCA_009831015.1 Picea engelmannii
CATATAACATTGTATTCTTATGTGATGTTGTTTCTCTCATTTTTTTATAATCACACACAATTCTAGATGTAGTGATTAACTCTAGTTTGTAGTTGATGTAACTTGTTTATACACTATTAATAAGGAGTAGCTAAAATATAAAAATTTCATGACGAAATCTATGATAACATGATGAAATCTACTAGTCAGACAATGAAAAATGAGAACATGTCAAAGTGTCTTAGAAAATAAAACCGTGACCACTGTAAGTAGCATAAAATTGTGACCATTGTATGTAGTTGCAAATCAACATGTCATAATTTAAACCATCCCAACCCAATTGTGGATGACAAGTGGTTGTCATTCTTTTTTTACTGGTGAATTTCAAAGATTGACATTTTCTCTACAAAACAACTTAGAGGCTAGTGTATGGTGTCGAGTGATTCAAGTTTGAGAAATTTTGACCACTTTCGTTAAATGGTGTGTAATTATTTTCCATGGTGATTCAGTACACACTACTCTAAAGTACAAATTGAAGCATATCGATCTTAATAGTTAACCGACAATAAAAAAAAAAAGCATGTCAAAATGTCTTAGAAGAAATAATTGTGAGGATTGTAGGTCACTGTAAATAAACATATCATAATCGAAAGGAGTAGCTAAAATATCATGAAGGAGTAGCTAAAATATAAAAAATTGACAACTTATTGTTTGGTATGGTGTAGGTAAGACAATTACTTGTCAGTACAAGTATTTGTCACTATGAACGAAAATGACAGGAAGCTTGCTCGATTAAGAGTGGCATTAGAGGCAAGGGGTGATGGAAAATGTTATTTCCCTTGATATGATTGCAGGGGCTTGCAAATAAAAAGACTTTTAATAACAACAACGAAAAGACATTATAGGGAGAAGGGGCACGCCGAATGGGGTTATGAATATCGTCCCTTGGTAAGAGGATTTAATATTTAATGTATTCTCTGTAATAATCATCATGTCATGAATTTTAGTAATATTTCTTATCGGGATTTTTATATTTCCTATACACACTAACTTTTATACGTTGTTTTTAAATATATAGACAATGCCCCCAAAATGTCGACCTCCAGAGAGTTATTTGCAAAGTACTAGCATAAATACTCCTTTATAGGGTGATGAACTTTGAGATCAGAATATTGAAGTTGTTGATCAAGTTATTAATGATGATATGGATGGAGATAACGTTAGTGATTCAAATCAGATAGATTGATCCAAGACACATTTTCTCCAATGGATGAGGACAACCAGGATGATAGTCATGATGTTGATCCTCTACTTGAGAAGTCACGTCAACCTCTTTATGAAGGTTCAACAACAAATATTTTATTTTCTATATTGTTGTTGGTGAACTTCAAGGTTTTGAATGGTTTATCAAACACATGCCTCACACCGATACTAAGGTATTTAATTTGTTAATTATTTATTCCTGCATGTTCACAAATACTTAAAAGGTTCAATTTTTTCCTATATTGCTATTGTTTTCTAATTTGTAAATGAGTATGGATGCGATATTGATGATTAATATTGTTTACATTGAATTATTGTTTTGAATTTTGTAGATTGTTAGGTGAATTTCTATTACCGACGTCAAATATTTTGCCATGCACATATCGAGAAATATCCATGATTATGAAAGAAATTGGAATGGACTATCAAGCTATTGATGCATGTCCTAATGATCATATCATATAATATGGACAATATGCATTAGAAAATGAATGCCCACAATTTCAAATAAGTAGATATCGATTCGATAAATCATCAAATAAGGTGCCTCGCAAATTTCTTCGTTATATTTCGATAATTCCATGTTTCCAGCGGTTGTTCAGGTGCCAAAGTATACCATAGTTTATGGATTTCCATGCAAAGAACAAAAGTCGAGACGATGTTCTTCGAATGTCTACAGATGGTTCTGCATTGAAGTACATCGAAGAAAAGTGGCCAATTTTTAAAGAATAACCTCGTAATGTTAGACTTTCCTTGACAAATGATGGTGTCAATCCATTTGGAGAGCTTCGTTCTACGTACTCAGTGTGGCCTATTTTTGTTATAAACAATAAACTTCCTCCTTGGATGTCGATCAAGAGAGAGCACACAATGTTGGAAATGATGGTTCCAGGTATTTAATTATCTTTTATTTTCTTTAAAGTATGACAACATATTTCATTTCTTTGTTTTGTGCATGGTAATTATTTCTTTTATATATAATGACATCTAGATAAGTATAATTAATCATGTAGTATGTTGAACTAATTAGGTAAGTACCAGGTTAAATATATGAACGTATATATTGAGCCTCTTATCGATGATTGTTGAAGTTATGGGCTAGCTTCACTATGTATGACATCTATAGACCAATGGGGCAAAAATGATTTCAATTCCATGGAATACTATCATGGACAATTCATGATGCTCCCGGGTTAACACATTTTTTTGGTATATTGTTACTTTATTTTGTGATTTAATATTATATATATTTATTGAAAATATCATGCATTATTTTAAATTGTAACTCTAATTCGACGCTACATTAATTCATATATCTTGCAGGTCTTCAAACAAAGGGTAAATTTGCATGCCCAGTTTGTGGTCCCAGGATAAAATCTCATCATTCAAGGAGTTTAGGAAAGGAAGTGTTTGATGAGTATAGGCACTTTCTGCCTAAGAACCATAGTTATCGAACTACAGATAAAGAAAAATTCAATGGTAAAGAAGAGAATGGAAAAAAACCATGAAGAATGACACCTCACCTATGGAAGTTGGAATATATTAGAAATCGTCAAGGTATGAAAATTATTTATGTATGAAATATTATATAAATCTTTGGTTAATTTCATTAGTATTAATTTCAATTTGTTGATGTTTCATGAATGTCGTTAAGGTACGAATGGGCTTCCACAAGGAATGAAAAGTTACCCGATGCAATTCATTAGATTTCCATACTACGAGCACCTAAAAATATTTCATATGTTTGATACAATGCATATCGGGAAGAACATAACATAATTGTTATGGAGAGTATTAGATGGAAGGACTGACAAAGAGAGGTTTGGAAAGATTTGTTGTGACATCTAGGAAGCTAAACATGCATTGCAAAGTGTTATTATTAATTCTAATGGCGATGGTCATGAGCATAATACTAGTCTTCCTTGGTTATTGACGGAGAAACAAAGCAATATTGTGATGCAGGAGCATCTCTCCACATCAGCCAGCCAGCCAGCCAACCACGTCAGCACATGCATTCAAAGCTGAAGAGAGGCGCAACCCTCATCTTCAATTTTGAATTTGAATGAATGTAATTTAATGTTTAGGCTGTTGAGTCGTGAGGCCGTGCTATGCACACAGGCTGTAGGTAGATAGGCCTTTAATGCTTTGAAGGCTGAGATCTAGATCCGATTTGCGGACTAGATAGCCCATTCAATGCCATTGAATAGCGTAGGTAGATTGGAGGGAAGAGCTTGAAGAGCCCCTCTTGTAAAAGATCAATTTCGATCTCATTTTGGAAGGAGTGGTAATAGCTAGTGCAAGAATAATAGAGCGTGAGATAGGGAAGGAGTCGAGACCTTGTTACAAGTCGTGCTTAGGAACACTTTGTACAAAACAAGCATTTTCCATTTTAATATAAACCAACAGTTTTTCCTGCATATTACTATGTTGTGTGTGGATGCTTTCATTGTGCTCATTTTATGTTGTAGATGTATGTTAGGCATTTGCAGGAGTTCTTGATTTTCAGGTTTGAGAAGGTCTTTGAGGCTTCACACCAGGAGGGTGTGACAGAACACTGTGGGTTCTGATAGACGTGCACAGAGGATACATTCTTGAATCTGCGGATTCAAACAAAGATGTGCTGCGGGCACAAGAATTGAAGTCAACAACTTGAAGAAGGCCGTGAGGTTGCTGAATACCTCAGGAGGTGAGGCCGTATATGAGAACACAGTCGCAGACAAAACCTATGTTGTGAGTTCTGCAAAGCTCTGCCAGGAGGGCATTGAGCAAGTGTATGGAATGCACGAAAGGAGAACTCGACCGTGAGTTCGTAAGAAGCAAGAACCACTGAAGGATTCTTGATACTCTGCCAGGTGGGCATGGAGTAAGTGCTAGAGTACACATAGGGATTCTTTTGAGTTCAGAAGAAGGTGGAAGCTCTGAGGAGTTCCGTAAGAGGCTCTGCCAAGTGGGCATTGAGCATATTTGTAGGGTTATTGGATACCCAGAGAGACTCAGCAAAAGATTGCTTGAGCGAGGGAGTGCCAAGAGGGCATCATATACTCCATCTAAGGGATAAAGGAAAAAGGACAAGTTTTCCTTGGTGGTTATTTTCTGCAAACGGAAGCTCAGGTGATATAAGCTTTGTTCTCATTTCCTCAGAAGTGTAGGTAGGCACAGGAGTCGTGCAAAGTGTGCGCAGGCCAAGTTTAAGTTCAGGGTTTTGTAACTTGAAGGATAATTGAGAGACTGCTATCGCAAGGAGTGTGCAGAGTTGAAGAATTTCATACTTAAAGGTATCTAAAGGTTTGCCGCAAGGAGTGCGTGCAGGAGTCTTCTTGAAGACTCGAAGTAGTGGAAAAGCCCAGAAGGGTTAGAATCTTCGTAGTCGTCGAAGTGAAGTAAGGAGGTTGGTGCCTTGAAGCCTTAAGAAGGCACGATGACGTTGAGTTGCAGGTGGGTAAATCCCACAGAGAAACACTTTGATAAATTCGCAGAAGTTCCCAAGAGGAAGAGAAACGAACGGTCGAAATTCTCCGTGGAGAATTCGCGAAGTCCCGCACGTAAGATCTCGCAGACAAGTAAGGAGGTTACGACGAGCGTTTTGCAAGTGCAAGATTAGGGGAGAATAGAGCCGTAGGATCTGAGCCAACAGGGACCGTTAGATCACTCGTTTATTCGCATCTCGGGGTTTCGTGAGTTGAAGAGATGAAGGCTTAGCATTTGGATTAGCGAAGTCAGGAAAAAATCTAATCCATCCATCAGAGGAGGATAGGTGGAAGAGATCAGAGGATCTCGCAAAATTGCAAGTTCGCAAGGTGAGAGCTCAAGATTTGGGAGCTCCAAGTCCCGAAGTCGTGAAAGGCGAAGTCGCGAAGTACCAAAGCAAGGCACGAAGAGACACATGGAAAAACCACGCTGTGGGCCCAAAGGAAAGACAGGTCGACACATGTCACACATTAGGAGGAGTCAACACCCCTTGACCTCTTGCGTCTTGGGGACTCAGCAGATAAGGGAATGAAAGTTCGAGCCTTCAACTCGCGAAGTCGCGAGTAGTGAGAACGAAAGGAGAAAAGTCAATATCACCTCTCGGGGGTTCGGGAAGGAAAGGTGCCAAGGTTAGACCTTTGAAATCGTGAAGGCGCAAGAGGCGAGAAGTGCTAGCGCTTAGTCTAGCTGGCGGTCACGCAAGGAGGGAACTGACAGGAGAAAGGGTTATACCTATTTCGTGATCTCGGGTATCGCGGATATGAGAAGGAAGAGTCGGGAGTCACGACTCATGAACTCCCGAGATTGCGAGCTGCAAAAAGGACCTGTGGATCAAATTGAAAGGAGATTCTAGCAGGAAATCTGAAAGAGCCGATCAAGCTCAAAGGAGAATCCGAACGATCCTGTCAGCGGATCTCGACCCGAGGGATGATAGGTCTGCATTAGTTTGGTATCAGAGCACATATTCTGTTTGTATATTGCAGACATAAGGAGCAGGAAAGAGATAGAGTGATGAAACTCTGTAAGGATTGTTCGCGGGTAGGCAACAATCGAGAAGACAGCCAGTAGAACTGTAGGAAGAGTTTGAAGCACTCAGATTTGTAAGAGTGACAATAGATTTTCCAGGAGGGCAGAGAGACAACAACATGGCTACTGAAGGCTGTAGGTATGCTGGAAGGAAGAACCAGGAGCAGGTGAGTAAAGAAGAAATAGATGAAGAGATCGCTGATATAAGGAAAGAAATAGATGAAGAGCTCACTGATATAAGGAAATAAATAGAAAGACTTGCATTGCAGATGCAGCAGAATGCGAGGATGGATGAACTTGCGTTGGAGATACAGTAGAAATCCAAGTCGAGATGGGTATATGAATGGCCCATGAGGAAGCTGAAGGTAAAATGGCCAGTCAAGGAGTTGATGGCTAGAAGACAACGTAGGCTGTTAAGAGGATGGTTGAGGCATGCTGAAAACCTCGACGAACCTGAGGAAATGGTTTAGATATGTGAACCAGAGACTGGGAGAATTCTCGGTGAAGAGAATAAATGGGATTAGCTGAAGATCTCAAGAACTTCCAGGAGGGCAAAGAGGAAATTCCAAATTGCTAGGTGGGGCAAGGAGTTGAGATCAACTGAAGATCTCACGGACTGTCAGGAGGATAGCCAAGGAATTTCACATTGCCAACTGGGCAATGAAATGAGGTCGCTGCGGGATCTCGAAGACTGCGAGGATGACAGTGGAAGCATCTCAAATTGCCAAGTGGACAGAGATAAGAATATGAGACTGTTTGAAAGTCTCATGGACTCGGAGGTGAGTTCAATTCAGCAAGGGGTGCTGATGAAGATGGGATCAGTTGATCTCGTAGTCTACTAGGGAAGCGGCAGGAAAATCCCACATTTCCAGGTGGGAAGGGGTGAGCAGGTGAATTTAGATCAGCAGACGAAGTTGACTGAAAAGGAAGATTGGGATAATCTTCTAATGATTGGGGGAATTGGAAAATTCCTACCACTTAACCCAGGGGAGGTAAAATTTTGTGTTGCCGATGATGCAGCAGAAGAAAGGCAACCAACTGAGACTGTCAGGGAAAAAGAATTGGAGTAGATATCTGAAGCTGCCCAAGTAGAAGAGGAGAATGAGAATTCTGAGGAATGGCTCAACATATTTAGCCAGGAAGCCGAGGAAGCTGCAACACTAAAGCTGACAGCAGAAGAATAAGATGAGCATTCTGAGGAGTGGCTCAAAATTTTCAGCCAGGAAGCTGAAAGGACTGCAACATGGGAGTTTGTAGAAGAAGAAGAAGAAGAGGAAGACAACATTAGCTTTGCTGATCTATGTGAATAGATTGAATCCCTGGAGAGAAGGGTGATAGTTCAGGGCATGCACATCCAACAGGCAAAGTTGGAAGTAGCCGATGAAGAAAACATGGGAGATCATTGCGTTCTGCCTGACTATAGAAATTTTTTTCAGCTGAGGAGACTGCATGAACAGAGCCAGCCACTGGAGCAGCTGGACGAAGTGATTGAGATGATCAGAAAGTTGATGATCAGATCAACAAAGACTTCCAGTGAGGAGCAGTTGAGCAGAAAAGAAGAAACAACAACAACAACAATGCAGAAACAACAACAACAACAGGGAGATGGAGCAGATGAACAGCTCCAGAAATTCATCTGGGATCTAGAAGGATTTCCACAGCTGAGGGTGGAAGCTCATGAGCAGGAGCTCATGAATTTTGCAGCTGAGGAGTATGATGTAGGAGCATCTCTCCACATCAGCCAGCCAGCCACGTCAACGCGTGCATTCAAAGCCAAAGAGAGGTGCAACCCTCGTCTTCAATTTTGAATTTGAATGAATGTAATTTAATGTTTAGGCTATTGAGCTGTGAGGCCATGCTATGTGCATAGGCTGTAGTTAGATAGGCCTTTAATGCTTTGAAGGCTGAGATCTAGATCTGATTTGCAGACTAGATAGCCCATTCAATGCCATTGAATAGGGTAGGTAGATTGGAGGGAAGAGCTCAAAGAGCCCCTCTTGTAAAAGATCAATTTCGATCTCATTTTGGAAGGAGTGGTAATAGCTAGTGCAAGAATAGTAGAGAGTGAGATAGGGAAGGAGCCGAGACCTTGTTACAGGCCGTGCTCAGGAACACTTTGTACAAAACATGAATTTTCCATTTTAATATAAACCAACATTTTTTCCTGCATATTACTGTGTTGTGTGTGGATGCTTTCATTGTGCTCATTTTATGTTGTAGATGTATGTTAGACATTTGCAGGAGTTCTTGATTTTCAGGTTTGAGAAGGTATTTGAGGCTTCACACCAGGAGGGTGTGACAGAACGCTGCAGGTTCTGATAGCCGTGCACAGAGGATGCATTCCTGAATCTGCGGATTCAGACAAAGACGTGCTGCGGGCACAAGAACTGAAGTCAACAACTCAAAGAAGGCCGTGAGGTTGCTGAATACCTCAGGAGGTGAGGTGAACATAGTCACAGATGGAACCTATGTTGTGAGTTCTACAAAGATCTGCCAGGAGGGCATTGAGCAAGTGCAAAGAATGCATGAAAGGAGAACTTGACCGTGAGTTCGTAAGAAGCAAGAACCACTGAAGGATTCTTGATACTCTGCCAGGTGGGCATGGAGTAAGTGCTAGAGTACACAGAGGGATTCTATTGAGTTCAGAAGAAGGTGAAAGCTCTGAGGAGTTCCATAAGAGGCTCTGCCAAGTGGGCGTTGAGCATATTCCCAGGGTTATTGGATACCCAGAGAGACTCATCAAAAGATTGCTTGAGTGAGGGAGTGCCAAGAGGGTGTCAGATACTCCATCTGAGGGATAAAGGAAAAAGGACAAGTTTTCCTTTGTGGTCATTTTCTACAAACGGAAGCTCAAGTGAGATAATATTTGTTCTCATTTCCTTAAAAGTGCAGGTAGGCACAAGAGCCGTGCAAAGTGTGCGTAGGCCAAGTTTAAGTTCAGGGTTTTGTAACCTGAAGGATAATTGAGAGACTGTTATCGAAAGGAGTGCGCAGAGTCAAATAATTTCATACTTAAAGGTATATGAAGGTTTACCGCAAGGAGTGCATGCAGGAGTCTTCTTGAAGACTCGAAGTAGTGGAAAAGCCTAGAAGGGTTAGAATCTCCGCAGTCGTCGAAGTGAAGTAAGGAGGTTGGCACCTTGAATCCTTGAGAAGTCACAACGACGTTGAGTTGTAGGTGGGTAAATCCTGCAGAGAAACACTTTGATAAATTCGCAGAAGTTCCCAAGAGGAAGAGAAACGGACGGTCGGAATTCTCCATGGATAATTCGTGAAGTCCCGCGAGCCGTCAGATCTTGCAGACAAGCAAGGAGGTTACGACGAGTGTTCTGCAAGTGCAATATCAGGGGAGAATAGAGCCGTAGGATCTGAGCCAACAGGGACCATCAGATCACTCACTTATTTGCATCTTAGGGTTTCATGAGTTGAAGAGCTGAAGGCTTAGCATCCAGATTAGCGAAGTCGTGAAAGAATCTAAGCCGTCCATCGGAGGAGGACAGGTGGCAGAGATCAGAGGATCTCATGAACTCGCAGGTTCACAGGGTGAGAGCTCAAGGTTTGGGAGATCCAAGTCCCGAAGCCATGAAAGGCGAAGTTGCGAAGTACCAAAGCGAGGCACAGAGAGACACATGGCAGAACCATGCTGTGGGCTCAAAGGAAAGATAGGCAGACACACGTCACACATTAGGAGGAGTCAACATCCCTTGACCTCTCGCGTCTCGGGGACTCGGGAGATAAGGGAATGAAAGTTTGAGCCTTCGACTCGTGAAGTCGCGAGTAGCGAGAACGAAAGGAGAAAAGTCAATATCGCCTCTCGGGGGTTCGGGCAGGAAAGGTGCCAAGGTTGGACCTTTGAACTCATGAAGGTGCGAGAGGCGAGAAGTGCTAGCGCTTAGTCTAGTCGGTGGTCGCGCAAGGAGGGTGTTGACGGGAGAAAGGGCTATACCTATTTCATGATCTCGGGTTTCACGGATTTGAGAAGGAAGAGGCAGGAGTCACGACTCGCGAACTCGCGAGATTGCGAGCTGGAAAAAGGACATGTGGATCAAATTGAAAGGAGATTCCAGCAGGAAATCCGAAAGAGCCGATCATGCTCAAAGGAGAATCTGAATGATCCTATCAGTGGATCTCGGCCTGAGGGCTGATAGGTCTGCATCATATTGTAAAAGAGGTCATTCAAAAAATTAGGTTTCCGATGGGGTTTTCGTCGAACATACAAAATATCTTAACGAAAAAAGGTGATTTTAGTGGGGTTAAAACACATGATTGGCATACATTCATTAAGGTAATCAATAGGTTATAATATATTTTCTTATTGGTACACATTTTTTGGAAACAAATAATAATTATTTGTTTTTTGTTACAGTATGTTCTATCTTTATCTCTCCCAGAAGACTTTGATAACAACATAAAACAAATTATTTATGTACTTGGAAAATACATGAGGTAAGTAATGTTTTATAAGGAAAATGTACTTCTTATGTGATTTGTAGCGGAACTTATTGACATATTATGTTTTATCTGCAAATTTATGTATGCCTTGATATTATTTTATTGCATCGACATTTGTAGGTGGCTATCATCAAAAGAAATCCATAAAGAAGATATAAGGTATTGGAAGAGAGAAATTCCCCGACTAATGTATCAAATGCAATAGTATCTACCTCCAACATTTTTCAATGCACAAGAACACTACCTCATACACCAAGTTGAGGAGATTGAATTATGTGGACCAGTACACACAAGGTCGATGTGGATGGTGGAGAGGCAATTGAAGTCATTAAAGGATTTTGTTAGACAAAGAGCACATCCAGAGGGTTCTATGGTTGAGGGATATATGGTATATCAATGCATGGTGTATATTAGTCAATGTCTACCTAAATTAGCAGAAAATATGAATGTGCCTCACATTTGGCATCTCGACTCCATCAACAAATTTGAAGGGGAGGTCCTATTGGGGAAAGTTAATATGAGGACTGTGAAAGGTAAGTATTAGATGTTGACGTAGATTTAATATATTACACATTTATTTTTCCAATTTTATTTTGTCATATTGATTTTTTACATTTTTTGTTCTTGCATATTGAACTATATTAAATTATTCCTTTATTAACAATAGATAATTAATGATATTAAATTGTTATTTTATCATATAGTTGCTCAAGAGTGGGATTATTTACATTTATACATTGCAAACAACCTTGATTGGATGGAGCATTGGATAGAATATAATGAAGAATACTTCGGTAGGTTATCATGGGAAGGGGTGAGTAAGATGATTAAAACATCGCATCGTCATCGAGATCAATTTCCTAATCTTACATCAAGGGAAGTTGATTTAGCCTTTGGTTTAAAAGATAAACATGCAAGTAAATTTTTTACCCACATTTTCCTAGTTATTTCCCAATTTTTCAATGTATTTGGTTTGTTTA
>ML787029.1:219681-241422 GCA_009831015.1 Picea engelmannii
CTTATTCTATTTTATTGAAAGGTCTTATTAATATTGACCTTTATTACATCTGAATACATTGATCTACCTATGTGCGGGTTAGGACCTTAACATACACTACGGAGAAGGACTCTGGTATGCCGAGGGCACTTTGAATTGACAGACTCTCTACCCTTCACAGGACCTCAGACCCTTGTTTATTCAAGACAACTTCCTCTTCCTGTGAATATTGCATTGTGCACCAACCTATGAATTCGGGGAAGGGGAATGCGACCTCGACAACGTAAAGGACTATAGTGGCCTGGACTGCTTCAAGGAAGGGTATTTGTTTTCCTACATTATCGGACAAATTATCTCTGGACACAGATATGGGAGAAATGGCGATTTCAGTGTCAAACACATCTGAATCTCTGTCAATTAGGGCTTCTTCATTTGACACGGGGTCTTTCTCTGCTACAAACATAATTATAGGTTCCATGGTAGCGATGAAAAATACCTATGAATGAGAAGAAAAGGCATGATCTTGGCATACCGTTGAGCTTCAGTTTGAATGGAGTGGTTGCGCCAATCTTTCAACATTCCAGTATTTGAAAAAATAATAAAATAATGATGAGCGCCCCCTTTATATAATTTTCCAATTTCGGGGGCGAGGGGAAGTGGTTTGGGGAAACCTGCTTATCGCCCTGAAATGCACCCAGTGGCACCATGTGGTCACAACCCGAAACTGTGGTTTACTTTTCGGCCCACTTTTAGGAATTATCTTATGTGCAATTTCTCCCCCTGAAACGATCCCCGACCATTGATCTATAGCACCGGCGATCTGTGACCTGTCAACTCCTAGCAACTTCCCACTACTACTGGATTTAGCCTCCTCCCATTAGAATTGGCCCTGTCCTCCAATTTTCCATGCCTCCACATCAGTCCAACACCTCGCTAAGTCCTGGAAACTAGATTTCATACAGAAATTGTTATGGTGATAACATGGGCTCCAACTGGAGATGATATCCTCCCTGCGAGGTAGAAAAGAACAAAAGACCAAGTGCCTAATCCTTGGGCTATGGTTTACTCCTGCAACTGAATTTGCCAACATTTATTCAGAAAACTCAAAATCTACTCTGCATAACTCAGGGCCTTCACCTAGGGCTTTAGTCCTGTTGATTTAATTTCAACTGCTTCAACTGAAAAAACAAAATGGTTATATACAATGAATGGAAAGGGTGATGGTTCCTTTAAATGATATAATGTTTGAGGAACCTGCCATTCATAGGTCCTCCTCCAATGATGTCCCCATTACTTTCCTGTATTAGATAGGAATTATTCCCATGGTACGTCGCAATTTTGAAAGGTCCCAGCCATAGATGGTCAAATTTCCCATGCTTTCCCTTGTCTTCATTTCTGACATCCCATCTCAATACCAAGTCTCCCACTTTGAAATCATCCTCCTTGGTATGCCTATCAAAATCCCTTTTAATTTTATCTTGGTGCAGTTGAGCAGTGTTAAAGGTTTTTTCTCTTGTTTGTTGGGCATTTATCAATTCATCCTTTCTTCTTCAAGTGGCATCTGTTTCAGCGTCCTTCTCCTGTAACAACCTCATCACTGGAAACCCTAATGTAGTAGGAAAATTTGCTTCTGTGCCATAAAAAATATGGAAGGGTGAAGTGGCAATAGATCTTTTTGGATTGATCCTACGAGCCCATAGTGCATGGATGAGCTTTTTGTGCCAAGGTTTTTTGTTATCTTGCAGCAACTTTTTGGTAATTTTGGTTAAGCTCTTATTGGATGAATCAGCCAACCCATTACCTTAAGGGTAATAAGATGTGGAGTGGCCAAGAGTTATATTGTAGTCAATGCAAAATTTCTCCATATTTTTGGACTTAAATGTTGTTGCATTGTCTATAATGATTTTGATTGGACACCCAAACCAGGACAAAATATTGTCTTCCAAAAATTGGATGATAACAACATTTGTGGCCTGCCTGGTTTGAATTGTCTCAATCCACTTAGTGAAGTAATCTATGGATGTCAAAATCCACTTGTGCTGAGCTGAGGACTGTGGATGAATTTCTCCTATGAAATCAAGGCCCCATTGTCTAAAAGGTGCTTGAGATGGGTTTCAAGGGAAAAGGATGCAATTTTCTCTTCCCATCAAATTTTTTTCATTCATGACATCTTGAAACATCTTTGTAGACATAAAAAAAATTGCTAGGCCAATAGAGCCCAACCCTCAATATCATGTGCACAGTAGTTTTCCAATAATGATGTCCTCCATAGTCACCCTTATGGAATTCTCTGATGGTCCTCTCTACTTCTTCCTCTAGCAAACATCTCAACAAGATTCCCCCTGGATCCTTCCAATATAGAGATTGATTTACAATACAAAACTATGCTTCTTTTAGCTTTAAGAATCTGGCCTTGGTTTTACTCAATTCAAGAGAAGCCTACAAATTTCTCAACACATAAATGATATCTGCATACCATGGGGAGTCAAGGAATCTTTGGGATATCTGGGGAACTCTTTCTCCTTATGAATCTGCTGACAAGTCAGAAATGAAATTTATTCCCAGGAGCTCATAATTTGTCTGTTCCATTAGCTTTGCAAGTCCCTGTCCCTTGATCAACTTTGTAGGTTTGATCTCAAGGTCATATTCCAACAACACAGCTATCCACTTTCCCCTTTTTCCCTCAGGGTCATATTGAGTTAAAATATATTTCACGGAACTATTGGGCACATAAGCAGTGGTATGAGTATGAAAGATATAAACTCTGAACTCCTTTAGGGCCTTTACCAACGCATATGCCTACTTTTCCATGATATCATACTTCAATCGGGCATCCCTTAATGTCCTACTATAGTATGTTATGGTCTTCTCAAAAATTTTCTCATCCTTCTGTAGAAAAACACCAGCAATGGTGTGCTCTGAGGAAAAAGAGAACATCATAAAGTATTTTTCAAAGTTAGGACTGGCCAGTACTGAGGCCTTGTTCAATGCCACTTTAATGTCTTCAAAGGATTTTCTAGCTTCTGGGGTCCACTTTATCTCATTTCCTTTCTTGAGCATGTTAGTGATGTACTTTATGATTTCAACCAGGTTAGGGATGAATCTTCTCAGAAAATTCACTTTCCCCAAGAAAGATTGCACTTATTTTTTGCTTCTGGGTGTACCAATTTTTAATATCCCCTCAACTCTACTAGGATCTATCTTTATCCCCTCCTTTGAAATAATGTGTCCGATTAGCTTCCCTTCTTCCATGCCAAAATTCGATTTCTTGGGGTTCAATGAAATGCCAAACTTTCTACACTTCTGAAAATCCATTCTTAAATGCCTAAGATGTTCTTCATCAGAAACAGAATACACAGTAATATCATCTAAGTAAATAACAATGAATTTGTCTTTCTCATTAGCAAAATCTATGTCCATAGCTCTTTGAAATGTTTCCCCTGCATTCATGAGCCCAAAATTCATCTTGGAATACATGAATGTACCCCATGGTGTTGTGAATGTTGTATTTTCTCGATCATCAGGGTGCACCATGATCTGATTGTACCTAGAGAAACCATCCAACATTGACATATTCTGAGAACCTACCAATTTTTGTAGAATATGATCCATCTTAGGCAGTGGGGAGTTATCCTTGAGAGACACCCTATTCAGATTTATGAAGTCCACACACAATCTGATCTCCCCACTTTTATTTCTGACAGGCACCAGATTTTCCACCCATTTGGAAAACCTCAAAGATACTATGATCTTGGCTTCAAACAGCTTCTTTATCTCTTTCTCAATCAAGGGAAGCAACAAAGGATTTATTCTTCTTAATTTTTGTTTGAAAGGTTTATGATCTTCTTTGATTGGGATCACAAACTGAATTACCTTGGTGTCATAAAATTTCAGATCTTCATAACTCCAAGCAAAAACATCAGGGAACTCTTTCATTAAATTGATATATCTTTGCTTGACTTATGGGTTGAGTGTTTTGGATAGCTTAATGATCTTGGGATCTTCCTCAGTCCCAATGTTGCAATCTTCAACATCCCCTTCATTTACTTTAATTTTTGGACTCCTCGCCACATCATTGTTATCAAAAAGTTTCTCCAATGGGACCAGGACTTTGGGAATGATGTTACTTTTCAGCTGCACTATATCTCTACCAGCAATCTGATTTTCAAAGTAACCATCCTTTGTGAACACAACTACATCTACCTCTTCATCACAATATTCTTCATCAATATTCAAATTCTCAAATCCATCTTCCATTTTGAGGAAATTTTCTATGCGTTTATCATCTTCAAAAACCTGCCAGTACTTAATATTATCAAGCATTGTTGGTCTGTGCTTGATCTCAACTTCATACTCCCTACTAGGGAAGATTGGAATTTTGAAAACTGAAGCTAAAGTAGAAAGAGCATCAACAATCTGATTCTAACCCCTTGGAATCACTGAGAGGCTATATTCTGAAAATTCTTCAAGCAAGTCAATCATCGTATTCATGTACGCCCTTAATCTGGAGTGCTTGGCTTGATATATTCCCTTTACCTGATTTATGATCAACTTAGAATCCCCATGAACAACTATCCTCTTAGTACCCATTTCTTTTAAAGCCTTCAATCCTAACACCAATGCCTCATATTCAACCATGTTGTTTTTGCAATCAAAAGCAAGCTTATAAGAGCACAGTTTTGTAGCCAATCTAGGGGGTTAATCCACACACCATCTCCTACCCCCTCTCTATTGACAGCTCCATCAAAGCTCATGCTACACATATCATTTTCTACACTGTTCTGCTGCTATGAAAACTTCTCAATCTGCTGATTAGATTTGTCTTTGACAACCATATCAATCTCTAGTCCTTTCTCTTCAAAACACAAATCATTGAAGAAAATGGAAGAATCCAACTCAGTCTTCATAGAGTAGATGGGATGGTTATTCGGTTGGGCCTTTTTACTGACCATGTACTTGAGAAAAACCTCTCTGTACAATCTCCTATCTTGACCAAATATAGGGATGGTGGCGTATGACATATCCATATGAAGACTTCCTTTCAACTTTGCAGCCCATGACCTAGATAATAGCATGCCAAAATTGGGAGGGATATCAACAACTGCTACATCCATGACCATATTCTTTGCTGGAATTTGAGACAAAGACACCACCATATCTTTGATTAGGCCCAATCACTTCACCTTCCTTGAATCAAAGGAGAAAATATCTTTTAAGGCCTTGTGATGTCAAGGCCCAATTGGTCCATGACCACCTTGGGCAACAAGTTATGGGATGCTCCTGAATCCAACATGGAATTGTGCATATTCATATCATGGATCTTCAGGATGACATAGAAAGAGGGGACCTCTTTAGCATCACTATTTTCCTCCACACATGGGCCAAATAAGATGGAAGGATCATCATCTTGTATGTTCAAAGTGTCAGAAGTTTGTTCCATCTTAAGCATCTTGATGATCTGATTTCTATATTCATTGTTCTTGATCAATTCATTGAATGGTACAAAAATTTTAATCTTGGCCATCTCACTCTCAAAATTAAAGGAGGACGAGGTTTTCTCTACCTCTTTGGTGATTGTATCCTTTCTTGTTTCAGGTACCTTTTTCTGGGATTCTTCCTTCTACTTTCCTTTGCCCACAACATCTTTTGCAGTAGAGTCCTTTTTGGGCTGACTTGAAGAAGGTATGTTATTCTGAGCTTCTTTGGTAGGATTTCCCTTTGGAGTATTCCCCTTTGGAGGGTTTGCAGACACTTTTTGGTTTCAAAGATTATATTGTCTATGGAATTGCATGATGGCATTCTGCAACCGTGTCTGGTAATCTTCTCTTTCTACTAACAACCTCTCATCATTTTCCTACATGAATATTTCATTAGCATCCATGAATTGGTCATGTCCCTCTTTAGTCAAAAATACCTTTGTCTCATCACCATCACAACAATGCATGTTGTCTTCAAAATTTTCATTATAATTCTCATTTACATAGTTATTTTGAAAATGAGGTCTTATTTGTTGATCCCCCTGATTCCTTTGATCTCTTTGTCTGATTTGTGGGGTTGTTGGTCTTCTCCGATTCTTGGGTGGAACATCAGCATGTTCTCTGGTGTTAGGCTTATTATCTAAATCCATTCTCTCCATCATTTTCTCCATATTTTTCATCATCATTTCGAACCTTTCTTATGATGTTTGTGAGGTTGAAGGTTGTGCCTTATATTGAACTTTCTTCATGTCCCTGTCAGAGTCAACTTTGATCTTTCCTGAGGCCATTAGATTCACTTCCACTTCTATTGCATCATTCATCATGTAATATAATGAATTAGATCTTATTTCCCTCAACAACAAAGAAAAAACACTTTCAAAGGAATCATCATATTTGAGTTGAGAAACTTTAGGGGGTGGGGTTTTACCTCAATAGGAATTAGATTATAAAAGTTTACAAATCTGGTTGAAAAATCCTGCACTGTTTCGTTAGGCGACCTCCTCATGTTGTTATACCGAGTTAACAACTGAAGGGGGTTTTTATTGTCGCCCCACTTTGTAATAAAATTGTTTTCAAAGGCTTCAAAATTTATGATACTAGCTACTGGGAGAGCTCTAAACTAATTTCTGACTTCTCCTGCAAGACTTTGTGCAAACAACCTTATTTTTGCATCCTCAAAATCTACTTCTTCTAAGTGTATAAAATCATTGAACCAGTCTAGATTTTTCTGGGCTGACACACTGCCTTCAGTGTCATTCAACTTAATCCTTAGATTATACTCCTGGGGCAAATCATGTAACTGAGCAGGGAGTACAAGAGGGGAAAACCTAGCTGCCATGGCTGTTGTGAGGACTTGAAGTGGTTGTTGGTTTTGAGTATGGATCACAATAAGTTTGGTAGAGGCAGCTAAAATTAAATATTGGAACCTCTTCTTATCAAAGATGACCTTGTTCAAACAAGATTCAGATTTAGTTCTGAACAAGGTTTTCTCAAATTTTACATCAAACTTAAGATCTTCAATGCTTGTTACTCCATCTTTGGGAAAGGATAGATATCTGTCTAGGTGCAAAGATGGGATTATTGGCATTTCTTTTCTTTTGTGTACAAGTTTCTTAGGATCAGACATAGGTATTGCAAATTATGGGTTTGGGATTCTCCTGGTGTGAATTCTCTTGGGAGCCAGGATTTCTAGCTCAAACTAATTTTTTATATTGGTCTCTTGGTAATGGAGTCGCCAAAGAAAATTTAGTCTCAACCAATAAGGTGTTTGATTCATTTTCACCCTCAGAAATCAAATCTGAATCTTTAAGTCATTCTTTTCCCAGGGAAGATTTCACTTTTGATCCCCAACAACGATGCCAAAATGTTAGCAATCTGTAAATTTGTTCGGCTAATAAACAAATGATAGAGGTAACCTACAAACCAACCTTAGAGCTTAGAGCTGGGTACTAGCCTGCTCATCTCGAAGAGGGCTCTTTTGTGTCACTTGGTGTTTCTTTGGAAATCGATGGCTAGGTTTAGTTTGTTTTTTTTTTTTGGGGGGGGGGGTTATAAATTCGTTGGCAAGGAAGGGGAGGGACACTTAGGGCTATGGAGTCAAAATCCTGAAAATGAATGAAAAAACTGATTGGCCAGTAGAAATATCCATAGGATAAAGGCTAAGTGAGGCGATGAATCGGAGTTATAAATTGTATTTTGCAGAGTGTAATAAGAAAAAGGAAACAAGTAACTGCATCAGAGCATTAATGAAATGAATTATGAATTAGTTATGAAGAACTTCACACAGTTTAAATTTCTTAAGCCGAGAGCATCACAAGATGAATTATGGGCTTTTAAACTATCCAATTTAAACAAAAGAAAGTGAAAATGGAATTAAAGAACACATGAAATACATACAAGGAGACAAGACAAAACTCATATCACCACCATTAGAATCTTATCATAGAGACTTCAAATTTTTTTGCATATGTATTCAATCCAGCTCGAGAAAATTACAATTGAGTTCGGAACAACTTAAAAGGTGCCCTTGCACTTCTTCCAACATTAATGCATTTGGAGTTTCTATCATTTATACAATTCGAGTTCCTTCAAGTAGAAACCGATTACAGTAGTTGAACTGAAACGTTTCAGCTTCTAAAACTGATTACAATAATTACAACTGACAGTTTCGGTATGGGAACCGATTACAATGATTAATCAAAAAATGTTTCATGAACCAACTGTCGATTCCTCTGACTCTTCAGTTTCTTCCTTTTCCATTTGTCATGTTTTGGTCCTCTATCTGATCTTCCATTTTGGTGACACCTGGGCGTTATCTTTTGGTTCCTGGAAAAGTGTACTTTGTTTTTCTCAACCGCACTATCTCCTTCCACTGCAAGTCAGAAGGGATATCGTAGTCCATCATTTCTTTGATTAGGATATCCAGGTCAATGCAAGAGGCATACATCATGACTAGAAATCCAATCTTCACTATTTTGAATTGATTCAAGATCTCAAAATCTGTAATGAAATATTCAACTAGGGTTGCTCCTTACATGTTTTCCTCCAAGCTTTCAAACTTGGAGTGATCCATCTTGCATTGAGCGAGGTGAGATTTGTATTCCACCTGATCATACAATTTTCCTTTGCCATACCAAAATGATGGGAGGCCTTTCATGAACAACTCTTCAAACAAATCCTTGAATTCCTGTATACTTTTCTCCACCTATATGGCTTTAGTTTGGACTGATTTTAGCAGGTTATGCTTGGCAATGACCCTCCTGGCCCAGATGATCAATGTAGTCATTTCTTTGACCCCAATGGTCTGAAGTTCTACATTAGGGATCGAATTTAGCAGGTTTATTGCATTTTGGGCCCACTTTGATGGTTTCTTTGCTAGGGTCTCATTTACAACAGTGCACCTGCTTCTCGCTATGATGGCCATGCTATCTTTTTCATTGATGAAGTTCAAGTACACCCTGAACTTGGCATCTTCAGCAACAATAGAATCCCAGATGATGTGTTTGGCTCCCTGCAATAGTCCTTTTCCTCTCAACCTTGTTTTCATCTTGTCTACTCTTTCGTGCAAAGCTTGATTCTCCTTTTGAAACTAAGCCATCCTATCATCTTTTGTTTTCATTTCTTTCTTCAATTTCTCTATATCTCCCTTTAGCCTTTTTATTTCTCCCACCTTTAGGCTAACTTGTGACATAGCCTGGACAATTCCTTCATTTCTTGGCCCACCCTCTGCAGTAGAAGGTACGGCTACAACCATGTTTGGTACTTATGTCTGCCCTTGTGACCAATTAACTTTTTATTACTCTAGATGTAATACCTTGGCCTTGTAGTTCAATGCGTCTTGTCAAAATGCCTCCTTCTCGTGTTCTAGAGAAACCAATTCTGTTGTTTTTGGATGCTCTATAGCAGACATTTTTAGTTTCTTCTTCAATATTTGAAATACCTTGTCCTTCTCATCTAAGGAGGATTTCATTCCCTGAGGGCCTTCAGATTCTAGCCTCTTGACATGTGTTTACAAAGCTATGTTGGATGCTTTCTCTTGCCTCAACTGCCCTTCCAACTTTATTGCATAAGTTGACAGCTTTGAATTCTTCGAGCTTAGGCCCAAGTAATGTGAATATAGCATATCACTGGTATTCCTGTGCAATTTCACTTTGTCTGGAGCACTAATGTTGTCACATTTGAGCTTGATCTTAGATACTTTATCTTCATATGCAACTGTTATATTGAATGTCCTCTTCTCTATATCTCTTACTGTGAACAAAGAAGACTTATGCTGAGAAATATTTTCCACTTCAGGGATTAACTCCCTCATTTTACCCATAGCCAAGTTTCCTTTCTCAGCATATTTCTTTGCCAAAATCCTCTTTAGATTGATATGTTGCTTCAGATGCCTTATCAAAGATGTGATTTTTTTTGTTGAAATTTATTGAGTTGCCTTCACTTTGGAGCTTGCTTCCTTTCCCAACTTCTACATTGTTGGTGCCACTCTCCACCATATCCATATTTAATTGTTCTTTAGGCTCTTCCTCCTCTAGATCCACTATCTTTGGGGATTGTGTGATATTCATCTTATTAGGGGCAGTCTACTGACTACTGGTGCCCAGGGCCTCTGAACTACTCCTTTTGCTATAAACATTTACCTTAGGGACTTTAACTATCAGATTTTGAGGATTTTGTTTTGTTTGAGTCTGTTCTAGGGTTTCTTCCACTTGTTGTGTTTGAGATGGTTGCAATATTGCTTACATATCAACAAATACATCTATATTTTCCAATTTGTCAAATCCCTCAACATGTTCATGCTCATAGGGGGCCTGTTTGTTCACCAGTCTTCTCTTGAATATGATCTGATGTGGATCATATTTTATTCTCTGTAGATGTGAAAATCCAAACTCCTTGAGTTTGGCTTGGACCTGAGATAAGCATGATCTTGTCTTGACAATGAAGGTTCCAATGATGAAAGGAAATTTTAAGTTGGATGCCTTGTGTAATTAGAGGAAGTGCTTTGTCTCTGATATGATTCTTTGCCTGATGAACTCAAGGGAAAATACTTTGGATGTCATAAAAATAAGCAGAAGATAGAGGGATTCATGACAACCATAAACCCATATCACTATTGAATGCATGAACAACACCCAGTCCCCCACTCTATTTTCTGGATTTGGCTGTAAATAACTCCTCATCTCATCTAGGACTCTTGGTAGGCTAGTGTTGAAAATCAGGATGTAAACCCTGGACATGACCTTGTTGATAAAAATGAGAAATTTGATCCTTTTACATTCATTTTATATGCATGTTTCTTCAGGGAACTCCTTATTGTTTGTTTCCAGTAAAATCTTCAACAAGTATGTGTAATATCTTAAATGTCTTAGTGACTGAAAATTCACTAGTTGTTTTTGGATATTATCAACTATGAATTTATCGAAGTTGATGCAAACTAAGTGACTGGACTTTGACTGGAAAAACGCCAACAGAAAACTTAACATGACCTCAACCACATACTTGTCATTATATAGACCTAAAATCTGACTCAGTATGGAACAAGCCCATTGGAATTCAATAACCATGACATTAACACTCATTGGCAGGGATAGACTTTCGAAAATATGATTTGGTTTGACAATTGTTCGTAAGAATAAGTCTTTGACTTCTGATGGACACTCCCTGTAAACCATAATCAAATTTTCTTCCTCGAACGCTTCAGAAACTGCGGAGAAGGACTCTGGTATGCAGAGGATGCTTCGAATTGACAAACTCTCTACCCTACATAGGACCTCAGACCCCTATTTATTCAAAACAACTTTCTCTTCCTATGAATATTGCTCTGCGCACCAACCCATGAATTCATGGAAGGGGAATGTGAACTCAACAGTGTAAGTGACTATAGTGGCCTGGACTGCTTCAAGGAAGGGTATATGTTTTCCTACATTATCAGATAGATTAGCTCTGGACACGGAAATGGGAGAAATGGTGATTTCATTGTCGAACACATTCGAATCTCTGTCAATTAGGGATTCTTCGTTTGACACGAGGTCTTGCTCTACTACAGACATAATGGTAGGTTCCATGGTGGCAATGAAAAATACCTGTGAATGAGCGGAAAAGGTGTGACCTTGGCGTATTGTTGAGCTTCAGTTTGAATGGAGTGGTCGCGCCAATCTTTCAACATTCCAGTATTTGAAAAAATAATAAAATAACGACGAGCTCCCCCTTTATACACTTTTCCAATTTCGGGGGCTAGGGGAAGTGGTTTGGGGAAACCCTCTTATCGCCCCAAAATGCACCTAGTGGCGCCACGTGGTCCGGACTCGAAACCGTGGTTTACTTTTCAGCCCGCTTTCGGGAATTATCTTCCGCGCAAGTTCTCCCCCCGAAATGATCCCCGACTGTTGATCTGTAGTGCCTACGATCTATGACCCTTCAAGTCCCATCAACTCCGTAATGTCGCTGGATTTAGCCTCCTCATGCTAGACTTGGCCCTGTCCTCTAGTTTGTCATGCATCCACATCAGTTTAGTGCCTCGCTAATTCCTGGAAACTAGATTTCATACATAAATTGTTATGATGATAACACCATTGATGTAAAAGGGGTGAGATAGAAACATTGATGATGAGTATAAGCATGAATTTCATCATGACTAAGTGTTGCCATCAATGTTGGTGTTTCCATCAATGCCAAAGGGGGAGATTGCAGACAATTGGCTTAGGTTGATAGAAAACTCGTATGGATTGTTGGTTTTCATTGATGTCAAAAATTGGAGAGTGATATTGTATATTTATGTCAACCCTTAGCGATTGATGTCAATCCTTGCAGAATCCTCGTAGCTAATTCTGGTAACACAAAGGCATAAGTAAGGGACCCGAGTCTCTTTGAGGTATAAGGGCATGAAGATCAATGAATTTACAGGTAATATTATTCTATATGGATAGTACATGTCATGTCATTTCTGGTGATATGTGGTACGTCACATAAATCCTCACGGTTAGAGAGTTATGGCCATGTGAAGTTGGAGAACCTTCATGAGTCATCTAGAAGCCCCAAAAGGTCAAAGTAGTCAAAGTGGTTGCAAAGAAGAAATTATTTAAATAATAAAGTGAAGTGATGAGTGTGCTATAAGTCAAAGTGGATACAAAATAAATTATTTAAATAATAAATTTAATGGATAAATTACTAAGTGGACAAGTGGTTAGAAGTGGGTTAGCCCTAAAATAAGGAAAGTGGTTTAAGATGGCTAGAAGGTAACCCCTTGAGGAAGCTACATAAAGTATAAATAAGAGGCAAGGGTCTCTCATTTAATTAAACTTGAGAATATTGAATATCTACAAGTGACTGAGGTAACCAAAGGATATCTAAGATGAATTTTAGAGGGAAGGTGAAGTAAAGAAGGCCGAAATTCAAGGGAGGATAAATTCTTTTGACGATACTTTCTAAGGTATGTTATTGATAGGTCATCTCACCATTTTCGCAATAACCTTTTTTCTAGAATGATTCATACCGCTAAATCAGGAGGTCGTTTAGGAAACATATCCAATTAGCTGTGATAAAAATTTCATCTTGTGAGTCGTTGCATTTTTGGAGTTACACTCTGTGGAAAATAAGGTTTGTGGCTAGTCCTGAAACTAGTATAAAACATGTGTTTTGGGTAAAAACATCATAAATTATTCATAACAGATCCAAATTCAGTAAGAAAAAATGTATTGGTTAGAGTACAGTCTCTAGTATTTTGGGTATCATTTTCAGATCCATACAAAAAATATTCCATGCAGGGCATGCTCTACAAGTTCACTCTCTAGAATAAGCCAAAATTCAACAAGGTATGCCATTTTTTCTATAACTCCTTTTCTGAGAGGTTCCAAGTAGTGAAACCTGGAGGAATTGCATAAAAGACACTGACAAAAATTATGTACTATTTTCATATCTTTATTCATTACAGGTACATAGTTATGATTATTTCAAGTTAGGGTTGTTGACTAATCCAAAATTAGTCATGTGAGACTAATATACACCAGGTCTATTACAGAGTTACAAATCAGATTTGGATGATGAAATTGATGAGGGATTTTGGTTGAGGTACATGTTGGGTACATGGTTGAGACAAGTAGTTGATGAGTTGTCACATACATGAGGTGTATAGTTGATGATGCTGGTACATCTTGTTGAGTCGTAGTTGATGAGTAGTTGATGCATGATTGGTACATACTTGGTACATGGTTGGAGGAACTTTTTAGTAGTATTGTTGACACATGTTTTATGGATGAAGTAGTATACTTGTATTGGTATATTATTAGAAGCACATATTGATCTTGGTGATGATTATGAGTTGTTGTGTTATGCTTGGTTGATGCACATATTGGTGATATTGTGAATATGGTTGAGAGTTGTATTGGTGATTGATCTTGGTGAGTAGATCTGATTTGGTTGATAAGATTGATGAGACAGGTTGTTGTGATAGGTTGTTTGGATAGGTTATTGTGACAGGTTATTTGTATAGGTTTGGTGCATGGTTTATGCACTTGTTTATGGTATAGATTGAGGTACAGGTTGATGTATGGTACATGTTGGCATAGGTTATTGCTACAGGTTGTTTGGTGCAGGTTAATTGGTATCATAGCGGGTTCCTTCAGGAAACAGTTTAACCATTAGAAGGAGATCATGGATTATTCTGAGAATGGAGTGCCACTATTTAATGGTAAGAATGGTTTAAATTATGAGATATGGAGTGGAAGGATGAAAGTATTTATACTCCAAAATGAATTCTTTTGAATGCTTATCTTATATGTCTTAGATTTGCGTGAGGAAGCACCATAAATAGGACATTTCGGGTTGGGAGATCAATTTCAGGAAGATTTCGATCAGGGGAAAAAAACCCAGATGGAAATATACCTTTTCCATTGATGACAAAGGGGGAGAAATTTATCAGATGCAAAGGTAAATACTTGGAGAAAGAGCACGGAGGCATGGTTCCATGGGGAGTGATGGTCACAGGAGGAGCATGAGTGATATGAATTCAATATTTCATTAGAGTGTTTCCATCAATTCCAAAGGGTGATATTGTTGATTATTTGGGTTGGTTGTCATTGATGTCAACCCTTGAAGAAAGTTCGGTAGCAAATTCTGGTAGCACAAAGGTTTGGGTAATGGACCCAAGTTTGTTTGATGTATAATGGTATGATTTTTAATATATTTGAAGGTAATACTATTATATATGGATAGTAAATGTCATGTCATTTCCGGTGGTATGTGGAACATCACATAACTCCTCATGTATAGAGAGTTATGTCCATGTGAAGTTGGAGAACATAGGGGGTTGTAGCCTCCTTCTGGTTGTAGCCAGAGAATTGGGGAGTTGGAGCTTGCCTCGGGTTGTAGCCTGAGAAACTAGGGGGTTGGAGCCTACTTCCAGTTGCAGTTGGAAAACAAAGGAAGTTGGTTCTTCAAATGAATGTAATTCTTAAAGACATATAAGAAAAATCATTATGTGGTTTTCTCCCACTTTGGGTTTCCACATAAAAACACTGGTTTATTGTGTATCTGTATGATTGCTCATTTGTTCATTGTTTATTTACTATGAAACTATTGGATGATAATGCTACATTGATATAACACTTACATTTTATGGTTAAAAAGGATTAAATTTCTCTATTACTGATTCTGGGATATAACAATATTGTAAGTCTGCAACTACACCCTTCTTATCTGGGATCAGAATTGAAGATGGTAGGGATACACCATTAGTGGATAACACTTTGTATTAAAAGTTGGTGGGGATTCTTCTGTATATAACCCACACCTGTCCATATATCTCTTATGCGGTAGGAGAAGTTTCCAGATACATGCAGGAACCCCATGATCTGCACTGGAAGGTTTTCAAGTGCATCCTCAGATAGGTTGAGGGCACCATGAGTAATGGGATTCACTATGAAGCCGGTTGTGCATTGGATATCATAGGCTTCACAGATTCAGATTGGGTTGGCGATGGCACATATCACAATTCCACTTCTAGGTACACTCTCATTTTGGGGTTAATCCCTATTTATTGGTCAAGTAAGAAGCAATCAACCATTGCTTTATCTTTCGCAGAGGTCAAGTATAGAGGATTAGTCAATTGTGTCCTTTAATTACTTTGGCTTCAGCACTTCCTTACTGAGATTGGTATCCAGTTTCACTGTCCTACTGTCATATGGTGTGAAAATCAAAGTACACTGAGATTTTTCAAAGATCTAGTACAACGACAGTGAACCAAACACATTGAGGTCAATATGCATTTCATCAGAGATCTAGTACATGATAGGACCATTGATCTGTAGTTCCATCCTTCTATTGAAATAATGTAACTGCAAAGAGTATTCTTATTATTATTGATATATTATTTATAGGATTAATCCTCGTTGTGGATTAATCATGTCGGTAATTTTATTAGGACCAAATGCCCTTTTGTGGATTGGTCAACAGACAATTATAATAGGCAGAATAAGAAGTCGGCCCCAGCAGTTAATAAGAACACCCAAAAATATAATAAAGGTGGGTTTACCCACCCAGATTAAGAAGTCGGCCCTGCCAGTGAAGAGACACTTCACACATGCCAGAACTTGTATAAATAAAGGAGGCTAGCGCCTCATTTGAACAAAAACTCACTTGCTCAGTTTGAGAGACAAGTTCTGATCTATTACCGACAAAGGAGAGAGGGAGAAGAGTGGAACATATTTTGGAGAGAACTTTCTGTATTGGTTTGAGTTATCTCTTGACATTGTATTGGAAATTTATGATAAGGAAGTTTTTGTTGGGTTTTCTTCCCCTAGAGGGTTTCCCAGGATAAATGTTGTGTCTCTTTTGAATGTGTATTTCTCAGTGATCTTGTTCTTATGTTGCTCTTATCTATTGAAATGAAAAGAACTATAATAATGGCATAAAAAATTAACATGGTATCAGAGCCAACCTGAAGGAAACATATTTCGCAAGAGAAAAACGTCACTGTTCCAGTACCTGCAAATTAGGGTTTTTCAAAAGTGAAGCTTTTCAGCTCCAAAACTACCTAGAAAGTTGTGCCCTCCCCAAAGGATCATTTTGGCACTTATAGCGCACATTTTCAGTGGCTAGATCTCTCAAAAAGTGAAACCCTAGTTTCACAAAGTACCAGAAAACCAGAGTACCAGAAGTACCAAAAGTAACAGAATACCAGAAGTACCAGAAAACCAAAAGCACTAGTCCAGAAATCAGCAGATCAAGTTTGAGGGGGTAAAAGTTGGATTTTTGAAATTCTGACTACACCAGCTAACTCGCCTCATCTCAGCGCATCTATCCCCTGGATCAGATTTTCAAAACTCGAAGTTTGAAAAATTAAGGTTTCCTCATAAAACCCTAAGTTGCAGTTGCAGTCTCAGAACCAGTTGCAGTTGCAGTACCAGTTGTAGTTGCAGCCGTAGAACTAGTTGCAATCACCCTTGAAGTTATCTCAAGAGTTGGCAATGATTATCGCTGCTACCAGATGGAGCCACTACCTACAAATGCTATCAAAGGTATGTACTTACATATGTTTAATGGTTAAACCCTAAAGAGTGTTTGTAGGAGAAGGGATCTCTTGCCATATATCCAGAAGGATATCAAGATCCAACACATTCAGAGGAATGATGCAACCCAGGTGTGATTATTCTGATATACATCTATTTGTCATAACATTATCTTGATCAGTTTTTCACGTTGAAGCTATGATCAAATTATTAGAAGGATTAAAAGTTGATCATAGGGCTTATCCTCTAACCTAACCTTCTGTCAAGATAGTGTATTATCTTAGTACAGGAGACAGGTTGAAGAAAGCACTCGTCACTTGAGTGAAGGAGACCTGGAAGAAAAGCAAGCACTCATTCTTGAGGACAAGGCTCCATGTTTGATTAACCAAGATTAATAAGATTCAAAGGTACACATGATAAACTGATGACTATAATTGAGATAGCAGTCATCGTAAAGTATTATACCTAATAGCATGTGAGCATATAGAGGTATATGCTTTGCCTAATACAACTAACACCTCCTCTAGGAGAAACCTTGTGTGTTAGTTCCAGGTTGCCATGGAAGAATGCTTGGTCCCAACACTATGAGAGTGTTGACCTCATTTCGTATTGTATTCCTTACCTTTAATCTTTTCTTCAGACAAATTATAAGTGATATCTCTAAAGGAGCTATTGTGATGATTGTTCATGCTATTGCTTTATATTATCAAGAAGGATATTATTCTTTCTTGTTGTTTTGTTGACCTTGCTCCAGGTCACATGAGGAAGCTATAGCGAAGGTTGCAGAAGGAAATGTGCTAAAGGAGAGACAGTAAATGAAGCAATCATCATTGGAAGAGAAGACGGTGACTTGCATAAGCTATAGGGTCACTTAGAAGCTACCATGACCCACGCCATTGAAGAATTTTGGCATCGAAGATTAGCTCACTTCAACTACAAGGTGCTACCATACATATGTAAAGTGGTCACATGTTTACCAGAACTCAAAGGTGACCATGAAGGCATATGCAATGGATGTGCACAAGGTAAGAACATCAAGAACCTGTTTCCAAAGAGGGACAACAAGGTAGAAGGAGTCCCAAGACTCATCCATTCAGATGTGTGTGGCCCAATACCATCATCCTCCATTAATGGGTATGTATACTATGTATCATTCATTAATGATTATTCTCATAAAAGACCTAGATATATTTGAAGTGTTCAGCAAGATCAAGGAATTCAAATCCTTGATAAGAGAACCCTTCTATAAGGAAGATTAAGATACTCAGGTTAGATAATGGAGGAGAATATACCTCAAAAGAGTTTGTGAACTTATGCAAAGATGTTGGGATCAAGATCCCCAACAAAATAGTGTAGCTGAATGGAAGAACAGAACCATGTTGGAAGTTGTGAAGATCAAGATCTTCCTATGTGTTTATGGGCAGAAGCAGCAATGACAGTTGTTTATGTGCAGAACCGATTGCCCCATAGTGCACTTAGGCTCAAGACACCAGAAGAGATGTTCACCAGAAAGAAGTTAGAGGTAAGCCATCTCAAAAATATTTGGCTATCCATTGCTTATTCATATACCTAAAGAAAAGATAAACAAGCTGGACCCTTTAGGAAAGAAGGGAATATTTGTGGGGTCTCCAAGGCCTTCAGAATTTACATACCAGGTCATTGCCACATTGAGATCAGCAGGGACGTGACCGTTGATGAAGAAGCAACACTTATGAAATCAAGAAGATGTCATCTTGAAGAATTATATGAAGAGGAACCTGTAAATCCCAGGATTGCAGAATCAATGAGGGAGGTTCCCAGAGCTGTAGAACCAGTGAGGGAAGTCGTAACTTCCCCTGATGAGGAACTTCTAGAAGACCATGGTATAGTAGAAGTTCAAGAACCTCCTCAAATGACCTTCTCCCATAAAAGAAAGCCTGCTTGGGCAAGAGAGCTTATTCAAGATGGAGAGAAGTATGTTGTTCCAGAAAGAACCTCAAGACAGGTGAAAAGACCAAAGCCATTCTCCAGTTACATGGCTTTGATATGTGATCTCCCAGATGAAGAGCCTACCTGCGCTAAAGAAGCCATTCAGAGAAAAGAATGGGAAGATGCCATGACAGAGGAATACCAATCCATAATGAAGAACGAAGTATGGGAAATAGTTCCCATATCGAAGAATAAAGATGGGGTATCCTACAGATGGCTCTTCAAAATAAAACATGTTGCTAATGGAAGTATTGAGAAGTATAAAGCAAGATTTGTCACTCATGGATTTTCCCAGAAGGAAGGCATTGACTATGAAGAGACATTCTCTCCTGTAGCCATATACACTTCGATCAGGACCATCATAGCTCTTGCAGCTAAGATGAAGTGGAATTTGCATCAGATGGACGTGAAGACAACTTTCCTAAATGATGTCACCGAAGAGGAAGTGTATATAGAGCAACCCCAAGGATTTGAGTTTGAAGATAGGAAGTCTCATGTCTGCAGATTGAAGAAAGCCTTATACAGATTGAAGCAAGCTCCCAGATCTTGGTATGGCCGTATAAATAGTTTCTTGACGAGCTTAGGCTTTACCAAGAGTAAAGCAGACTCAAATCTCTACTTCAAAATTATGGATAATGAGCCAGTAATCTTATTGCTATATGTGGATGACTTATTCTTAATTGGAGAAGAAAAGCTCATCGTTGAATGTAAAAAGAGACTTGCCGTAGAATTTGAAATGAAAGACCTTGGCCTAATGCATTATTTCTTAGGTATTGAGGTATGGTAGAGTCCAGAAAGGATCTTCCTTAACCAAGGGAAGTACACAGTCGAAATCTTAAAGAGATTTGACATGCTAGAATGTAAGTCCATGAATACACCCATGGAAACGAAGTTGAAGTTGTTGGTCGATACTTCGTCAGACTTGATAGATGCCACACTGTACAGACAAATTATTGGATCACTGATGTACCCAATGAACACTAGACCAGACATTTGTTTTGCAGTGAACACCTTGAGTCAGTTTCTAGTAGAGCCCAGACGTGTTCACCTAGTGGCTGCAAAACATGTGATGAGGTACCTTAAAGGTACAATGGATTATGGTCTCAGCTATGATGGAGATCATGACTTCACATTGAGTGGATACACTGATTCAGATTTGGCAGGAAGCATTGCTAACAGAAAAAGCACTTCCGGATGTTGTTTCAATTTGGGATCAGCCATGATCTCATGGCAGAGTAGGAAGAAATCCAATATTGCTCTTAGCACAGTGGAAGCAGAGTACATTGTCGCATGTTCTGCTAGCTGCAAAGATATATGGCTTCGAAAGTTGTTGACTGGCCTATTTGACTTGGAGATGAGAGCAACCGTGATTCTATGTGACAACCAGAGCTGCATAAAGATGATAGAGAATCCTGTATTCCACGATAGGTCGAAGCACATAGAGATCCACTATCATTTCATCCACGACATGGTACAGAGAGGAGCCTTGAAGCTCCAGTACATTAGCACAGATGAACAGGTTGTTGATGTGTTGACCAAACCTCTATCTCGTGTAAATTTTGAACACTTTCGAGATAAGCTTGGTATAGTCCGAAAGGACCCTCCCTGAAAGGGGAGTATATAGTTATTCCTTTCTTTTGACCTCACTATTAGACGTAAAGCAATATGAATCATTGCTTCTGACCTCGCTGTTAGATGTAAAGCAAGACGTTGTGTGTATTCCTTGCTTCTGACCTCACTATTAGACGTAAAGCAAGATGATTCATTGCTTCTAACCTTGCTGTTAGACATAAAGCAAGACATTGTGTGTATTCCTTGCTTCTGACCTCGTTGTTAGACGTAAAGCAAGATGATTCATTGCTTCTGACCTCGTTGTTAGACGTAAAGCAAGACGTTGTGTGTATTCCTTGCTTCTGACCTCGTTGTTAGACATAAAGCAAGATGAGTCATTGCTTCTGACCTCACTGTTAGACGTAAAGCAAGACATTGTGTATATTCCTTGCTTCTAACCTTGTTGTTAGACGTAAAGCAAGATGATTCATTGCTTCTGACCTTGCTATTAGACGTAAAGCAAGACGTTGTGTGTATTCCTTGCTTCTGACCTAGTTGTTAGACGTAAAGCAAGATGATTTCTTTGTTTTGACCTTGTTGTTAAACATAAAGCAAGATGATGATGTGTTCCTTACTTCTGACCTAGTTGTTAGACATAAAGCAATATGATTCCTTGCTTATGACCTCGTTGTTAGACATAAAGCAAGATGATGATGTGTTCCTTGCTTTTGACCTAGTTGTTAGACGTAAAGCAAGATGATTCCTTGCTTCTGACCCAGTTGTTAGACGTAAAGCAAGATGATGTATGCCTTGCTTCTGACCTAGTTGTTAGACGTAAAGAAAGATGTGACTGACACTGAGCTACTAGCTTAACAGCTGTGACATTGAGCTAGTGTAATACTGTGATGTGCCAGCCTAGTGCTATGATGAGGTATCATTTTTACTGATACATATTGATGCAGATGATGATGACATTCTCTCGAGAATGACGATGTTGCCGATGAAGAAAACTTCTGATGACTTGTAAATATTCCAGCCAATGTTCCAATATGATATTGATGATATTGTCCTCCTGATGCCACTGATGATGCAGACCTCTCTTGCTTGATGTTGTTGAATAATACCCTTCTTGTTAAGGGGGAGTGTTGAAATAATGTAACTGCAAAGAGTATTCTTATTATTATTGATATATTATTTATAGGATTAATCCCCATTGTGGATTAATCATGTTGGTAATTGTATTAGGACCAAATCCCCTTTTG
>ML787029.1:241472-283189 GCA_009831015.1 Picea engelmannii
TGGGTTTTCTTCCCCTAGAGGGTTTCCCAGGATAAATGTTGTGTCTCTTGTGAATGTGTATTTCTCAGTGATCTTGTTCTTATGTTGCTCTTATCTATTGAAATGCAAAGAACTATAATAATGGCATAAAACATTAACACCTTCCTCTTAATAAACTGTCGATATCTTCACGAAGACATTCACTGGACATAAATTTCAGAATTTGCGGGATCATCTTGCAGTGAAGAACACAATTGTGTAGCAACTACCATTTTCTTCTTTTGATGCATTGTCTTTTGAGGGGGGGGTTTGTTCCCACATGGTTTTCTCTCTTTCCTCATTGTTATCCAGTGTTAATTAGTTTCATTGTACATGAGTACCTAATATGGCCTAGTATCCGGGACTCATTTTTTACTCCATAGTGATGTTCATGGGGGGTGTTGGCGAAATTTCTATTTTCGGCACACTAGTATAGTGAGATTTAACTGACTAGTTCTATTTTAAAAATTATATTTTAGATCATCACTATTATGTTATTATGCATGCATGCATTCTGCTATTATGGAATGTTATGTCCTATATATGAGTGTATTCCACTCATTCAATGTATCATATTGATCATCATCTATGTATCAATTATTCCTTCATTGATCAACTCATTGGAGTAGTGTGAATATATTTTCTCATTCTTCCATATTGAATCTCTCTTCCTTTCTTGATAAGCTTTGTTTGTACTTTCTTTAGCTAGATCTCATGTGCAGGTTTCGATGAAACATTGACACTTTCAATGTATTCAATTTTAATTAGCTTTCTCCTGATCAAGATAGATTAGAATAGTTCAGAATTGCATCTAGAATAGAGATAGACAACATTAGTTTGTTTAGTCTTAGATTTTAATTCATCTTAGGAAATTATGTTCTCAAATTTATATTTAGATAATAATTTAGAGTGGCAACCAGGCCCACATACTGGTCAAAAACTCCACCTTAAATGAGAGAAAGTATAATTTGGGCCTACCATTAGGTGTTATCCCTTACCTGATTGGCAGGTCAATTTGGACCCGTCAACAGAAATGGTGATAAAAGGAAATAAAAAAAAAAATGAAATAAATAAGGAGGGCCATAGAACTGAATGGATGCTAAGAAATTGCAAGATACTACGTGTTCTATTCTCCTAATTAACCCTACTCAACAAGGTGATTTTCTCAATCCAAACCTTGAACAAGCCTTTAATCCTCTATCCTACTCAGTGAATACACCCTCTTAGGTTTCCACTCATCGAGTACCCACTCACTCTGAGCTTATATTTTCTTCTTCAATCCCTCATAGATATATGATACCTAAACTTAATACGTTAATAAAAAAATCTCATGAACATGTGTTGACACGAAAGTGTAATAGACATACCAGCCATCCCACGATTGACTATTCGGTACCCCAAGGCCAAGAAATCCCCCCGAGGGAAGACCATTTTTTGAAAACCCTTCAACCTACTAGGAGAACCCAATCATCGGTACACCTAAGTATCATTTATCTCAAGTTTTGCAAGGCGTTTTGGAATCTTTTGATTTAAAAATTGAAGGTTTTTTACTTGTAGGTGGAGGTGTTCAACCTCCCTTACCTCTTGAATCTCCACCCAGAACCCCAAGGAGCGAACCCAAAGACACGTCCAAAGGAGAAGGAGAATCTAAAGGAGAAGGAGGAGGAGAAGAAAGACCATTAATTGTTGTAAATACTCAACCTATGGTTGAAACTAATACTAACAAAAATAAATACCAACCTTGGTCGGTTCCCTATGTCGTGGTAGTACTAGAAACACTCCATGATATGCCCAAACATCCCAAGGAATTCTTGCCCAAGTTTTTTCCCGACATGAAAGACTTTGCAGAAGATCATATTAAAAAAAAAAAATCTTGTTGTTCGACTCATGAACGTTCGACATGAAGATGTTGTCTATAGATTGTTTCCTTATACTTTTGAAAATAAGGCTTCAACATGGTTATTTTCTATAAAGCTTCTATCACTAGTTGGAGGGAATTTGAGAATGCTTTAATTGAAAAGTTTGGAGAAGACAAAACCCTAGAAACTTCATTCCTAGACCTTTCATGAATTAAAATGGAAGCTAGAGAAAAGATTAAATAATTTAATCAATGATTTCTTACTTTAATGAAGAGGATTCCTCAAACTTTAATAAAGAGGATTCCATTGAATTCTGTACTTCGTCCCTCCCCATTTCAATGGCAATGTTTATTAATAATGTCGAGAAAACTACTCTTCAAGCAACTTTTAAAGAAGCCATTAAAGTTAAGAAGCCCATGTTGAGTCTAAAAGGTAACCCTAGGTCTAAGTCTTCAGAAGATAAATCCAATCTCAAAACCAAAATGATTGTAATCGAAACCTCAAAAAATAAGAAGGATATTGATTCCATGGACATGGAATCCCTTCATAGAATTGTAAAGAAGCTATCCAATGAGATAATTGATTTAAGAAAAACTATGGATAAGGCTCTTCCAACCACAAGAATTTTTTTAAGTTTCAGGCCAAGATAGAAAAGATCACTCCTCCTACCAACCCCCCCCCCTCCCCCCCTTCCTTAGAAGGTATTAAAATGGAATATTTTGTTCAATCCTTTCAATCTTGGGAAAGTGCAAGAAAAACCGAATCTAAATATGAAGAGGAGTGAGAACATGAGCAGTGGGATCATGCCCATGAGTCTAAAGAAATAGAAGAGAAACAAGTCAATTATTTTTGGGATATGTTTTTTGGACCAGGAGAAGAAGAAGTGCACATGTCTCAAAACACAGTCACCACAAGAAGTACAAGAAAAGCACCATCTTCTAATATTCTTTCCTCTTTTGATGTTGCAAAGACAACATATAACACCCAGAAGACCCATGTTGCTGACAAACAGAGTACTCCTTTTACTCCTCCATCAAAATTGGATTATGATTTTATAGAATATCTGAAAAGAACTAAAGAAAAAATTTCTTTGTTTGAACTCATGAAGATCCCTCAAATTCAGGAAAACTTCATTAAAACTTTTCAAGGTAGCTCTTCCAAAAATGCGCAAGAATCTAATGTTGGAATCGTAAAGGGAAAAGGAAAAGTTGGATGATCCACTGAAAAGACAACACCAAAGAGACTGATAGTTGTCAATGCATCTATGACTAGTCAAATATCAATATCTAGTACTCCTCACTTCTTATTGACTTTTGATATCTTTAACAGAAATGTGCACAATTGTATGGTGGATTCATGAGCTTCTTCCAATGTAATTCTATTCAAGGTATGTGAGAAAATCAATGTCAAACTTGAAGAATCTGATATCTAAATCATACAACTGGATAGAACAAGAGTCAAATTTAATGGGGAATTAAAGAATGTTTTTATAAGATTGTCATCCAACCCTAAAGTACATTAGACCATTCACATTATAGTGGTGGATATCCCTGATACTTATGGAATGATTTTGAGCATGAATTGTTCAGTTGTGCTTGATGGATATTTTTCCACTAATTGGTCAGATTTATGGCTTCCTTACAATGGGAAACCCAATCAAATTAGAGTTGACAGAGAAAGGTACATGAAACATGTAGTAACAAACTTGAATGACCCCAATAAACCCATTATGTTCAATCATTCAATTTTGGGTAACTATTCTTATGACTCATTTTTGGGAATCACACAGTTGAGATTTCTTCTCATGTGGAATCAAACACACAATCTGAAATCCTTCATTGCACTCAGATTGTTGATATTAATTGTAACATAGTATATAGCATTGAAACTAATCATGATGTATAGTCTAACATATTATCTAGACATAGATTAGAAGTGTTTTCTAATTTTACTAACCCCGCTCATTTAGAAAATGAAGCCAAATCAAAGTCCATAAGTAAACCTAAAGGAGATCCTGACATGTGGACTTTATTTTTTGATGGATCCAAGTCTCTTGAAGGTGAAGTTGTTGGCTGCATATTAAGGGACCCTACTGGAAAGAAAACATTGGTTGTATGTATACTTGAGTTCCAATGTACCAACAACATTGTAGAATATGAATCCCTTCTCGAGGGACTAAGAAAAGCAGTAGACTTGGGAGTAAATAAGATTAAGGTATTTAATGACTTTGAGATTGTAACAAGACAAGTAAGAAACACCATAAATTGTCTTTCAAATAATCTCAAGCAGTACTATCAAGAGGTATGGGAATTGATTAAAAAATTTTATGCTTTTAACATCAATATTGTTCCTTGTTCTTTAAACTATGATGTAGACTTTCTAGCCAACGTAGAATCTATATTAATTCCATCAGAAGGGATATTGCATGATACTTTCCTAAGGACTTATTGTACAGGCCTTCAATTCCCAATAATGTGACCAACTGGAGGTTCTTTGATGATGACCAGCAAATTATAAGCTTCCTACACCTCGTGGGTAATTTCAAAGATTCTATAATAGATGAAGGCCAACATGATCAAATTATGGATACCGATGTTCCTGACTCGAAAAATCAAACAAATAAAAGTAAAAACAATCTAATTAATAATATCCTCAAGAATGTGGTGAGGCTGGAGAAAATATATGACCTTCAAGACAAATTTAAAAAAGTAACAAACTGAAAAACCAATAGTTCAACAATGTAGTTTGAAGTGATCGATCTGGGAACAAACAGTGTACCCCATAACATAAACCTTGGAAAAAAGTGTTTCCTTGTTGAAAGACAAGCCTTCATAAAGTTTTTCAAAGAATACAAATATATCTTTGCTTGGACCTATGACAACCTCAAAACCTATGACACAAACATTATCCAACATATCATCCCAATGAAGCCTCAAACAAAACATGTCCAACAAAAGTTGAGGAAAATGCACCCACGTTTGGAGCCTCAAGTAAAACCAAAATTAAACAAGCTATTAGCAGCAAGGACAATATTCCCAATGAGACACACTCAATGGATTGCCAATCTAGTGCATGTGAGGAAGAATAATGGGGACATAAGGCTTTGTGTCGATTTCAGAAATGTGAATAAGGCCTCTGAAAAAGATAATTATCATGTTCCATCAATGCAACAAATCCTCCAATGTGTCTCAAGTTCTAAAATGATATCATTATTGGATGACTTTTCAAGTTACCATCAAGTCTTGGTTTCCCATGAGGACCAACTCAAGATTGCCTTCTGAACTAAATGGGGAACTTATGCTTACAAGATAATTCCATTCAAATTAATAAATGTTGGGGAAACCTTCCAAAGAGTTATGGTCATAGATTTCAGAGGAATTGTTATCCCCATTTTGTGGGATAACTAAGGAGATGATGTCTTTAGGTGCTCAGGTTGTAGACATGGAGTACCGAGATACAACTTGACCAATAGTGCCCACTTTCACAGATGGAGACCCACCTCACCACCACACTCCAGGTTGATCATGACGGTATCCACCACATTTGGTGGCCTCTAGAAGACATTGGGTCTTTCTCCATGAGGTACAAGTCAGGTATTATGGTGAGTGTCATTTCAATATTTGAGTCATTTGAGTTTGTTACATCTACTACTACTTTTGATTATGTGACATTTTCTTAGACAATATGTTATTTTCCATGTTTCACCTTAGTGGTTTACATTTCGCCTTAGTAAGTGGTTCACCCGTAGGGATAGGTATGATATTGGGAGGTCCTTTTGACCTGTCATCATGTCATTCCCAACCATACTTTCCACTTTCTGCACTTCATCCCCTCATCTCCTAACCTTTTGGGTTTTTCGAGTATACTGACCCAATAAGGGGTTGTCCCTCACTTCATGGGAAGAAGGGGTTGAAGGCCCATAGGCTTGTGGCTGGAAAGAGATAAAAGCATCAATATGAACCTTCCAAATACTCTCCCAAAGAGGTCTTGAGAGAAGTGAAATTCTTATCTTTAAAACAAAATCAAAGACCTGCAAAAGCAAACACATAAATGTAAGTTTCCCCACTTGTTGAGGTGTGTACACTCATGAGGTGTCCCTTTCTTTCCTTGCATATGTCACTATGTGTACCTCTAGATGCAAGTGGCCTTATGGTGTTGCCCCCCAATCTAATCGATTTCACTCTAGGGAGTACCCAAGGTTTTGGATCATTAATTAATTAATGGAAATGAATGGGTTTGGAAAAAGGATGCATTGAAAACGAAGGTGAAACACACCCTCTACAAAGGCACCCATAAGTGAGGCACTAAAACCCCTTGTATGTCACGAACCCCATGCCCAAAAATATTCCCCTCATCCATTACACATAATCCACGTGACTTATAAGGAGGTCCCCTCAGGAAAAAACCCTAAACTTGAGAGACGATTCACCCAATAGGTCGTTTTGTCAACCCTCCCATATTCAAACTTGGTAAATTACATAGGGTCTTTGAGAATTGGTTTATTTTGATTAAGTAGTTTGGATGTACATGCTTAGGTGTCTCTCTTATTGATTTGATTTAATCATAATGATGCTTTGACTTGAGATCCTTGGAGGGCGTATCCATTTGTTTTTGCAAGACCCAACTGGTGGACAATTTTAGAGGAACAAACCTAGCTTGGGATTCCATGGGGATTCAATCCCACAGGTTGGATACCATGGGCCCACATGTTAGATTATGGAGACATGCCTTTGGAGGCTTACATGGCATCATGGAGGACCTAACCTATCCCCAACCACTCAAATGTTTTTCTTGAAAGAGGCCAAAATGTCACTCTTTGGGGCTTGACGTCACCTAGGGCTAGGGTTTGGTGGTGATGGAGTTGTTACTCATTGACACTTGGCATGATTTGACTGGAGGAGGCCTGAATTGAAGGAATATACCTTGGTGCATGAAGAGGAGGCTCTAGAAGCCCCAATGACCTCCACCTTTCTCTCCAACGACTTGGAAAAGCATCAAAACATCTCCCTAGAGGGGTGACATCTTACTTAGGGTTTTTTCTTTCATGTGAAAAGTAAAAATAAAATATTTTTTTTTGTGTAAAGGGGAAAAATAAGGGTTGTTTCCCCCTTATTTTTTGTTTACCATAAATTATGTAGACAAACTATGTTTTATAAATTTTGTATAAATAGGTATCATTTGAATCTCATTTCATAACATAACTTTGTCAATGTGAGGAGTACTTGGCTGAAATTTTGACTATGCTTGATAATTTTTGGTATCTCTCTCTTGCAAGTGGTTTATGGTGTTAGTTTTTGGTGAATGGATGGAAGGAAGTGATGTGCACCTCTTGAAGGCTTATTCTTTTTCTCTTGGATGGTAAATTGCATGGTGAACTAGGGTTTGATATCTCTTTTCTTGAAATTGGTAAGGAAAATATACATATGTTAGTTCTTGCTTGCTAATTTTTGGTTATTGTGGTGGAAAACCTGGTAGGATTATGTTGGATACAACCTCCATTTATCATTCATCTTATTGTTAAGGTTATAATTCATTCTTGAACAAGGGTTTCTATGAGAAGTACAAGTGTGTACACCCTCCTAGATTTACCCTAAGTTGGTTGGCATACCCTAGGGAGTAAGAGGATTTACACCCATAGGGATCTTGTTGATCCAACTTGTGTTTTAAAGACCCCATTCACCCAATTTTAAAGGCACTAATCTGATTTTTTTTTTCATTGAATAAATAAATTATCTGCCTCGGTAAACATGATTTTATGGGATACTAATCTTGTTTCAATTGGATAATTTCCTGCATTCTAAGGGCTTGTCAAGGCCACTAGGGAGTCTTGATTGGCCTAGTATTCTTAGAGTTATATCTCATTAAAATCTACAGCCATTAGGGATGCATAAAAATCTCTCTTTATTCACTTTTAACTTGTTTTTCAACCGTCGGAATTTGCTAAAAGTTTTCCAAGATAATCTACTAGGCATAGCACAAATTTCGAGTGGACTCTTTGTAATTTTTGGTGGTTGGATTTACTTTTGTAACAACTTGTTTTCTACAGCCATAAGGCTGAAAAATATCTCTGCAAACACCTTTTATTACAGCCTTGTTTCATTGATAAAGTCTTATGCTTTCATACTTGAGTATTACTAGTGTTTATCTAGCTTATCTCTTGCATCATTTGTTGGACTTTTAGCAATTTTTTAGCATATTTAACACTTAGTTTGTTGCTTATATATAATTTTTTTTACTACTGCAATTAGGGCTAGTAATTTTAACTTGCTCTTCCACCTAACATTATATGCATATATTTGTCTCATTCTTGTGTCTCGGGCAGGTACATCACTCCTTAAAGGTACTCTTACCTCTTTGAAACCTTTGGATACCACCAAGACTCTTTCTCAAGCCATTTTCCATGCTTATTATCTTGACCTATAGTATATACACTTCCATCTTTCCACTTTCTGTCTCATTCCCCCCTAGGGTCACCAGGATTCCCCCCCCTGTGGTGATTTTCATCATCACTAAAGTGACGAGAATACATGCATAAGGTGATAGTGGGTAGGTGTTCTCTAAGTTGTTGCCATTTGGTAGTTGGGTTGGAATTTTCCAAACCTACAACTTGTGCGATAACAAGACTGATTGGTGATTGTGTAGTGGTATACTTGGATGATGTCTCAGTCTTCTCCAAAGATATAAAATATCATATACGTCACTTAAGGAGGATATTTAGCATATATAGAAGATATGGCATTGGCCTCTCATTGAACCCAAAGAAATCTGTTTTTTCAGTTGATGATGACATAATCTTAGGATTCATTGTATCCAAAGAAGGCATGATGATTGATCCCAAGAGATTTGAAGCCATCTTAAAAATATCTCCTCCCCATAACAAGAAATCTATGCAATCATTCCTTGGAAAGATTAATTTTTTAAGGAGAGTTGTCCCAAGATTTTTTGAAACTGTCAAACCCCTCAAAGACATGATAAAGAAGAATGCATAGTTTTAATGGGGGCCCAAGGAAAAGGCATATTTTGATACAATCAAAGTAGAGATAGCACAGGCTCCTGCGTTGATGAGTCCCGACTTCAACAAAGATTTCATACTCTACACATTCACTTCTGATATTGCATTTGGATTTGTCCTAACATGGAAGAACAATGAAGGAAATGAATTCTTGATTGCATTCATGATTTCAGGGCTGCAAGGGGCCAAATTAGACTATCTAGAAGTGGATAAGAAAGCCTATACGATATTTAAGGCTATTAAACATTACACATATTACTTGATCAAATCCAAAACCAAGGTGATTGTGCCTTACCCTATTGTGATAAACCTCTTGGTACAAAAGGATTTGGGAGAGAAAAGAGCTAACTGGATAACAAATATGCAAGAATATGACCTGGATATAAAACCCGTTAATATATTTAAAGGCCAAGGACTATGTAAGTTGGCAGTTGAATCAGCAGATGACAGGGCAAGTGAAGATAGAATTTATCAAGATCAAAGCCTATTTGAGAATGAAGTATGCTATATAATAGTTAACAATGATTAAGTGTATTATGAAATGAGGTATTGTTTAATCCATGGTTCAGCTCCACATTACATGGAACCAAAGAAGAAGAGGGATCTCGGGCTCAAGTCATCCCAATATCATCTTACTCAAGTAATATTATTTAGGAAGAATTATGATGGTGTTTTCTTGAGATTCCTTAAGAAGGAGGATGTTGATAAAGTCCTTGTTGAACTTCATGATGGTCCAACTGGAGGACACTTTGGAGGAGACACCACAACACATTAAATCCTTAGATTTGGTTACTACTGGCCTACTTTGTTTAAATATTCTTATGCATATGCAAGAAAATTTCAAGAATGCCAAAGGTCAGTTAGGAAAGAAAAGAAGCATGCTTTTCCCCTTCATCATGTTTCCATTGAACACCCATTTCAGAAATAGGGATTAGACATAATAGGGGATATCAATCCTAAATCCTCTTGATTTCACAAGTACATCCTTACTGCTACAAATTATTTCACTATATGGGCTAAAGCAATATCTCTTAACACTGTCAATGAAAATCAGATGATATTTTTCCAGGACTCTTTTAATATAACTAGATTTGGTGTCCCATAATCATTAGTTTTTTATAATGCCAGGTATTTATCTTCTTTAAAATTAAATGAATACGCTCTTGAAAGAAACATTAAAATCAAATATTCAACTAATTATTACCCTCAAGGGAATGGGCTAATATAATCCACTAATAAGAATATAATTAATATCCTGAAAAGAACTGTAACATAACACCAAAGAAATCAACATCTGGCCATGTTGGCCCTTGGGTATGGATCGAGGAAGAAAAGCAAGGAAAAAGGAAGAGAAAAGGAGAAATGTGAATTGTGTGGAAGGAAGGTTGACTGAGATCAGGTCGAAGTGGTTAAAGAAGAAGAAAAGAAGGAGCGGAGAATGGGAGAATGAGCCATTGAATGAGGGGATCGAGGATAATAGATCAGCAAGGAAGATGGATCATGGACAACTCAAAAAGCGAGAAAAATCCATCGATAGATGCTTTGGAGCACTTTGTGGGAAGGACGGAAAGATAGGCTGACGAAGTCTAGAAAACGTGGGTCAAGTTGACCTAGGGTTTTAGACACCTAGGGTTTTGGTATCTAGGGTTTTGACACCTAGGTTTAAGCCTAAGGTTGTCTGAGAGACATTGTAATGTATAAATAAGAACCTGAATGAGAGAAGAAGGGTTCGTCATTCATTGTTCGTTATGGGTTGTTGTTGTTGGAAATTGTAAGGAGAGAGGATTGTGGTCATTGTAGATTGAGGGAAAGATAGACTATTGTTGGGAGGAAGAGAAGTGTTATATGTGAGAGCACTCAGGTGTTGTAAGATATTTAGGTGGGTGCGAAGATCAACCCTGCAGCTGGGTGTGCATGGAGGGGAGAGAAAGAGAGAAGAAGAAATAGAGATCTGCAAGCTAAGAGCATAGAAAGAATTGTACATTTTATATAATATCAAGAAACATAGTTTTGTGGACATAGCCCTAGGGAGAGGGTGAACCACGTATATTGATGTTGTGTTCTTTTACCTTATGTTACTCTGTTGATGAATTATTTTGTTAGATATAAGATATAACTACGTGAAGTAGGTTAATTCTTGGTAAGAATAACTAGGTTGTTGTGTTTTGTTCTTTTGGATCCACTTGCATTTCCTCTGGTTGAAGACACCTGTCACCCGCAACCCTCTATTGCCACTTCGGGTGAGACTGCATCTACTTCACAGGTGTTGCTGAAAGGGCCAGTAGTTAGGGCTTGTTGGTGCGATGTTAGATTTGAACCCTGGGTCTTCCCTTGTGCCAACAAATGGTTCTGTTGCCAGGACTGAGATCTTCTTGAGGGAATGTCAAGGTGGTTTCCATTGAAGAAAGAGATTTAGAAGTGGATAGAATAACAAGAGAAGGACTTCGTAGAAGCTCAGAATAAGAACCCTAATATTAGCACATAAGACTGGTTGGAAGGTATATCTTTACTGATATACACGAAATTTTCTTTGGATAAATTCACAAGGAGTTATACGAGTGGTTAGCCAGATTAGCAGATACCCAGTTTGAGATCAGATCTAGACCGCCTGTAGTTTGGACGTCGGCGCTGATCAAGAAGGTCAATAGAGTTGATAACACCATGTCAAGAGAATTAGATCATTGGTATGATAGCACCATTGGTGGGTACATCACTGAGTTTGCTATTAACATAGTAGAGTCATATAGCCAAGCAGAGAGATATTTCTTTAAGGGACCGAGAGGAAAATTTTTACAATTTTTTAAGTTGAAGATCAAGATGTTATTGCATGAGAAGAACATCTTGAAGATATAGTAAAGGATCAGATTGAAAAGCTAATGTTCAAGAATTTAGACAGCGACATCGACATAGAGGTTGGACACATGCGTAGTGGGAGAATGTTTAGAGAAGTCCCTTTGGTGAACTTGTTTGAGAAAAATCACGAACCACTAGCACAGGAAGAAGGGTTTTATAGTGGAGAGGAAGAAGAGTTAGTGAACAAGGAATGTTCAAGGTCCGTCGGGCTATAAGAAGAGAATACTACAGAACCTCACCAAGAAGAATCAAAAACTTTAGGAACTACACTGACTACAGAAGTAAGTACTATTACTCCTCCTGTTGTTTTAGAAGCACTAAGTAACCAAAGTAGTTAGAGTTATCAGAGAACTTAGAGCATTGTTACAAGCAGTTCAACACATAGTCGGTCAAGAAACCTAGGAAGATCTATGGCAGATGAGATGAGGTTACCCACCTTTCGAGGAGATGGATCTGAAGATCCTGATCATCACTAGTTTCTATGTGAAGTTGTATGGAGTATTAAGAATGTCACTGATGAAGTTGTTAAGAGAGATCTGTTTAGAACTACCATAGGAGATCTCACACTGAGCTGGTACATAAAATTTGTCCAAGGCATTGTACAACCAAAACCACTGAACGATATTAAGATTGTGTTGATTTTTTAATTCAAGAAACCCAAGTCGGAATCACAGTACATTACAGAACTGAAATAAATCAAGCAGAAAGTAGTTGAACCTATTTGGGAGTTTAATCAGAGGTTTAAGACCTTAATAGGCCATTTGATTTTCCAGATCCCAAATGAGCAGAAAAAAGAGTGGTTCATTGCTTCCCTCCTACCACACATCAGAGTCCCTCTGATGCAGTATAAGATTGCTTCGTAGGCTGAGGCATTGGATATCGCCATGAAACTAGAATCAACCCCTATGGAAGAGTCCAGCGAATCAACCCCTATGGTGGAGCCCATCTCAGGTATGAGTCAAACATTGAGTTAGTTAACTATCCTATCTTTCCAGGTCGAAGATATGAAGAAGGACAAGGAAAAAGATAAGAGAGAAGACATTTGGTGTATCAAATGCAAGTCAGAAGGTCACGATAAGGACCACTATCCCCTACTTCATGAATACTTGGCTTTTGAATCTCTGAGCCCTTTGAAGCAGGTTACTCTACCTTGGTGCAAGGTATGTAGAAATAGACATCGCCCTGGTGAATGCTATTACATGCAAAAATATATTTAGACACCTACGAATATGTACTGCACATTATGTCAATTTGTGGGTCATGAAGAGAATGACTATAGAGCCTATGACCTCTTGCATGAAATATCAAGGGATACCTATAGGATTCAAGGTGAAGCATAGCAGGAAGGGAATACTACACAGTATAATTTCCCAGGAAGAGGAAACTTCAACCCTCGTGGTGGATTAAGAGGAAGAGGACGAGGAGGAGGTATGGGTCGAGGTCAAGGCCAAATCATTTTTTATAATTGTGCACAGCCATGACATTTGGAAAGGGACTGTCAAAACCCTTGTACCACTTGCAGTTACTGCAACTCATTTGAACATGTCATATAATATTGCCCTGCATTGTTAACCAATATTCAGCAGAGATGAGGAGGAGACCAACAAGTACAACTAATCACAGCATAACCTTGCGGAGTGGATCCCAGAGTCATTGTTATCACTAGAGGAGGTGCTGCTACAGGAGAAGACAGGTTGACTCCAGGGAAGATTACAGAGGAATCAAGGGTGAGAAAATCTACAGAAAAGACATAGGATTTTGATCCAAAGAAAGAAAAATAGATATTTGAGGAAGCAAGAAAATAATTCGGGAGAGATCAGGCTTCTTCATCAAAGGCTCAACCAGAAGTAAGAGAGTGTGGAATGCCTCTGGCATTTGATCAGTCTGGTTCACCCAGAGAAGGAAAAGAGGTAAGTAAGCTCATGGAATTTTTATGCACTTGCATTAATTTGATAAAGGATGAGAGCAGTGTACAAGAACTACAAAAAATTGATCAGACAATATGAGCTAGGAAAGGTAGATCCATTACTGAGTAGGGTAGTACATCAAGTATCTGAAAAGAGAAGGACAAATAAGGAGCTACATATAAATTCTTAGATTGGATATTATGATATAGATTATGTGGTCCTCAACTTAGGGTCGGAGGTCAATGTCATGAGGAAGCATACCTGGGCACTGATGGGAAAACCTAAGTTGATCTATTCCCCCACTAGGCTTAGGATGGCCAATCAACAATCTATGAGCCCCTTTGGAAGACTGGAACATGTCCCTATGGACATCGATGGGGTCAGAACGTTTGTAGACTTCAAAGTAATTGAGATAGTTGATGATAGTTGTCCTTATCTCGCATTGTTAGGAATTGATTGGGCTTTCAATAATTATACTTTTGTTGACTTGAAGAAAAGAAGAATTACATTTGAAGGTGATGGCCTTAGGGTCATTGCACCTTTGGATCCTAATGAAGGTCGCAGATACACAGAGCCCATTAGAGAAGAAGACTGCGCATATGAGTTAGAGAATATATACAAATTGACTGCAAGACAACAGGATTACATTAATCCTACAGTAGATGGGAATTTAAGCTGGTGAAGTGATAGCGCATGTTCATCAGACTCAGAAGAAGCACTAGAGAACTGGAAGAAAAAAATGTACGAAGTTTCTACGCGGCAATGTGCTATATTGACTAGAGAAGTTCGTTGGATCGTCACAACAGTAAGTAATTTTCCCACCTTTGATGGTTTGAACCACTTAGAAACTTTCTTACTGGAATTTGAAGAAATGGTAACAGTACAATAGAGACTGTTGGCACTGGACGAGGCCTTGAAAGAAACTCCATCAAGATGGTGGGGAGCACATAAGAAGAACATCGCGGACTGGGTGCAATGCCGCACTTTTATGAGAATACGATTCTCAAATCAGATAGAAGGATGCGAAGTTAGATACATGGGTCAAAGTTGTCTGAAAGACCATGTGTGAAGTTGTGAGGAGGCTTGGAGAGGAATTCCTCGGGAGCAGTGGGTGCATAAATTCATTAACACACTAGATACAATGCCTATCAACTGGTACCTTCAAGCGAAATTGCACCTCACCACTGCAGATTGGCAAGGTATGACTCAGAATTTTGTAGCTACATTTTTATTTGAAAGTCAGAACCCTATGGTAGATCAAGATTTACAAGTTGTGAGACATAAATTATTTGAGGAGGCACCTAACTTCCCTCCAGAGCAAGAAGAGGATGAATGAACTACGCCTCTTCAGAAATTGCAAGGATGTTACAATATCAATGCTGATGAAGATGATGATCCTAGGAATGTGAAAATCGCAGAAAAAAAGGACACAGAGACATAGAAGGACCAGGACAACCAATTAAAATCAAGAAATTCAATATTGGGACAGAGCAAGCATCGAAATTGGCGAACGTTGGATATTATTGGGATGATGCCATGATTGATAAGATTACAGAGTTACTGCATGAATATCAGGACTTGTTTCCAACCAAGTTCACTGATATCAAGGGAATTAAAGGACCCATGGGAGAAATAAAGATTCCCTTGAAACCAGATGCAAGGCCATTCAAATAGAGACCCTACAGATTGAATCCCAAATATAAGGAGAAAGTGAATATTGGATTAGACAGAATGTTGGAAGCAGGAATCATAGAACCTATTGAATATTCATAATGGATTATCCCTATGGTGGATCAAGATAAGAAAACAGGAGAGATCAGAATCTATGTAGACTTGAGGAAACTGAGTGATGCATGTCTACATGATCCATTCCCTACATCATTTACCGATGAAGTGTTAGATAATGTGGGAGGACAGGAAGTCTACTCCTTAACCGATGGATTTTCAGGTTATCACCAGATCAGGATTGCCAAGGAAGATCGCCATAAGACCACATTTGTAATAGAATGGGGATCCTACTAATACACAGTGATGCCTTTTGGATTGAAGAATGCACCGGCCATATTTTCTAGGGTGGTGGTCGAAGAATTCAAGGAGTTTTTACATAAATTTCTAGAAGCCTATTTTGATGATTGGATTGTCTTTAGCTTATTGCAAAACCATATTGAATTCTTAAGACTAATGTTGGATAAGTGCAGGCAATGTCAGATTGCCTTGAACCTGAAGAAATGCATTTTCTTTTCACCCTTTGGAGTGTTGTTAGGCCATATTGTGTGTAAGAAGGGGTTGCTGGTAGATCCATCCAAGATCTCCATTATTGTGGACCTACCCCCCCTACTTCAGTTTGACAGTTGCGCACTGTGTTGGGACATACCAGATACTACAGGAAGTTCATAAAGGGATATGCACAAATTATAGCACCTATGGAGAAGATTCTGAAGAAAGATTGTCAGTTTCACTGGACAGAAGAATGCCAACAGAGCTTCAACACACTGAAACAGAAAATGGTTAATGCGCCTATTCTGGTTTTTCCAGATTGGAGTAATGAATTTCATGTGCATGTCGATGCATATTCTATTTCATTAGGAGTAGTGTTAGCACAACCAGGAGCGGGAGATATTGACCATTCGTTAGCCTTTGCTAGCAGGAAGCTCTCAACAACTGAGAGAAATTACACTACCACTGAGGGAGAAGGATTAGCCATGGTGTATGCGCTGCAAAATTTTCGCCACTACTTGTTGGGAGGCCACTTTAAGATGTTCACTGATCACTCTACGCTGAAATACCTAGTCAACAAGCCAGTATTGGGGGGAAGAATATGCAGATGGATTCTGTTATTTTAGGTATATGATTTTGAAATTGTGGTCAAGCCAAGGAGAATGAACAAGAGACCTGATCGCTTGTCCAGATTAGAGCATGGAGAGGAACCTACTAGGTTGGAGGATACACTGCTAGATGCATAGTTATTGGCCATAATTAAGGTTGATGGTCACTTTTCTAAGATAGTTCAGTTCTTGTCAACAGGAATAACACCTTGTGAATACACATTCATTTAGAAGAAACAACTGGTAGTTCGTGTTGCGGATTTTTCACTTATAGTTGGACAACTATATAAGATGGGACCTGGTGAGATCTTGAGGAGATGTGTTATGGAATTAGAATGACCACTAATTCTGGAAAAATCACATGAAGGCATCACAGGAGGACACTACGCAGGAAAAGCAACAGTGCAGAAGGTTCTGAGAGCTGGCCTCTGGTGGCCCACTTTACACAGAGATGCTAAAGAATACTACAGAGCCCGTGATGTATGCCAGAGACTTGGGAAACCTTCTATAAGAGATGAGAATCCTTTAGAACCCCAACTAACCTTACAGGCATTTGATAAATGGGCCATTGATTTCGTGGGACCTATCAACCCACCAGGGAAGCGCATGAGAGCAAGATACATCATCACTGCGACAGATTATTTGACCAGATGGGTAGAAGCCATAGAATTCAAGGACTATAGTGCAACTACAGTTGCGTGATTCATATTTGATGATATCATAACCAGGTTTGGATGCCCAAAGATCCTCATGAGTGATCAAGGTACACATTTATTAATAAGACTATTGAAGCCTTGACTCAAAAATTGAAGTTCATCATCAAAAGAGAACCCCATACCATCCGCAGGCGAATGGTACAGTTGAATCTTTCAATAAGATCTTGGAGACTGCGTTGACGAAGATTTGCAGTGTGAACATAGATGACTGGGATTTGAGAGTACCAACAATATTATGGGCCTATAGAACCACTTGTAAGAAGCTGACAATGCAGACTCCATTTAAGTTGGTTTATGGTCTAGAAGCGGTGGTGCCCATGGAGTACTTAGTTCCTAGCTTGAGGATTGCAACATTTACAGATATGGACGACACTGGCACTGTGCAAGACAGACTCACACATTTGGTAGAGCTAGAGGAAGACCGATTTATTGCAGGATTCCATCAACAGGTATAGAAGGAACGAGAGAAGGCTTACAATGAAAGACACATAAGGAAGAAAGATTCTAAACAAGGGGATATGGTATTGGCATATGACAACAAGTTCATGAAGCATCCAGGGAAGTTCAGAACACATTGATTGGGACCATATGAGGTGGCCTATGTTACAAAAGGAGGAGTTGTGCAACTGAAGACTTTGAATGGGGAATGGAAGGAAGGATTGGTGAATGGGAGCCATTTGAAATTGTACTATGACAACCAGCTACCCTGTAGCTCTCGGTAAAAGAATAAGAAGAAGGGTCTAGGTACCAGGTGTAGTTGAAACTGGGTACCAGACATGGAAAAGACAGTATGCACACAATGAGGAGGAACAGAGTAGGAAGCACATGCTGTGTTGCGTAGTCTAAAGTTGAAGTAAAATAGAAGAATTAGATATGCAGTGCCTCGAGATGAGTCACAGGTGAGTGTTGGGGGCATGTTGTCCCTTAGGTGTGGATAGAGGAAGAAAATCAAGGAAAAAGGAAGAGAAAAGGCAAAATGCGAACTACGCAGAAGGAAGGTTGACTGAGATCAAGTCTAAGTGGTTAAAGAAATAGAAAAGAAGGAGCGAAGAATGGGAGAACGAACCATTGAACGAGGGGATTGAGGACAAAAAATCAGCAAGGAAGATGGATCGTGGACAACTCAGCAAGCAGGAAAAATCCACTGGTAGATTCTTTGGATCACTTCGTGGGAAGAAAGGAAAGACAGGCTGGTGAAGCCCGAAAAATGTGGGTCAAGTTGACCTAGGGTTTTAGACACCTAGGGTTTTGGTATCTAGGGTTTTGACACCTAGGTTTCGGCCTAAGGTTGTCCGAGAGACATTGTAATGTATAAATAAGAACCTATATGAGAGAAGAGGGGTTCACCATTCATTGTTCGTTATGGGTTGTTGTTGTTGGCAATTGTAAGGAGAGAGGATTGTGGTCATTGTAGATTGAGGGAAAGAGAGACTATTTCTGGGAGGAAGGGAAGTTTTATATGTGAGAGTACTCAGGTATTGTAATATCTTCAGCTAGGTGCGAAGATCAACCCTGCAGCTGGGTGTGCAGGGAGGGGAGAGAAAGAGATATCTACAAGATAAGAGCGCATATAGAACTGTACATTTTATATAATATCAAGAAACACAGTTCTATGGACGTAGCCGTAGGGAGAGGGTGAACCACGTATATCTTGTTGTTCATTGTGATTGATGTTGTGTTATTTTACCTTATGTTACTCTGTTGATGAATTATTGTGTTAGATATGAGATATAACTGTGCGAAGTAGGTTAATGCTTGGTAAGAATAAATAGGTTGTTGTGTGTTGTTCTTTTGGATCCACTTGCATTTACTCTGGTTGTAGACACATGTATCCTGCAACCCCCTATTGCTACTTCGGGTGAGATTTCATCTTCTTCGCAGGTGTTGTCGAAAGGGCCAGTAGTTAGGGCTTGTTGGTGCACTGTTAGATCTGAACCATGGGTCTGCCCTTGTGCCAACATGCCCTCCCCAATGCTCTATGTGATGACAAAGTAACACCCAAATATTCTTTGGAAAATTATCCTTTCTTATTTGTTTATGGACAAGAGCCATGTTACCTACACATACTTTCCTACCTTCACTACAAATTTCTCAATATGTGCAAGATAAAGAGTTCCCATTTATGCAGCAAAGATTGAACATGCTCTTTAAACTTGAAGAAGAAAGAGAAAAATCTAAAAGAAACTTAATGCAACACCAGGAAATAGTCAAGAGATGGTTTGACAATTCATCTATGGGGAATAAAGACTTATGAAAAGGTGATTTGGTCCTTAAATGGGACAAATTCAATGAGGTGAAAGGAAAACATACCAAGTTTCAAAATCTATGGTTAGGCCCATATCAAATCCATCATAAAATTGGCTCGGGGACTTTTAAAATCGGGACATTGGAGGGAGACATGGAGCAGCTCCCTGTTAATGGACAATCGCTCAAATGATATGTCTCCTAATCACCTTAGGTGATATAGTATTATACATAGTAGGTTTCCTTTCCTTTTGATTTTTGTAAATCATTTTAGAACAATGTTTTCCTACCTCTCTTTCTATTTTCAAATTTGTTTATTTCAATAATTTTGCAATAAATCCTTTGTTGACCTACCATTTCACTCATGCACAAAATATTACTTGTTGAATATTGTGTTACAGAAAATATACTCAGAATATGTCTAAATAACTTTTTGGGTGCTCAAGAAGTGAGAAATATGCCTTGCATTTTGTTTGAGAACATCAGAACATAACATGTGGTTAAACTAAATGGGAAGGATTCATGATGTTATGTTTCTAAGAAAACTCCAAACTATGACTGAAGAAACTACATATACTTTAAATTACATATTGTTTGTTAACTTTGTGATCACTCTCACATTCATCTCATGGTCCCACAAGATAGAGAACATGTTTTAACGTCGTGTTTTCTCCCAAGGCTATAATTATGCTAAGACTTCATATAATTATGTTTATGAATCATGTAATCATGTTTTTATTAATGAAAACACCAAACATATGACTAAGAGGGAACAACCTTGAAATTGTTTTCCATGATACACAAGTGGGAATTGATGAAGCAGGGAATTGATTACATGGTTGGGTAAGGTGGAGCTGAGTTGTTTTTATGAAGAAAACAAGAAGCTTGTTTAACAATCTAATTTATGCTTGCTAAGCATAAACTCATACCTCCCAGTGTACCCGATCTAATTGAGCCACATAACTAGTTATGGAAGGTCAAGGAAGTGGTTGAGGCAGTTAATGGTTAGTATTTTGGAGAATCAAAGGGCCAAATGAATTACCTAACAACAATACATCACGACTTTTCCCCTTTACAATGGGAACTATGGGTTTCAAGTTGTGTTTGCAGGAAAGCCATGGGAACCCCAAGGAAGTCAGTGGAGGAAGAGACCAAAGGTGGAAAATCACCACTAGAGACCACATGCAAAAGATGAAGGAGACCATACACACAACAAGCAGAGTGTGGTATCATAGACAGAAGAAATAAATGCACACACTAGAGTGGAAAAAGAGAAAATTTGAACCTGAATCGTGAATAACGGACTCAAAGAAAAAGGGCGCAGGGAGAAGAGGTGCTTATGGGTGAATATTGAAGAAGAGAAGAAAATGGAAATATTTCCTTGAATAAAATAGTAATCTTTCCAAATTTAATATTGATCACCCTGACTAGAGGAGACCTAAACCCAGACTATAGCAAAAAGGACTACAATTTGGTGCATACTAGACAGAAAATGACACTGGTAAGTGGTAGTCGTCGAGGCACTATTTAGCAAAGAAGGGACTCCCTTGTGCATAGGAAATACATTTGATAATTCACTTGATAAACCTGTATATTTCATGAGATCAGTGGGAAGGGGGGAACTTATGTTGTTGTCAGTAAAGGAAGGAGAGTAACATTCCTGAATCATATGAGATGGAAACTAGTTGAATCATTCCCCTTGTGGTATCATGGATTGGAACAGGGGTGGCATACTATAGGAAGGCACTCTATAGTATGGCCTAAGGTTGGGAGGAAAGGTGTCCTCTCTCAGTCAGTTGGTATTGGCAATTTCCCTGATCAGATAAGTGTATAACTTGACTCGTTAAATTGTGTATGAATGATGTATGTATGTAATTGTATGATTTAATGGGAAATGTAAATTCTTGCATAGAATAAAAAGGATCCTATGAATGATTGGGATGGTTTGACATTGCCATTGTTTATCCTATCAACTATGAGCTCATTTAAGTGTGGACAGTGGTGTCCCTAGTAACCTTGTGGCTTTAGAGGAAATTTTGTAGGACATGGACAAAAACATCATTTAACTAGTGATGTGGGTGTCATGTTGGTAGGAGAGATCCATGTGAGTAATAGAGGACCCCAAGTCCTAAGACAATTGTGATATTTATGTGGAAAGATTGCAAGATATGGAATATCTTCCCTTTTGAATATGAGTAACGAGTGATGGTCTTAGAGTGTTTTCAAACTCTTGAAGGCCTAGATCAAAACTTGCAGAACTCTGAAATTTGACTGAGTCCCCAAGTTGAAGCGTTAACCAATGGAAAAACCTAGAGTTAATTAGGGAAGGTATATAGCCATTGATTTGATAGGGTGAGTGAATCTCAGTCCTTTTTTGGGAAGGTGTCATCATCGTGAATGAACAAGTGTTAGGAATTGCATAAATTTTGACGATGACAATGAAATACGAAATATAGAACGAGGATCGTCGATCTATCGAGAAGGTCAATCGATGAGATCTAGACCATTGATGCAATATGGATTTTCGTCAGAGAATACAGAGAGTTAGCGAACTGAGATTCGAGTCAGAGAATAGCCAACGAAGATAAAGGAATGAGGATTGACGAGGATCATCAATCAGTGTGTAGGCGAGAGTTAATATCATTCATAGACCTTTAGAAAGTCCTAATTAATTGATACGAGGGAATGGTGACATCATGATGACGTGGATTTTCTACTCGACAATCCAGTGTATCCTAGTGGTAATATGTGTCACTAGGGTAGTGGTCAATAGATGGAAGTGGTCCTGAATGAAGTTGGAATCCCAAAAGGTTTCAACCATAACCTAGATCCTTAGATCTAGATGTTGGCAGATATCAATCATTCATCGGAAGATGACAGGCTTGGATCCTGGAGTGTGGATGGGAGTGAGTGTCGATGATGATAAGGTCAAAATATTGAGCAAAAACCATTGATCAATGGTTAGACAGGCTGAAATATCAGTCGTGGATTCGTTTGGGTCCCATCTGTGCTTCGTGAGAAAAGTTGAAGACTTGGACGTTGATTGGCGTGCAAGTTGGAAATGTCAGCACAATCAGATCCATTAAAAGTAATACTTGAAATTTGTCAGATATAGGAAGGGTTCAATGGGTGGGTCATCATCATATCATTCAAGGTTGAATTTTAAGGCTCCACAAGAGTGAAGCCCCGACAACGATGAATGTCTTGAGAGGTTAGAAACCCTGAAATGATGAGTTAGGCCAGCGCAACTTGGCACCATGTATGTACCACATTGGACGGTACAAGTGGAAGTTATCCACATGGAAGTGTGATGGATTTTTATCATGAGGGCTTGGATACTTCATGAATTCATATCTTCAAATCCATAGATCATATTAGAGCTTATTTATAGTCAGTGGAAATTTCTTGACGAGTAATCCATATTTGGTCCTTAGGATAAAATCTGAGTTGAGTAAGGAGATAAAAAAGCTTAACATCCCACCATCCTAATAGAGGGTTAGGGGGTCGGGTGTGTTATAGAGTGGTATCAGATATGAGTTCAAACTCTAGGCTTGAATGAGGCACGAAGGCCACTTGAAACCGTTTAAGAAATTTTTGATGTTGTTTAACATGTATGACTTAATTTGGTAATGTAATTACTAATAATGGTGGTTGTTTTAGCATGTAGGATGTACTAAAAGGTAACAGAGGTGAATGGTACAACATAGTATGGACAACACCTCGCACCTATGAGATGAGGAATATGATGGCCAGAGGTATAGAGAAACCCCTCCAGATTTTATGGCCACTATTAGAAGTGTTGGAATATTCACCAATAATGAGAGGGGGGGGAGAATCAGTATGAACACTTTTTACCACTTTTAACCACAATATATAAACTTCAAATTTATCAACATTAATCAATAGTTTATCATTAGCATTCAATGTATCATTAGCAGTATAAATCAACAGTGAAAAACAAGTAACCACAGATACACAATACACCAAAATTTACATGGAAACCCAAATGGGATAAAACCACAGAATGATTTCTTGTATATATCAAATATTACATTCATAAGAGGCACCAACTTCCAAATTATATAGAACCAACTGGAAGGAGGCACCAACCCCCTAATTTGCAGGCACCAACCTGAAGGAAGCACCAACTCCCTGAGTTCTCTGGCACCAATCGAAAGGAGGCTACGACCCCCTGATTTATAGGCACAAACCTGAAGGAAGCATGAACTCCCTAAGTTCTTCAACACCAACTAAAAGGAGGCTACAACCCTCTTTCCTTGCCCTGTCCTGCCACCCTGAAATATAAGTGTACACCAAACTATCAATACCACAATCACTGCCACTGTTAACTTGTCACTATCAACCTATCACATCAACCTGTCATTATCAACATGTCACATCAACCTATCACTATCAACCTGTCACATCAACCTATCACCAATGTTGATACTCAACATCAACAAAACCATATCCTCTCACATGGATCATATACCAAGAACATGTCTTAATCATATGCTCAAACATCACTAAACCATGCCTCTAGTCATGTTCCAAATAAGTACCAAGCATGTAGAATACGATGCACAAAACATGTACCAAACCATGCATAAATCATGCACCAACACTTGTACCAAACCATGCATCAACCATGCACCAAAACCTATACCAAACCATGCATCAATCATGCACCAACACATGTACCAAACCGTGCATCAACCATGCACCAAAACCATGCATCAACCAAGTACCAATACATGTACCATATCATGCATCAACCAAGTACCAATTCATGTACTATATCATGCATCAACTAAGTACCAATACATGTACCATATCATGCATAAAACATGTACCATACCATCAACCATGTGCCAACATGTCCTATAAACCATGTACCATGAAATGTACCTCAACCATATACCATATCACTCATGATATGTCTTAATCATGACATACACCATGTACCATAAGATATCATCAATAAAGTACCTCAACATAGTACCAACCAACCAAGATCATATACCAAGTGTGTGCATCAACCATGCACCTTAGATGTGCCTCAAGCATGTGCCAATGCCTCAACAATATGTAATCAAACAAGATACCAAGATAGCCAAAATGTACTTCTAATCATGTATCATAACATAACCAAAGTGTACCAAATCATGTACCAAAATCAACAAGACATGTCTCAAGCATGTACCATACCATAACCAAGCATAAGCCTCAAAACTAGTACATAAGCATACATGTAATCTTGTAGACACCCTGATGTATCATATAACGGATAAGTAGACCAATCTGGGCATCAAAAACCTAGTGCCATCATCTCTCACTAGTTCTCTCTTGTCCTCATGGGACTAAGACCTCTTGTCACATAGGGCCTCGCATGATAGGGACTAGGAAACCCGCGGGGGTGCCTCACGGGACACTAGTTGCTTGACCCACAGGGGTTAGCCAAATTAGGGTTTCCTCATAAATTCCCACTCTCCTCTACAAACCTAAAACTCCTACACTTCTCACCCTTTCTCTACCTCATATTTTGTCATCAAAAACTTGCCAAAAGATCACTTGCTCACTTAGACATATTCAATATAATGTATGAGTGAATGTACTTATGAGTGACTTGTTGAGGTGTATATATAATTTTTCTAATTAACCTCTTTCCTTAACTTTGGGGCTTCTTGAAATTTCTTGTTACAACCACTTTTCCCTTTCATTAATGACATGCAACCAATTAGGGGCTTCTTAACCCATCTTTGGGGCTTCCAACTTCATGACCTCATAACTCCTCAACCATGAGGAACTATGTGAAGTTCCATCTATCATTGGAAATGGCATGACGAGGACTATACATATATGAATGTGTTACATGCATTTAAATTATCCTTCATGTCCTTATTCCTCAATCAAATTAGGGTTCCATAACCACATCTCTAGGGATTCTTGTAGACTTCTTCAAATGCACCCATCACATCTATTGACATCAACCACTCTTGTTGACATCAATGAAAACAAACTCACCAAAAATATTGACCACATCTCTGGGGATTATGAACTTCTCTAAGGGTTGACATCAATGACAACCAATTATCTAACAACCCCCCTCTTTGGAATTGATGGCAACACTAAAATTGATGGAAACACTCATGCTCCCCTTGTGACCATCACTCCTCATCAATGTTTCTCTCCTCATGTTTATCTCTCCCCCTTGGACATCAATGGAAAAGGGTCTCTCCCTTTAGGGTTTCTCCCCCTGTCTTCATGATTTTTTTCTTTCTCTTTCGATCTTTCTCTTTTTCCTCCTTTTATAAAAGGGTAACTCCCCCTAGAAATATGTCTCCCCCTGTCTGCATGCTACTGGTATTCCTTTTGGATCTCTTTCTATGAGGATTTTTCTTCCCTTGACTTCTCTGCAAGATGCCATGTAGATTAATGTAGGGCTACCTGTATATGTTTCATTTCCTCTCTTCCAATGCTTCTTGTTGTCCATTGGTGCTTCCTCTTGTAATTCACTTACATATATAAAAAACATTCATTACTTAATTTCTTCATTTACTTGTCATGTTCATTTGACCATATTGCTCAATGATTTCCTTCTTGCGATATAACTTTCACTGATGATTGCAATTGTCAATCCATTGTTATGCATCTTCTTTGACCCATGTATTATGTACCTGATAAGCATCTCATGAATCTGTCTATGTCCATATGTCACAAATTTTCCATAACTCAGCTACTCAACAATCCACAATGTTGACCCATCTGTCATTGTACTATTATGAAGGCTTCTATGTTGCAACTGATCATCACATATTCTTATTTCTCAAACTGAATAAAATATTCCCATTGATCTACAATATATCCTCGAACATGTAATGAACATATTCCTTCCTGGAAAGTGTGTCAATGGCATTCCTCTAATATCTGCATGGGGGCACAACTTTTGAATCAATTAATCTGTCATTTTCGTACTTCTACCATATGACTGCTATGAATATATCTTCACAAAAACTTCAAACTGCTCGAAAGTTAGTTCTCTGATCTATTGCTTTGTTGCTTAGACTCCACCTGTTCAATATTAATATTTATTGGGAGTCTCAAATCCAGATGGCTCAGAAAAATACGCACTCTGATGCGTAGTAACCTTGCTCTTCATCTATAGACTCATCATCTTTCTAAACTATGACTTCTTTATTTTTCCCTGTGGATTCATTATGATCTTGCACTACAATTCCTAATAGTACAATATATTGGGCTTGTTTATGATATTCTTCTCTTTCTCGCACTACTGCAAATCTTGAGATCTCTAGGACCGGTTCTTTATTCACCTTCTCTTCTTGTATTTATTTTATTCTCCAAGCCTTCATGTATCTGACATTGATGTTTTCTTTCATGGAGGGATCTATCATACTTCTACAATTCCAATCTATGTGTTGTGATAGGGGCAAACCCAGGGTTCAATGCTTCAATAGCGCACCAACAAAACCCTAACTACCAGCCCTTTCGACAACACCTGTGAAGCAGATGAAGTCTCACCCGAGGTAGAGGCAGGGGGGGTTGCAGGAATCAAGAGTCTACAACCTAGCTGGGACACAGATTTTTGATCACAATACTTAACAAAGAACTTAGCCAATAACATTCATTAGTCTTTAACCTCTATTCACATCGCAGATTAAAACTCTAATTACAAAACAATGCAGTATTAATCCAGGTCTAAGCACATCTAACCATTCAGCACATAGCATTACAACAGATCTAGCATTCATTCAGATCATAAGCACTAAGCATTCATAGATCTATCTATCATAACAGTGCACTAAGAAAATGCAAGAACACTATAGCACAAAGCACATAACACAGGAGATACGTGGTTCACCCCAGTGTGGGGCTACGTCCACCAACTATTCTTAATCTTTATTAGTTTCTTCCAATCTTCTTACATGCACAGAGCCACAAATCCAACTCTGCATAGGATAGGAGATCTATGCACACCTCACCAGATCCTCCTTCCCTGAGTAGGTCAAAGCATAAAGCCTTCTTAAAATCACTTCCACTTAGCTCTGCAAGTTCTCAACACACATTATGCACAAAGTCTTCTTACAATTCATACAAGACTTGCACTTAGAAAAATCCCCTACATATCTTGCACAAAGCCAACTTCGATCTCAAAACTTACTCCTACTTACATCATCTAGATACTTATTTATACATTATAAAAGGGTCCGAAACATGGGAAAACCTATGGGTCGACATCCCATACCCGTTAAATAAACCCTAAAACCCAAAAAGCCCATAAAAGGGGGTGAGATCCTATGATCTTCGCTTCACCTGGGTGCTCCGTCTTCGACCATCCTGTCGAAGTCCCAAAAATGGTCAAACACGACCAAAGTTCTCCAAAACTTGGTCGAGGGCCAACAAGCCCCCAACACTCACCTGTGACTCGTCCCGAGCCACTCTGATCTGGGAAATTTTGCTTCAAAGGCCTTGAGCTTCCTCGACTTGCTGCTTCGCCAAAGCCTCATGTTCGGCGAAATCCTGAATGACTTTCTCGGTGACAGACCCTTCCAAACGTTGTTCCACCATGGTGACCACTTGTTCCAACTGTGCACCTTGTCCTTTGATCTCTTCAAAAAGTGTGCAGGCTTCGTCCTGCACCGGCTAGAGTCTCTAGGTCACTTCCATGACTCTACTCTGGATTGCATTGACCTTTTGTTGAACTACACGCACCTCATGTGACCTTTTCATCCTCTCTATTGTTGAAAGCAACTTCAACTGTGCTTATATTGTCGATGCTTGTTTCTTCGCCTCCTGGAGCTGTGACTCCAATGTCCTCAGTTTTGGGTCTTCTACAGGGCGCTCATAGGTCTACGCACTTCGATTAATTAGTTTCTTTCATTCTAAAGTCAATGCCTTGATTCTTTCGACTGCGCTCCTGACAGTTTCTTCCCTCTGATCTCGCACTTCCTGCGGAGTGCTCGGCACTACTTCCAGTTCCAGTTCTGCTACTCTTTTCTTGAATTTGTTGAATGGATTTAGCGAGCTTCCCCACTTGGCTCTCAGTTGTTTCTTCTTTCATCTGTGTCAGGCCCAACATAGAGCGAAGTGCTCTAGTTATTTCTTCTCTAACCCCAATCTTCTCCTCAAGTAGTTGGTATTTTTCTCTCTGAATCTTCTCTCTTTCCTCTTCCAACTTCTCTCGGAGGTCATATTTCTCTAGATTCACAACCCGATGTTAATCTAGGGCATCCTCCTTTTCTTTCTTCAATGCCTTAGTGGCCTCTTCTTTTTCTTCTTGTACTCGTCGAAGGCGAGCCTCTGTTGCATCTGCTAATCTATGTAGTTGGGCAGGCTTATCACCCACTTTTATACCTCATGATGGAAATGGTGCAGTAGACATTGTGCGACTCGAATAGAGGGCTTGTTGTACCCCTTTCATCCCTACCTTGATCTTGTCATACATTGTCTCCTGCTTTGCTTTGTTTTGTTGAAAAATATCCTCCGAAGTGTCTACTACAGCTGCGATGATGAGGTCGATATCATCCACTGTGAGCATAGTCTGTGACTGGGGATTATTGGCTTGTGACCTCTTCCGTGTTGAGGGTTTCTTCGGAGAAACCTTTCTTTTATTTGATGTCTCAGCCTCCGTAAGGGTATCCTTATGCAGTGTCACTTCGCCCTTTTCCTTCTTGTCTTCTTTCCCTTCCTCCTCTTGGTTTACTTCGTCACCTCCTCCTCCTCTAGGTGAATAAGGCATAGTTTCCTCTAATGCATTGTTTATTTCCTGCACTTCTTCCTTCTTCTTCATCTTCTTAGCATTGCTCAGTATAGCATATTCTTCTCAGGTGACCACAGGACTTCCGATGAGGTCGGAGTCGGAGAGTTTTGTCTGCTCGACTGGAACAAGGAATTTTTCAGTCCATTCCTTGGTTATTTCCTCCATATCTACCTCGATCAGTTTGTAATAGGACTGCATCTCTTCCTTGTTTTCATCCCCACGCGTAGTGATATATATGAAGTGTCGATCTACGTGGAACTTCTCAAGTGGCCTAAACCTATGAAGTGTATTCGGCGTCATGCAAGGGAAGAATTCAATGACCCTCTTTAGCTGTAAGTAATAGGTTTGGAACACTGAATTTGAATTCCATTGCTTCGCCATGTCACTCGAATACCATAGGGTAGTGAACCTCATGGCCAGTGGTTCAGATGGCTCGAATTCAGGGAAGATCACTCCCTCCGGCATCTCCCAAGCGACAAAGGCAACGAGAATCAACAACCAGCTGAAGTGAAACTCATAGCCTTGGTCCTGCGCTTCACGACAATCCTTCTCCAACTGGTTGATGAGGTAGTTCAACCAGTTCATCTACATCCCTTCAATGCACTTTCCTGTGAGTTCAACGACGAACCCCATGACTTGCGTTGGTCTATTCTTCCTGATGAGCTTACCAGCTATCAACTGGCAATATAGGCGCATTACACCATCTTGGATGGAGGCTACCTTGTAGCCTCGCTTCCCCTTCTCCACATCGTCGTAGGTGTCCTTTATTCATTGTGCCAGGGCACGATCTATAGCCTTCCCTGGGTAGAATTTATGAGGGTCTGGTGCCTTCATGCGTAATCAAGTGATCATGTGGATTAGCACCAGATCCACATTCATGCACCTGTCTAACCATATATAACCTCCATGGTATCATGACAGGAAGATTTTAACGCACCCGTTAACCTCCTGATGTCTGCTAAAGTGGGGTAGCTTCATGATGTTGAGGATGGTGGACCTCACGATCTCCTTAGTCCATGGTTGGGGGACTATCTTTCGCTTCTTCCCCGTTGTCTTTTTCAAGTACTTATGCAGTGCAAGCAACGCATAATTCTTCCTATCTCCCAGGTTAATATCATTGATCTTAAGATCAAGGATTAGTCCTAGCTACGATTTGATTGCTCATATCCCCTTCGGGAGGTACGTAGTGATGAGTGTGTATTTGAAATCTCTCGGGATTTTTTCATGACTAATCGCGCTAGCCAGAGGTGAGATGTAAGTGAGCAAGACTAACGCGATGAGCTTCGCATTCTCCAGGTTGTCGTGGTGCTTGCTTCTTTTCTCTGTCACGGTTCGGGATGGCTCAGATCGACGTGTAGTCAATGGGGATGCTTGCAATCCTCTTGTCAACGAGGCCTATACTCCTGTGAACATGACCTTCTTAGCCATAAGGTCTATTAGGATCTCCTCCACATACCTCTCTACTACACTATGTTTGCCCAACATACACGCTCGAGATCAGATATCTCAGGTAGGCGTAAAAATACTCAAGGTAAGCAAACCGGGTGGCAAGGTCTCAATAAGCACAACATGATAGAAATCAGTTCTATGTGGGCTCAGGTAATCACAATTTGCAAAAGTGTCCCCGCTAATACATTCGACGGATTAAATATACAATGTTGTAACGGATTCCTCCAACGGGTAGGAATGCCTCAATCCATCCGTTATGGCATGGTCCCCACAGTCCAATGGTGATATTTCTGGTAATAACTGCATTTATAGCCATTCTGGAGCGTCGTTCTAACGGTCAGGAAGCCTCCAACGGTCATATTTCTTTGTCGTGGTGAAGTGCTAGTCTGTGTTATTCTGCTATTTTGGTGAGGTTCAAGTTCTGGAAGCCTGCTTTCTGTGAAGTCCTTGTGCAAGTTTTCTAGCTTTTCTTTCTTCTTGTTGAGCTTTCTGGCCTTCTTTCCTATGATCTGAGTCACTGGGTTCTTCTTTCAAATTTTATTCTCATCTTCTCTTAGCATAGTAACTTCACACTGCTAAGGGTGTTTCAAAGGGTTTAAGTGGAATACCTCTTCTCTTATTACTTCAGGGGTGGGTGCTCTTCTCTCCTGCATGGATAGGTTCTTTAAGCCTTCTTGTGTTCTTTCAACCTCGACAGCTAGTTCTCTAGCCCTTAGTTTCTTAGACTTGTCCTCCTATTCTTCTATTAAGCGCACTATTCTCCTAGCCATGAAATCCCTTAATTCTTGATTTTTTTGTTCTATAGCTTCCTCTTCTTCTTTCCTTCAGATCTGATCTTTCTCAATCCAATTCCTTCCTAAAAAAAGTGAAAAAGGAGTGTTGTCCTCAACAAACTTAACAATCTCGAATTCTTCTTATGTCGATGCTCCATGAGAAACCATAGGTACATAAGTCTTCCACATAGGGTTATCATCTTTCCTTTAAACAATCCTATTCCTCCCAATGAGGGAACCATAGAAGGCTTTCCCAAAATTTCCCTAGTACTTTCTAGCATGATATTCACATGTGTTTCCTCATCTAGAACATAGTCTATGTCGAAGTCTTCTATTCTTATTTCTATTCACTCCTTTTTTAAGATATCTGGTAAACTGTGATCATTCAGGGTTTCTTTCATCTGCAATAATATAGTCTCTAAATATTTCTGGTGTTCTAGCATATCCTTAGTTTCTTGACCTTCCTCGTGGTTTTCTTGTCTCATATTCATCTTTTCAACTTTAGCAATCTTTCTAGGGCAGTCCAAAACTTCATGTCTGGTAGCTTTACAACAAAGACAAATAGGACCTATACCAGGGCATTCCTTATCAAGATGTCTCGGTCTTCTGCAATTATAACAAATATTAAATCCTCTCTTTCTCTTAAATGATCCTCAACCTTTCCTGTACTGTGCACTTGGATCATAGTGATGAACCTGCAAAAAAATATTTCTAGGATCCTGCATCCACTTGTTAGTCCAAAAAATCTTTCTATGCATAGGAATAACATATATTTCACTATTTCTATCAGGTCTATTCATATCAAATCTTCTTTTTTCTATTTGTGCCCTATTTTTTAGACTAGGACAAAATCTATCAATCATACCTAGATCCATTATTTCGAAACAAAAATTTCCACTTATCTTACCTTTATCAAAGCACTAAGCTTTAAGATCTTACCTCTTTTCTTCAGATTTGATTCCCTTCTTAGCACAGATCTTCACAAGTCAAGTAGAAATAATGTGCACCATAGCAGCAGATCTATGCACAGATCTTTCTCTTTTCTTCAGTTCCCAGCAATCACAGTTTCAGGTCCCGACAACATAACCATTTGTTGGCACAGGGGCAGAACCAGGGTTCAATGCTTCAACAATGCACCAACAAAACCCTAAATATCGGCCCTTTCGGCAACACCTGCAAAGCAGATGAAGTCTCACCCGAGGTAGAGGCAGGGGGGTTGCAGGACTCAAGTGTCTACAACCTAGCTGGGACACAGATCTGTGATCACAATAATTAACATAGAACTTAGCCAATAACATTAATTAATCTTTAACCTCTATTCACATCATAGGTTAAAACCCTAATTATAGAACAACACAATATTAATCCATGTCTAAGCACATCTAACCATTCAACACATAGCATTACAGCAGATCTAGCATTCATTCAGATCATAAGCACTAAGCATTCATAGATCTATCTATCATAACAGTGCACTAAGAAAATGCAAGAACAATATAGCACAAAGCACATAACACAGGATATACATGGTTCACCCCAGTGTGGGGCTACATCCACCAACTCTTCTTCTTATTTATTAGCTTCTTCCAATCTTCTTACATGCACAGAGACACAAATCCAACTCCGCATAGGATAGGAGATCTGTGCGCACCTCGCCAGATCCTCCTTCCATGAGTAGGTCAAAGCACAAAGCCTTCTTACAATCACTTGCACTTAGCTCTGCAAGTTCTCAACACACAGTATGCATGAAGTCTTCTCACAATTCATAGAAGACTTGCACTTAGCAAAATCCCCTACATATCTTGCACAAAGCCAACTTCGATCTCAAAACTTACTCCTACTTACATCGTCTAGCTACTTATTTATACATTACAAAAGGGGCCTAAACATGGGCAAACCCATGGGCCGACATCCCATACCCGTTACATAAAACCTAAAACCCAAAAATCCCATAAAAGGGGGTAAGATCCTGCGATCTCCACTTCACCTGGGCGCTCCGTCTTCGACCAACCTATCGAAGTCCCAAAAATGGTCAAACACGACCAAAGTTCTCCAAAACTTGGTCGAGGGCCAACACTATGTGACCATAATTGTGGCATTTGTAACATTCAATGTTGTGGGGAGGCACATTGGTATTTCTTGTCTGAACATTTCTTCCATATTCTCTGCAATCTACAGCCTTATGTCCAAAGTTAGTACAAATAAAACAATGACCATAAAAGAAACTTTCATACTTGGCAGTGAATGATCTTCTTCGCGGTGCAATCCTTCTGAATCCATGCCTCGATTGATCGTGGTCTTATCTTTTGTTGATTCCTTCATCATGATTGAAGATTATTTGTTGTTTAAATGTGGAAGGTCTTCCTAAATATGTATCTCTATTATACTCATGATTCTTTGATTCTTGTTGACCATGATTCCTTCCTTTGATTACTTTTGCATAACTCTTAGCCTTTTCTTTATTCTTCTTTTCTAGAAACCTAGAGCACTTCTCTTCAACTGGTTGTGTGGGGATTCTATTTTATTCAACACTCTCATTATGGTTTGAATTTTCCTTGCATGAGGCCTCACCAATGTATCTAAGAAAAAATTTGTCTAGTACTGAAGATTTCTTCAATTTCTTGTTAAGCTTGTTAACTTCAACCTTTAATAAGATGACTTATTCTTCAAGATTCTCAAAATATTCTTCCTTCTTCGTCATTTGGATCTTTATTACTTCTCTTATTCTCTTGGCTTCCTCAAGTTTAGTTTTCAAGGAGATGATTTCTTCTTCAAGCCTTATTTCTCACTCACTGAATTTTGCTTCAAGCTTGTTTTCCTTAAGTTCATATTTCTTCTCTGCTTCCTTTCTCAGTGATGCAAATTCAACTTCTAGACACTACTTTTCTTCCAACTGGTTTTTGTATGTTTCTTCATGTTGGAAATATTTTCATTGATGTCAACAGTCAATGTCATTATGATGTGATGATGAGTTTTTATAAACAACATGCATAGGAATCTACCTAAATCTTAGGAGAGGCAACGTATTAGATTTCACGAGATCAATGCAATGCAGAAACACCATCAAGATCAAATTCCCAATAGCCCAATGATCTCGATTAGTTAGAATCCAAGTACAAAACCAAAAATATCAGAAGGGAAAGTGCATTGCAGTGATGATGAGTTGTTATGAACAACATGCAAAGGAATCTACCAAAACCTCAGAAGGGAAAGCGCATTGAAAAAATGTGATCAGGATTGAAATCCCCATATTAAAACTACAAAATCATCGAGGGAGAATCATGTCCACTAATGTAGATTTCGGGACAAACCAGGACCATCAGATCTGGGAGTTACATAGGAGGACCTTCGGATCAACATATGATTACGTCATGACCATCGGATCTCAGTAAGGGAAGATCAATGGTGGGGAACCATTGCAGGATGCAAGGGTTGGAGTTAACGATCGCACAAGTTTCAGTTCTGAAGTAGACATCGAGTGTTGATTGTCACCTGCCAATAAATCTACAGTTGGCATCAGTTCCACTACCTCGAAACCCTGGAGCCCTGTAGTCACGAATAGTCAAATACCCGAAGAGCGGAGCTCCTTTGTGCCTAAGCCCACAGTCATAGCTCCTGGAATTATGAAAAGCTATCAAAGTAGAAAGTGTTAATACGCACTTCGACGGAATTATTTCAGGAGTTATATTAGCCGTCTAATCAAAATAAAATGGAAGGATAGGATAAGCAAGGCCAAAGGCTCGAGATCCCAAATAGCCGAAATCTCGACAACCGTTGGATCGTATTAATCTTTTCGCAAGATAAATTCCAGTTACTCGAGGTTTATTCGAGGAATCTCACTTCAGGAGAATTGAGAATTGGGAACGAATAACCAAAGTCCCAAAGGCCGAAATGAATCTAGACCATTAATCTAGAACTGATCACAGTCGTTGGATCAAGGATTCACGAGATCCTGAATAGTTGAATTCTCGACAATCGTTGGATCGTGTTAATCCTTTCATGTAAAAAATGGATCGTTAGATAAAGTCAAGTTACTTGAGGTTTAATCGGGCAATATCACTTCAGAGAATTGAGAATTGGGAACGAATAACCCAAATTCTTGAAGGCTGAAATGAATCTATACCATTGATCTAGAACCAATCATAGTTGTTGGATCAATGATTCATGAGATCCCTAATAGTCGAAATCCTAACAACGGTTGGATCATGTTAAGCCTTTTGCATCAGAGATGGAGCGTTAGATGAAGTCAAGTTGGTCGAGGTTTATTCAAGGAATCTCACTTCGGGAGGATTGAGAATTGGGAACAGATAACCCAAAGTCCCTAAGGCCAAAATGAGTTGATCATAGTTGTTGGATCAAGGACTCAAATGAACCTACAACCCTTAGATCCAAAAGGAGGACATGTTCCACATCAGCAAGGACACTGGCGCAATCATATGGTGACAAGTGTCTAGGTCCAGTTGGCATTTTAGGTACATGTAAGTCACAAATCTTAGTGACACATGGCACCCACTCGGCCAGTGCCAAGTCAAAAGTGACATTAGCAAGTTACATCACTCTGGAAGTTTGTCCTTCGGGGGAAACCAGAAACTACCTAAAGCATTGAAGGAAAAAGTCAATGATAACCATTGATCTAAGATCCTCTGGATTCTCACATGATTGATAGATCAACACATGATGTAAGCACTCCCATGTTGACCACTTTGGCACTAACCAACTACGGTGGAAATTAGAACAACAATTACCTGGACCTCTGAACCCATGAAGTCCCGAAGTAAATAGTGGTCTTCCATATCAACCTTTGATTAAGTCACAGCCATTGGATTAAGTGGTGGAAGGATAAGTAAGGATTGAAGCTAGATAGTTGGTTTGGTTCTAGGAGTCTGTTGGCACAGGGGCAGACCCAGGGTTCAACGGTTCAATAGCGCACCAACAAAACCCTAACTATCAGCCCTTTCGGCAACACTTGCGAAGCAGATGAAGTCTCACCCGAGGTAGAGGAAGGGGGGGTTGCAGGACTCAAGTGTCTAAAACCTAGCTGGGACACACATCTATGATCACAATACTTAACAAAGCACTTATCAATTAACATTCATTAGTCTTTAACCCTTATTCACATCACAAGTTAAACCCTTATTACAGATCGGTGCAATAACAACCAAGATCAAGCACCTCTAACCATTCATCATATAGCATCAGAGAAGATCTAATCATTCATTCATGTATAAAGCACTAAGCATCAATGGATCTACCTATTATAAACCAAGATTATTACACTAATAAATTAAATATATAAACAACATTAACATCATAGTACAAAGCACATCGACACAGGATATACGTGGTTCACCCCAGTGTGGGGCTATGTCCATTAATCTTCTTCTCTTCTTATTAGTCTCTTCTAGTAGTCTTACATGCACCAAGCCAGAACGCCAACTCCACATAGGACAGGAGATCTTCATGCACCTCACTAGATCCTCCTTCCCCGAGTTGTATCAAATCACAAAGCCTTACACAGTCTGTCTGCACCAAGAACTTACAAAATGCTTGCACTTAGCTCTGCAAGCCTTAACACATATTCTTGCACATAGCTAATATTAGCACTAAGACATCGTCCCTTTCTTATATCTCCTAGATACTTATTTATACATTACAAAAGAGGCCTAAGAATGGGTAAACCCGTGGGCTAACATCCCATACCCGTTACATAAACCCTAAACCCAAAAATCCTGCAAAAAGGGAGATATCCCATGATCTCCTCTTCGCCTGGGCACTCCATCTTCAACCAGCCTGTCGAAGTCCCAAAAATGGTCAAACACGACCAACGTTTCCACAAAACTTGGTCGAGGACCAATAGGCCCCCAACACTCACATGTGACTCATCCCGAGTCACTCTGATATGGGCAACACTTCTTCAAAGGCCTCGAGATTAGCTCGAGTTGCCTTGACTTGTTGCTTCGCTAGAGCCTCCTGCTCAACGAACTCCTAAATGACTTTCTCAGTGACGGGCCCTTCTAGGTGTTGTTCCACTGTTGTGACCACCTGTTCTAGCTGTGATCCTTGTCCCTTAATCTCTTCAAAGAGGGTGCAGGCTTCATCCTGCACCGGCTGGAGTCATTGTGTCACCTCTATCACTCTGCTTTGGATGGAAGTGACATGTTGTTGAACTGTGCACTACTCATGTGCCGTCTTCATCTTCTCCATTGTTGTAAGCAGCTCCAACCATGCTTGCAATGTAGACACTTGTTGCTTCACCTCCTGGAGTTGTGCCTTCAATGTCCTCAATTCCGGGTCTTCTGCAAGGCACTCATAGGTCTGTGCACTTTGCTTACTTAGTTTCTTGCATTATGAAGCCAACGCCTTGATTCTTTCGACTGCGCTCCTGGCAGTTTATTCCCTCTGATCCCACACTTCTTGCGGAGTGCTCGACACTGCTTGCAGTTCTAACTTGACTACTCTTGCTTGAAGCTGTTGAATGGCTTTAGCGAGCTTCCCCACTTGACTCTCAGTTCTCTCTTCTTCCATCTGGGCCAAGATCGTCATAGAGAGAAGTGCTCTAGCCACTATCTCCTTGACCGTAGTCTTCTCCATGAGTAGGTGGTCATTTTCTCTCTGAATCTGCTCTCTGTCCTCCTCAAACTTCTCTCTCATGTCATCTTTTTCTTGTTGCTCAACCCGAAGTTTCTCTAGGGATTCCTCCTTTGCTTGTTTCAAGGCCTCTATGGCCTGTTCTTTTTCTTCTTGTACTCGATGAAGGTGAGCCTCTATAGCATATGTTATCCTTCACAGTTGGGTGGGCTCATCCCCCGATTCTACAACTTCTGATGATGACGGCACAGTAGACACTATGCAGCTCAAATAGAGAGCTTGTTGTACCCCCTTCATATCTGCCTCGATTCTATCATACATTGTCTTCTTCTTTGCTTCATTTCACTGCAAGATATCCTCTGAAGCATCTGCAACAGCTGGGATGATGAGTTCAATATCATCCATTGTGAGCACATTCTGTGAATGAGGCTTATTGGCTCATGACTTCTTCTGTGCTGAGGGTTTCTTCGGAGAAACCTTCCTTTTCTTTGATGTCTTGGCCTCTGTAAGGGGTTCCTTCGACGGTGTTACTTCACCCTTTTCTTGCTTGTCATCTTCCCCTTCCTCCTCTTGGTTTACTTCGTCGCCTCCTCCTCCTCCAAGTGAGTCAAATGTAGTTTCCTCCGATGCAATGTTTATCTCCTGCACTTCTTCCTTTTTATTCTTCTTCTTAGTATTGCTCGGTCCATCCCACTTGTTTGGGTGACCAAAGGGATTCCGATGATGTCGAGGTCGGAGAGCTCTGTCTGCTCGACTAGTACAAGGAATTCAGTCGACCATTCCTTGGTTATCTCCTCCATGTCTTCATCAGTCAATTTGTGGTAAAACTACTGCTCCTCCTTGCTTTCATCCCTATGCGCAGTGATGTAAATGAAGTGTCGATCTACATGGAACTTCGCTAGTGGCCTATAAGTATGCAAGGTGCTCGAGGTCATTTGGGGGAATGAATCAATGACGCGTGTGAGTTGTAGGTAGTAATTGTGAAACACCGCATTTGATTTCCACTACTTTGCCATGTCGCTTATATACCACAAGGTGGTGAACCTCATGGCCAATGGTTCTGATGGCTCGACTTCCTAGAATTTTTCTCCCTTCGACATCTCCCAAGCAACAAATGCTACGAGAATTAGTAACCAGCTGAAGTGGAATTCATAGCCTTGGTCCTGCACTTCGCAACATTCCTTCTCTAACTCATTGACGAGGTATCTCGCCCAGTTCATTTACATGCCCTCGACGCACTTCCCTGCGAGGTCGACGATGAAACCTGTAACTTGTGTTGGTCTGTTCTTCCTGATGAGCTTCCCAGCAATTAGTTGAAAAGATAGGTGCACTACGCCATCTTGGATGGAGGCCACCTTGTAGCCTCACTTCCCCTTCTCCACATAGTCGTAGGTTTCCTTTATACTCTACGCCAGGGAGCGATCTGCAACCTTCCCTGGATAGAATTGTTGAGGGTCTGGTCCATCCACACTCAGTCCAATGATCATGTGGATCAACGTCGGATCCACAGTCATGTGCATGTCTAACCAAAGATATCCTCCATGGTAGCATGACAAAAGGAGTTTAACGCACGCATTAACCTCCTGATGTATGCCGAAGTGGGGGATATTCATGACATTTAATATGGTGGACCTCACAATCTCCTTAATCCATGGATATGGTACTATATTCATCTTCTTCCTAGTTTTCTTGGTTAGGTATCGATGCGGTGTGAGTAGCGCATAATTCTTCCTGTCTCCAAGGTTGAAATCGTTGATCTTAATATCAGAGATCAGTCCTAGTTGCATTCCGACTGCGTGTATCCCCTTCAGGAGGTACATAGTGATGAGAGTGTACTCAAAATCATGTAGTACATTTTCATGACTAACCACACCAGCCAGAGGCGGGATGAAGTCAGGCAAGACCGACAGGATCAGCTTCGCGTCTGCCAGGTCGTCACGGTGCTTACTTCTTTTCTCGGTCGTTGTTCGGCTAGATCGAAGTGAAATCGAGGGTGAGGCTTGCAATCTGGCCTTCTATGAGGCCTGTACTCCTGCGGATATGACCTTCTCAACCATAAGGTCGATCAATATTTCTTCTACTAATTTCTCTATTGTGCTAAGGTCGCCCAACATGCACGCTCGTAAACAAATAACTCGGGTAGGCGATTGAACACTCAAGGTAAGAAAAATAGGTGGCGAGGTCTCAAAAGCACAATGCGATAGAAATTAGTTCTCTTGTTAGCTCAGATAATCACAATTTGCAAAAGTGTCCCTGGTGAGGCATTCGATGGATTAAATAAACAATGTCGTAACAGGTTCCTCCAACGGATCGAAAAGCCTCAATCAATATGATTCCATCTATTATGGCACGGTCCCAACGGTCCAATGGATATATTTTCGGCAATAATTGTGTTTCTATCCATTCTGGAGCGTCGTTCTAACAGTCGAGATGCCTCCAATGGTCATATTGCTTCACCGTGGCGAAGTGTCAGTCTGCGTTGTTCTTTTATACCGGTGAGGTTCAAGATCTGTAATCCTTCTTTCTGCGAAGTCCTCTCTCAAACTTCCTACAATTTTTCTAACTTTGCTTTCTTCTTACTGAGCTTTCTGGCCTTCTTTCCTGTGATCTAAGTCTCTGGGTTCCTCTTTCCATTCTTATTCTTATTTTCTCCTAGTAAAGGGAATTCACATTGTTGAGGATCTTTCAAAGGGTTCGAGTGTAGTACCTCTTCTCTTACTTCTTTTGGGGTAGGTGCTCTTCTCTCCTGCATGGATAGATTCTGTAAGCCTTCTTGCATTCTTTCAACCTCAGCCTTCTGTGTTGGATCATGTTGTCATTGATGCAATTGGTTTGATTGATTGATGTCAAGTGATTGATTGATGTCAAAGGATTGATTGATTGATGATTTATGTAATATAATATGTATTTTCCTTGATGAGAATGCATAGATGAATATGGATCAATGAGTTGTCATTGATATGATGAAGATGGATCAATGAGTTGTCATTGATAACTGATGAAGATGGATCATTGTGGTTTCATTGGTATATGATGCATTGTTGGAAAACTATATAGATGACTCATTATTGTCTTATCATGATTGATAAGGTGCACAAATGGATGAACTCCAAAGTGGTCCCCTTATGGTGAAAGCCCTCACGGGAAGATTCTTTGTGGATTGAGTTATCCTAGAAGAATGGTTGGAGGACCCTTGCTCTCATTATTTTCTTATCATGATTGATAAGGTGCACAAATGGATAAACTCCAAAGTGGTCTCCTTATGGTGAAATCCCTCACGGGAAGACGCTTTACAAATTGAGTTATCCTATAAGAATGGTTGGAGGACACATGCTTGTATGTGGAATAATGAGATGAAGATCAAGGAAATTGTTGGTGAAACTATCCTAGATGGATAGTGCTTGTCATGCCATTTCCGGTGGTATGTGGAATGTCACATAACTCCTCATGGTTTGATATTTATGGACTTACGAAGATGAAGGACCCCCACATGAAGGCTTGAAACCCCCAAGGTCAAAGAAGTCAAAGTGACCTAAAAGAAGAAATCATTATTTAAATGATAAAGTAAAGTGACAAAGTCAAGGTGGATTATTTAAATAATAAAGAGAGGTGACAAAATCAAGAAATGATAAAGTAAGATGACAAAATCAAGAAGGAATATTTAAATGATAAAGTATTGGAGAACCCTCTATTTA
>ML787029.1:285458-298334 GCA_009831015.1 Picea engelmannii
TGCGCCTTGCCCGCTTACTTGAGTTGCTCCTTCCAAAGTTCTCCTGCAATCAAGACAAAACACTATGCATGCATGCTACTTTTCTACTTGAGGGTTAGAAATTAAGCATAAATCACAAAAACCACATATAACTCATGCATTGGAACGGGAAAAGTATTCTTTTATTAATCTCAAGATGAATCAACTTACAATAATAATAGAGACTGGCCACCGTTCCTTGATCCTGATCCTGGGCTCCTCCTCTTCTTTGTCCTCCAACTACTTTGCTTGAATTCTTCTTAGGCTTGAGAAAAGGCTAAAGGGTTGGGACAAATGGATTCGGAAATTGAGCAGAGTTTATTTGCTATCTTCTTCCTCCTTCTAAATAGTACCCCTACCCCTTCTTTTATAGGCTAGAAGGAGCTAGGGTTTTGGATGAACTCTCGGACATGCATGGCTGGGAGTTTCAGTTAACTGACCCATAGCTTTTTGTCCCGTCGGCAACTTTCCTGTTTTTGTGCTTTGTTAGGTAAATGTGTGCAGTAGTAGGCCTGCCAGCGTTCCAACGCGTGCAGTAGTAGGCCTGCCAGCGTTCCAACGTGTGCAGTAGTGGGTTAGGGCGCGTGTACCCTTCCCAAGAGGATTTTTAAAGAGGTTGTTTAGCAGATGTTTTGGCAATGAAGGGAAATGAGTTGGCCTGATGCCAGGTAAGCATGTGTGGTGCAATTTAGGGTTATAACAGATGCCCCCTAATGTGTGAGGTCAGAAGAGCATCTGATGGCTGAAATACATTACCAATTTTTTACCAATTTGTACTGATATGCTGAATGAGTGAGCCCAAGAATCAGGAATCAGGAGGTGTCGTCTGCAAAATAAAAAATGTCTCACCGAGGCGGGCATACCCATGCTCAGAATAAAATAGCACCATGGCTACCAATCAAATACATTGTATATCCATGTCTAATAAATATAAAGAGTAGCCGCGAATAATACATAGCGGAGCTACATCTCGAAATCAGAAAGATATACATATAAAGTATCCATCTCCCAGAAGATGATTTGGCCTGATGGCTGTACTTCAGAGCTCGAGAAACAACTTCAAAGTCTTCTAAACTTGGGTAGGAGTTTAATATGAGTGTACGACTGCACTACCCAGAGGTCTTCGATGGCTCGTCAGTTATGGACTTGATAATCTTGATGATCGGACTGAAGGCTTCAGTGATTTCGAACAAGGACTTGATTGGATGTTCAAGATGGTCGGGTATGCGGAAAAGAGACTTATTGCAGAGGGGCCGACTCAGGTTCAGTGACAAACTTCCCTTGGACGATAGCACGACAAGTGATAAGACTCAGGCAGCATATATGTTAATCATAAGTCTACGAAGCAGGAGGCAATGCAAACTCTCCATATGTTTGGAAGAGTAACCAAATGGTGGAGGACACAACTCTATATAGTGAGCAAAGCTTCCTAAGGTCGTACTACATCCCATAGTCTGATGATCAAACGGACATATGTGCTTCATTCAAGGGTGACTCATTATGCTGCCAATAAAGAAAATACTTTTCCCATCCTCTTTTTGGGGTATATTTGATTTTTTTTGTTCTTTTTGATGATTTGTGAAAAAGAATAAAGGAAGATTACGTTACAACGGAGGAACAAGTACTGCAAACATACAAGCTCGAGGCACAAGGACAAGACTGATGTTATGGTAAAATGATACTCGGGAAAAATCCTCCAGTGGCCAAAGGTGTTAAGACGCAGAAGCAAACAGTTACTAGGATGATGGGTAAGGTATGCAAATGCGGTTGATAGAACACACAATGGTAATGTCCTTCGATGTAAGTTTAACGAGCCCAAAGAAGGGAAGCTCGATGGTTTTTCATATTTAGAGAGTCTGAAAAAGCATAAAAGGAAACTCCATTGGGGTACCTTTTTCGTCAATAGTCTAGTCGGTTCGAAAAAAGGATAAACTAGCACCGATTAGACGTCAATTCAAAACCATTTTAACAAGTGTGAATTGGACAAGATCACTCAGCTATTTTTTCACTTTTAAGGAGTCTGAAAAAAGATTAACTATGGACTCCGTCAGGAATGTTCTTCTGGACCATTTTAACGAGTGTGAAAGAATAAGGTCACTCGACGATCTTTTCAATTTTAGGGAGTCTGAAAAGAGCTTAACTATGGACTTCGTGGGGGTTTCTTTTTCGTAAATTTAGTCCCTCGGGCCCGAAAAAGGAATAAAATTATACCTGAGAATACTCTTCTAAAGAATGGGAATTCGATAGAGTATACCTTTGTTCGTACAGTTGACCGTCCGGACCGAAAAAGGGGTAAACTACCGCCGGACAGACGTGACTTCAAATTTCAGTTTAACGAGCGTGAAAGGTCACAAGATCGCTCGGCAATCTTTTCATATTTAGAGGGTCTGAAAAGGGCTTAAAAGGAGACCCGTTTAAGGAATGTTCTTCTAGACCAATTTAACGAGTGTGAAGAAACAAGGTCACTCGGCAATCTTTTCATCTTTAAGGAGTCTGAAAAGGGATTAAAGAAGACTCCATAATGGTTACTTTTCTCAGTTAATCTAGACGAGATCGAAAAGCATAAATGCAGTCTCGCCAGATGTTGCTTTTGGATCTCAAAGCGATCTTGAAAAACAACAAAGTTAGCTCATGATAGACTCTTTGTGGGTCAATGCCTGGCATATCCTCGGGGGAGTTGTATGCTCTGACGAAAACATTGTCTATGACGCCAGGGGTTCTGGAGATATTGATAGATATGATTTCAACAATGGTTGCCATATTACCCTCAACATAGATCTTGTGTGTAGCTAAGGGATTAGTATGACAAGACCTATCTCTAGTCATAGTCACGGTGAATTCTCCTACTTTGATTCGGCTTAAATTTGGGAGGAAATACGATCTGTGATGAAGATCTTCACAAGGTTTGTCCGGACTAGTCATTGCTTTGATTACTGCTTTATCTGAAGGCAAGACTAAGTCTAATGAATCGATGTTACCAAGAGAACCCTGAGCCCAAATAGGCTCTAGACGTGGATCCAAATCTTGTGCCGGAGTCGGATCAAGATTAGCTTAAGCTTGTTGGACTAAAGAGTATGCTACTTCAGCAGTCAACAAGGGCATGGACATGCCGGAGTTCCCTGTCTCATCCATCGTGGCTGATGGGGAAGGAAGAATCCACGGATCCTCAAAGTAATTCGTGCGGAATGACGAAACTTGAAAAATCTCAACCTTATGGTGATTCGATATAAACTTCACATCGTCATGAGGAGGCGGGTAATCGAAGGTACCCATCAAGGATGGGCACAAACCAACTCCTACGTTAACGACACCGGGTTGAGGATTATCAATCATGGGAACCGTAGATGCCCCCAAAGCTGGGTCATGTCTAGAGAAGGACAATTGATCGATAGTCACTATTCGACCTTCGTGTGGAAACAACAAGACTTGGAAAACTGTAGCAACCACAGCTTGCATAGCGTAAGTCCAACTCCGACCTAACAAGAGATTATAGTCGAGGGGGGCATCGACTACCTCTACTTCAACGCACATGGTCTTCCCTCCTAACTACACAGGGAAACAAGGAATGATGCCATGTGGTCGGAAAGAACGACAGTCGAAAGCAGTAAGGAGAGTAGGTGACGGAGACAAAGTGGGCTGGCCAATGGCCTTCCAACATGCTAACGACATAATGCATGTCGAGGCGCCCTCGTCGACCATCGTGCGAAATATATTGCATGTAAAAGTTTTCGTGGGATGAGCCACTACTATCTGAAACGCTACGTGGTAAGGCAGACGAGGTTTTAAATCGGTTGTATCTAGCACAATGGTACCCGGGTTACAGGTCTCAGTAGAGCCTAAAGCAGTTAACAAGGCTTTCCTCTGAGCAGGGAAGCTTTGGAGGACCTCCAAAGCGGACATCGCACAAGGGGTTTGTGATAAATCTTCCACCACAAAGTAATTATGGGCGGCCCTTGCGTTTGGGTTGTGAGAAGATTTCTTAAATGCACCCTTTGGAATGTGTGTCATTGTTTCACCCAACGTATTCTCGATCTGTAGAGGAAGAGATGGGATCTTAGCTTCTTTTCCCTTCTCAGAGGCACTTGGTTTACTATAGTCGTGCGCTCTATTCGTTATTAAATCATCACCCCTAACCATATATACATTCGCGGATGAGGAATTGTTTGTGGGAGGGCAGGTTTCTTGGCTGCCCCCTTTGGCACTTGTAGAGGCTTGAGTTAAATTTTGCCCATGATGAAAGGGATTAGTCAACACGGCTTGTTGTTGCTGTGTGACAAACTTCTGGGCCTCTGCAAGTCGAGGACATAGATGGGTCGAGTGGTCTTCCGCACACAAGTTGCACGGATACCTCGCCTTCCATTTTTCTGTGGTGCCCTCGCCAGCATTATCAGTGGGTTTTTTATCCCCCTTACCCTTTTTGCATTGTTTTTTCTTCCCTTCAGGCTACTGGGTGGCCTTTGGGTTAGTCGTCTGCACGGAGTGTACTTCCGACATTTGGGTAGGAGGAGCAGCCAAAGAAGTAGTCTGGCTGGCCGCTGAGTGTTGTATAGATAATTGTTGCAATTGCTTTGTCAATTTCTCAGCTGGCTTGGTTTGTGCTGAGCCAACAATACCATTGGCATGTGGTCCAGCTCTCTGTCTAGTTTTATCCAGTATCGATCGTGGTGCATCCGGAAGGATGTTGTACAATAAACCAGACTGAGAATAGATGAGCTCAAACTGTTGAGCCCTCATGATGGCATCTTCTTCGGAGAAAACTCCTGAAGTCACGATGTCTTTGGATAATTGCGGGACTAAAGACTTAAGGAACCACTCAAGCAGGAATGCTGGTGGGACTGGTACTTTGATTAGACTCTTTCGGCGTCTCCACTCTCGGATATGATCAGAGATATGGTCCGTTGTTGTCTGGTCGAAATTGGCAAGCATCTCTGTGCCAGCGTCGTATCTCACAGGTAACTGGAAATGGTTAAGGAAGGCCATCGCCAGTTCGCCAAAAGAAGAATATCTTGAGCGATCAAGCTCGATGTACCATTTCGCGGCACTCCCGATAAGAGTGCGTTGAAACAATCGCAACTGGACGGAGTCATCTTTTAATCAGTTAGATGAACACCAAAGATGGAAAGTAGTCACGTGATCACCTGGATCTTCGTTAGGCTTGGCCTAGAACTTTGGAATGTCCGAAGGCAACTTCGTTGGCATAGGAGGCCAACGTGGATCGTGACAGATAGGATCATTTAACAACCTTGTCAAATCTAGCAAGTGTAACGTTGCCAGGAATGGTAGTTTGGGTTGTTGCTGATAGTCTGGGAAAAAGGGTCTTGGAGTTTGACTGGCACCAGGTTGCCAGGAAAAGTTTCGTTGTTGGCCTGGGTTCTGGTAGAAACCATGGCCCTGACCAGCGTAAGGATTTTTCATCTGTGGAGACATCATTGGTTGATTCCCCATAAAGGACATAGGATGTTGGGCATTCATCGTGTGTGACGGACTTTGGGAAGGATTACCCCATGCCGGTCCTGATGGGAGAGGTATAGAAGTATGTCCAGGGTTCCATTGACTGTGGAAAGAATTACCCCAGAACGACATTCTAGAGGAGGGAACGGATCCTTGACCGGAGTTCCAAAGTCCTGCTATATGTGCCCCCGGTGTAGGAATAGTACCCTGCGCCGGAGTAGACTGTCCAAAAATGGGAGTGCCCCCAGATGGGAAAGCAGTGGATGCGAAAGTGTTGTTACCAAACGTCCCGTTCCAAACAAACGGTGACGAACCTACCGACAGAGTTTGCACAGGTGTTCCTTGACTCCCAGCTCCAAATGAACTTGTGTGTGTAGGCTGCCCGGCGGACTATTGATGCAGACCACCAAGCGAAGGGGACGAAGGAGAGATATGACCTCCAGCGTAAGGGAAAGCATTAAAAGGGACAGGAATGCCCCCAAGTTGACCTTGAAGAGGAGCGTTAGAGCTCCCTGCCCCCAGACCCAAAGTCTGTAAAGTGGAGTGAGTGAGTGCAGGACTTGTACCTGAACTAGGCATACCGTATGAGAACGAAGAGCCTGTCGCACTAGGTGTGAAGGGATTTGTGGTCATCGTGATAGATGGGGTCGGTCCACTATGCGACGTAGTTGTGGCCGAGACCATGGTGGTTCAGGCCGACGACAACAAGTTAGGAGATGCTTCTCCTATGGTAGTAATGGTGGTGGGAATGGAAGAATTCCCAGAGGAAGTAATAGTGTTTTGTTCCATAACTGTGTGAGGCACTGACAGGCATTCGTAAAATTGAATTGGCACAATCACTTGCGGCCAAGTATCAGTGGGTGGGGTTTCAACCGAACCAATATTGGCAGTTGATTCCTACGGGAGTTGTTCGGACACAATGGTTTGTAACCTGGTCTAGCTTCCGCCTCAATGGTGGCGGGGGTGGCTCCAGTATAACCGGCGGCAGGCCCAGAAGCCTTCGTGACCGGCAGAGCTCTAAATCCTCCACTGTGTGAGAATATCCACGACACGCTAAGGTATTCTACATGATCAAACAGTAACACACACTAAAAAAGAAGCCCCTAAAAGATAAGACAAGCAATCACTAACTAATTTGAAGAACAGTTACAACAACCAACTCTAGAGCAACTTACCGGTGCAAGTGCAACTCGAAAATGGAAGCACCTTCCAGGTATACTCTGCAAAGCGTGGCCCGATGTCTGTCCTAGGTACCGCGGTATACCCCCGCACACACCCGTGTATGTCCCTATGAAAGATTGGCAACTAGTTTGCCAGCATGTGAACAGTCACTAGGTGGGTACAGTCGATAGTCGGGTAGACCACAATGAGCAGGGTATCAAGCCCGAAACCTGTCAAGGGTATCAAGAGCAAATGGTCCGGAAGACAACTGAGGACCTCGAACGGATTCGAGACCCACGAAGCCCCGTGGCAAATGAAAACGACGAAATCCCAAAACAAATCCTCAATATGTGTTCTCCACTACGCTCAGTCCGGCTTTGGAGGGGTTATCTCCGCTACCTTTCCTTACGCGACCTCGTGTTTAGCCCCTGTGTTAGAGGGGGGTCCTGGATAACTTCCATGAAACTAGACTTCTACACTCCCTATCACAGACTCCAATGTTTGTTTTTGAGTGGCCTTGGAGAGTTTACTCTCCAACCTAATCCAAGGCCCTAGTCCTGAGCTAGTATGTGAACCCTACAAACAAAAATTCTAATAGATTTTAATTAGCATTGCTTTTATGGGATTTTTTATGTCACAAGGTATGAAGGTGAAACTGATGATGTGTAAAGACTCAACGCAAAAACGAATGAAAAATGATGGAAACAAAAGACTTTTACTGAAATGCAAAAATCAACAACTTTTCACAAAGAATGACTTCTTTTCTTTTCAATTTTTCTAAGATTTCATGAAGCAAACATAAAGGAATTTCAGTCGACTACGAGCTACTTATGCTCTAAATGCACTGCAAAAACTTATGAACAAAAGACTTCATGCAACAACACAATCTTCAAACAAAGAAGAAAATGAAAAAGAGATGGTATTCTTTTTTTTTTTATTTGAGTGCTAAATGAAGCAACAAAGGAAAAATGTCGACAAGCACAAAACTAAGAAAACAAAATAAAATTCTGGCTTAAAGCGCAGATCGCAAAGAAACAGAGCAAAGACACACAATGACAATCAAGAAAGCATCGATTCGTACGCTTGTCTAAAAACCATAAAACAAAAATTTTATTTTTTATCTTTTCTATCAAACATCAACTAAGAAAAAAACAGGATAAGGGTAAGAGGCCCAAACCTATTGACTGTGCCACCCTAGACTCAAACCCCCGCGAGGAGTACTTCTCACCACAGGAAGGGATGACTGCCCCACCCTGATTGAAAAGAAACCTGTTAAGCCCGCTACTGTAACTGAAACAGCACGCGTGCAAACACGTGCTGACCTACCACAGCGTGCGGGTACCCGTGGACTGCACTTGCACAGGCCGCGTGTATGTATAAAATCTAAGAAAAGCTAAACACATGCAGCCCAGACTTGGAAGAGGCCACTGGTATTGATAACCAGGGTCTCCTGAAGGCTTGGATGCTTCTTCTAGCAGCAAAGAAAAAATAATTGCAAAGAATAACAAAAAACAATCAAGCAAACTGAGACGAGACTATGAACCAGCAAGACTCAGACATGATTCAAAAAGCCCCCTGAGAATGTATAATTCTGATAGGGAGGAAGAGGACTGCTTCACAAGCTTTCTGACTCCTACACGCTATTGAAACCTCTACAGCTAGCGTTCAAATGCGGGCTGTATAAGGTTAGGGCGCGGGTTACACGCGTGCAGGCCTTCTGCAGGCCGCGTGTACCTCTGTGCGTCCCGATAATTATTGTCAAGCAACAGTCAAGGAAAATACTGGTATTAAGAACCAGGTTCCCTGCTAGCTCTGACCTAACAGAAAACAGATAAACAAAGAAACAGAAAATCTAATCCTTTAAACTAACCAAAAACCTCAACTAAATCTGGAAACCCTAAGAGTATCTTCCCCAGTGGAGTCACCAATTCTGTTGTTGGGAAATAATACCCTACGGACTAGCAAGCTAGGGCCCGACTTGCATGAAGATTATGACCTTTAATGAATCACTTTTAACCTACCACCCCAAAACTTCAAACCCCTTTTTCACATACATGTATGGAAAGGAACTACTAACCTTTTTACTGATTTTTGGTGTAGATCCTCCGTTGCGCCTTGCCCGCTTACTTGAGTTGCTCCTTCCAAAGTTCTCCTGCAATCAAGACAAAACACTATGCATGCATGCTACTTTTCTACTTGAGGGTTAGAAATTAAGCATAAATCACAAAAACCACATATAACTCATGCATTGGGACGGGAAAAGTATTATTTTATTAATCTCAAGATGAATCAACTTACAATAATAATAGAGACCGACCACCGTTCCTTGATCCTAATCCTGGGCTCCTCCTCTTCTTTGTCCTCCAACTACTTTGCTTGAATTCTTCTTAGGCTTGAGGAAAGGCTAAAGGGTTGGGACAAATGGATTCGGCAATTGGGCAGAGTTTCTTTGCTATCTTCTTCCTCCTTCCAAATAGTACCCCTACCCCTTCTTTTATAGGCTAGAAGGAGCTAGGGTTTTGGACGAACTCTCGGTCATGCATGGCTGGGAGTTTCAATTAACTGACCCATATCTTTTTGTCCCGTCGGCAACTTTCCTGTTTTTGTGCTTTTTTAGGTAAACGCGTGCAGTAGTAGGCCTGCCAGCGTTCCAACATGTGTAGTAGTAGGCCTGCCAGTGTTCCAACGCGTGCAGTAGTGGGTTAGGGCGCGTGTACCCTTCCCAAGAGAATTTTTAAAGAGGTTGTTCAGCAGATGTTTTGGCAATGAAGGGAAATGAGTTGGCCTGATTCCAGGTAAGAATGTGTGGTGCAATTTAGGGTTATAACAAATGGGAGCAGCTATTTGGAAGGCGGCCATTGGTGGATCAGTTCCGTTGAAGAACAAGTCAAAGTTTGCAGCTCAAACGGAAGGAAAGAAGAATGATGCATTGGCTCTCAAGACCATTCTTAGTGGACTTTCAATCCCTATCAAAGAGAGCATGGGACAATGCACTTCCACCAAGGATATATGGCTAAAGATAGAGGAGACATATCAAAAAAAGAAAGAAGATGTTGAAGACCACTCTATCAAGATTATCAAAGGTAAAGAATCTCTAACTCTTGATTGTATATGTGATGATTTTAAAGGAAAAGAATCATGTGATGATGTTGGAAAGAAGGAAGATATTGAAGATACTTCAAATGAAGTTAAAGAATCTCCAAAGACTCTTGATTGCATTGATTCAAAATGTGATGATGTTGAATTTTTCTCAAGTGAAGAAGATGATCTAGAAACAGTTTGTGTAAAGTTTGATGATAGTTATCCCATGGAAAGAATAGAAGAAAATCTATGAGAACTTCAAAAGTAAATTGAAGAGGGTTTATATAGATATAGAAGTGATCATTTTTATACACACTATAACTATCTTTCGGATAACACTAAAAAATTTCTTAGGAGGAGTCAAAGGTACATCTTGATGTTAAAGGAAATGCTCAAAGAGAGAAATAAGACTCAACTAGAAGAAAAGGAAGAAGAAATCACAATACTAAAGAATGAAAAAGAAAATGTGAAGGTAGATGATGAGATTAGAAAAAGTTTTGAAACTATTGTCCATCTCAAGACCCAAATTGAAGAAGCCAAAATAATAGAGGAACTATTGAAGAATCAAATAAATGAAAAGGAAGAGTCATGTTGTAAGCTAGAAGCTGAAATTGTTGACCTTAGAAAGAAGGTAGAAAATTCAAACAAATTCTTGAATAGCTCACTACTATTGGATGAGATCTTAGAAAGTCAAAGATCATCATATGATAAATCAGGTCTTGGATACAAAGTAGAAGATACACATGCTGAAGCAAGCACCTCAAAGAAGCATGAGGTAAATCCATCAAAGAAGGAAGACAATGTTGCAAAGCAACCATCTACACAAGGCAAAGAAAAATTCAAAATAACAAAGCAAGGAAGACATCAAGAAGCTATTCTTGGGATACCAAAGAAAAGGTATGAAAGTATTTTTCATGGGCATTGTTATTCATGTAATGGATATGGTCACAAAGCTTTTGAATGTAGATCTTATGAAAGGAGATATAATGGAAGATTTTCTAACACCATGAGGTGTTGGAGATGTGATCAAGTAGGACACATTGTTGTTCACTGTAACACTATGAGATGCTACAACTGTAGTGGATTTGGCCACAAATCCCATGAGTGTTGGAACACAAGAAGAAATCCCATGATGAGAACTTCAAATAGCATGGCTAGAAGAAGGAATGAAATAAGGAAGGGAGACATATTTGAAAATATGGATGCTTAGAGCTCAAGTTCTGAGGAGCAGGGACATCTACAAAAGTGGGTGAAGAAGACAGAGTAGCCAGAACGGAATGAAAGACTGAAGGGAAGCTCAAGTAAGTCATCTACTGAAGCATACACGGGTGACAGTGGTATCAGTCGTGTACATATGCAGGCTGACCTTGTATAGGTCACGTACATACGCGAGATGTTGTGCAACAGACCATGTATATGTGGTAAAGCCTTGAGAAAAAGGCTATGCACATGGATTGCAGCTTGATGTGATGGTATAACACTCTGTTGCAGGGTCTAACACTGTTTGTTGCAGGTTCTGACACTATTTGCTACAGGTTTAAGTGTTCATCTATTGGATTATGTAAAATAAAATCTCGAGTGCACGACACTAACCCATGAGTATGGATTGATGTCGATCTGTTAATTTACATGTTTGGTACACTCATAGATGGCATGCGCTTGATGATACTACACCATTGGTACTACTTGATTAGCACAACAATTGGCATTTGTTTGAGATGCCTGATTGTGGCACTTGGTTCATGATGGAGACATATCATTAGTGATATGATACATTGTTTTGCATGTTGGTAGATGCACATGGTTGGAATATTGGTAGATGCACATGGTTGGCATATTGGTGGATGCACATGGCTGGCATATTGGTAGATGCACATGTTGGCATGTTGATAAAGGCATATGATTGATACATTCCATGGATGATATCTTTTGGCACATTGCATGATGTTGATATACATGGTTGATGTACATAGGTGTTGTGCATGATGAGCAGACATTTTGTATAGGATGTACTTGGTTGATATTTTGCTCATGATTCTTTATTTCATTGTTGACATATATATTGCTTCATGATGCTTGGTATGGCATGAGTTTGATGCATGAACAGGTCCAAGGATCGTTATATGGTAGCACAATATTCATCTTGCAGAAAAGATAGGGGAGACATAACCATAGGGGGAGTCATTCTTCTTCCCATGATTCTAGGAGGAGATATTTATCAGATGCATACCTAGAAAAGAGCCCTATACTTGAAGAAAGAGCACAAGAGCATAATTTCAGGGGGAGCAATGGTCACAGGGGGAGTATGTTCGATGTATCTTCAGAATTACATCAGAGTGATATCCTTTGTTCAAAAGGGGAGAGATTATTCAGAGGAATATCAAAGGCATTCAGAAAGGGGGAGAAGCCCCAAGGAGAGTTCAAGCAAGGGGAGCACTCCCAAGATGAGAATGGCCATTTTCCATTGATGTCAAAAGGGGAGAGTTAATCACATTGATGTGATTGATGTTTATTGATGGGGAGAGATAGCGACATTGAGTATTGATGTAGAGCATGCCTTATCTACATGTTGACATCAATAATCGGTAATTGGTGTTGAGATCAATGTTGGTATTGCCATCAATGCCAAAGGGGGAGATTGATGGATCATGTTGTCATTGATGCTAATGGTTTGATTGATTGATGTCAAGTGATTGATTGATCCCAAAGGATTGATTGATTGATGATTGATGTAATATAATATGTATTTTCCTTGATGAGAATGCATAGATGAAGATGGATCAATGAGTTGTCATTGCTATGATCAAGATGGATCAATGAGTTTTCATTGATACATGATGAATATGGATCATTGTGGTTTCATTGGTATATGATGCATTGTTGGAAAATTGTATAGATGAATCATTATTGTCTTATCATGATTGATAAGGTGCACAAATGGATGAACTCCAAAGTGGTCCCCTTATGGTGAAATCCCTCACGGGAAGACGCTTTGCGGATTGAGTTATCCTAGAAGAATGGATGGAGGACCCTTTCTCTCATTATTTTCTTATCATGATTGATAAGGTGCACAAATGGATGAACTCCAAAGTGGTCCCCTTATGGTGAAAGCCCTCATGGGAAGACGCTTTACAGATTGAGTTATCCTAGAAGAATGGTTGGAGG
>ML787029.1:299363-311204 GCA_009831015.1 Picea engelmannii
CTTGTAGATCATCCTTTTTGTGGATCAATGGAGAGCTTCTTGTGAGAATATATTTTGGAGTATTGATGGAGAGCTTCTTGTGAGAGCTTCTTGAGAATTTTTGGTGTGGAACACTTGAGAATATTGAATATATATAGGTGAATAAGATAACCAAGGATATCTACGCCGAATTTCAGAAGGAAGGTGAATAAAAGAGGGTCGGAATTGAAAGGAGGATAAATTATTTTCATGATGCTTTCTAAGGTATGTTATTTACAAGTCATCTCACCATTTTATCTATAACTTTTTTTCTATAATGACTCGGACTGTGGGATTGATATTCCATTGAGGAAACATATCCAAGTATCTGTGGTAAAAAATTAAGCTTGTGGGTCGTTGTATTTTGGGAGTTACACTCCATGGAAAATAGGGTTTGTGGCTAGTCCTGAAACTAGTCAAAAAGAGGTGTTTCGGGTAAAAACGTCATAAATTATTCATAACATATCCAAATCTAGTGATACAAAATGTTTTGGTTAGGGTACCATCCATAGTATGTTTTGTAATAGTTTCAGATCAATTCAATAAACATTTTTTGCGGGACACGCTCTACAAGGTCACTCTCTAGAATAAGCTAGAATTCAGCAAGGTGTGTAATTTTTACTATAACTCCTTTTATGAGAGGTTCCAAGTAGTGCCACCTAGAGGAATTTCATAAAACACACTGAAGAACATTGTGTATCAGTTTCAGATATTTATTCATTACAGGTACAAAGTTATGATTATTTCAAGTTGGGGTTGTTGACTAATCCAAAACAAGTCATGGTTGAGACAAGCAGTTGATGAGTTGGCACATACATGAGGTGTATAGTTGATGATGTTGGTACATGTTGATGAGTAATTGTTGATGAGTATTTGAAACATGATTTGTATATACTTGGTACATCATTGAATGCACTTTTTTATGGTACATGTTTGTTACAGGTTGTTTGGCACAGGTTGGTGCATGGTTGATGCACTTGTTTATGTTGACAGATTGATATCTGTTGAGGATTGTTGCCTCATCTTAGTTGGTGTTGAGAATGTAAGTTGAGTCTTGCATATAGATTTGGTGCTCTTGTATATTTGTACTCTATCCAGTTGTTGTTGAAAAACCCTCGGATTGAAGTCCATAATAAAAATAAAAATTGTACATACATCTTGTGTTCTTTGTGTTCCTTGTGGAGATTGTTATCACTGAAATTTCGTCCAAAAATGGTTACAAGAATCCAGCATCGTCAAACAGTTATGAGGTCACCCATGGACCAAAATTACCCCAAAAGAATTTCCAAAAGTTCCAAAACCATATAACCAGTGATTAAATTAATGTGTGTTATGACTACATAGGGCACGCGCGCACATGCGCGATCCAGAAATGCAGGAAAAGCGCACATGCACACGATGCGGTATTGTGGTCGCTAAAAGCCGCGCACATCTAAGAAAAACACATTTATGAGATTCGTCGACCTCCCACCCACTTCTGGTTCAGCTTCCAAGTTGATTTGACACCCAAATCTCGACTGAATCTGACTGGGTGGCTGGTCAAAGACCTAAAAATGCCCTAAATAACCTCTTTTCACACTACAAGTTGGTTGCACAATACCTCAAAGAGGTTCTATAAAACAAGGCCATGGGTGCACTTTATTTTCAAGGAATTCATTAGCAAAGTTATGTTGTTGCTATTCTCTTGAGGAATCCTCTATTCTCATCAAGAGTATACTAGCACCATTATATTGGGCAATCCATCTCACCTCTTGAGTGGATTAGCTTGGGATTCTTTCACCATTTCATTCAAAGTTGTAAGAAGAGATTATTTGTGGGGGTCCAAGAGCCCTCCCTTGGAGGAAGAAGGGACCCAAAGTCCTCTTTCTTCTTGGTGTTTTATTTCACTAATATAATCCTTGCCATTGGTGACATGAGTCTTATTGGTTTTGTGTTCTTATGTCCTTATGCTCAAATAGTTTAATTGTTCTTTTATTTCTTAGTTTAATTCTTAGTTGTTCTTTTATGTTTCTTTCTCTGACCCTTTTCCTTTACAGCTGTCTTGCTTAGCTAACCCAACTAAGCTTGTAATCACCTCTGTTTTGCTCATTTAGGTGACAAAAGAGGTGCAATGGATTGGCGACTCCACCGGAGAAAGGTATCAATTTCCTACCCAATTTGGGTTTTTATAGCTCTTCTTTTGGTTTATTTAACCTACAAGTACCTTAACCGGCCCAAGTCGACCTGCAAAACATCAAATTCAAAGTTGAATTGAGAGAATTCCATCCGAAATTTTCTTCACGGCCATGTGTCAGTTGTGCGCAGATTTATTGGCCCACAGTCGCGCATCGTGCGCACGTGCGCCAAAATCATAGTGTTGTTCTGTGCACCTACGCCCAAAATCCTGTTTCATTCTGCGCACAGGCACTCAGTGCGCCTCTGTCTACTCTGAGACCCGTGCACCTGTGCAGAAAAATACACATTGTAAGGGTTTTTTGTGATTTGGGGAAGACCCCTAACCTTCTTAAAAGTGGTTTAATGCATATTTTAATCTGCACCACACTTAGTTCCCTCTTCATATAAATGGATTATTCAAAACACATAGGCACTTAGGGGTTTTAAAATCATTATTTCCTCTTTTTCTTTCATTTTTCCAAAAGGATGGTTTGCTTTGACTAAAAATTATAAGTTGGAATCATTTGTAATCACATAAAACTTGCATTGGGACCAGAAGTTGGATAACAATCGCTTAGTATGCTCTTCTCTCGCGCTTCCAAGCGACCTTGAGAATCAGAAAAAGATTGTAGGACAATTTCATCTCCCTTAAAAAGACTAAAACCTTTAGGAGAGGACAACWRCYCCYCYHGGGACTCCTCTTAGTTTATTTTTCAAACACATCTTAAGATTGTAACGGGCCCATACATGCCCACATGCTACAAAGATAGGATAGTGTTGAAATTTACTTTCTTATATTAAATCACTAAGGAAGTTTAAAAGGTTTTGTAATGGGCCCATACATGCCCACATGATCACAATCTAGTATAGTTTCAAAGCTTTTCTTAGATTAAATCATAATAGGGAGTTAAAGGAATATTAAAGGACCCACATGTTTATATGCTAGTTTCCTAGGGACTTTTGAATTATGCAAGGTTGTACCAAAGGCATTTAGTTAATTAGGTAATCAACACTTGTAAGGACCAAGCAAAGTCCACATGCAGCAAGGTGACACCTAATTCATTAAAACATTGGCACACTTTCACTTATTCACACACAAAAGTCACTTATCACTCACATAGTTTTCTTCTCGAAACGTGGCAGTCAAAGTAAGTTTCCTCCAAAGGGATTCTGAAACACCCCACCCTTTTCTTGACAAAACTATCCACTCCCATTTAATTTCAACGAGGTTGGTTCACACCCCCAATCTCTCAAACAACCACATCTAAAAAATTTCTAGGTTTTCCTCCACAGGAGGTGCCAAAAGAAATTTTTTAGTCTAGGTAGGATTTTGGGGATAGGCATCCAAATAACTCCCCGTTATCTGGTTCTCACATTGTCAAAACAATAGAAGTTGTCAAATAGGGAACTGAAAATCCTCCAAGTCAAGTGTTCCTAACACCATAAGGCAGGGAGATACCCGTGAAGGGTTAAAGGCTGAGGTCCAATTGTTTTGTGTGTCCCCCCTTGAGGCACCCACCTCTTGGACGGGATCCAGCCCATGACCCATTTCTTAGGCCAAAAATCTAAATGTTTCACTTTGACCGAGGTACCTAGTGACCAAATTTTAGGACATCTACCCAGGTGCCAATTGTGGGTTGCAATTGCACCTTGATCGGATTTTGTGTGGCTATTGGGAAATATCACCAGATCTTTCAAGATATGCCCCCTTTACCCCTCATTATAACTGATTATTTCATCCTTCACTAGTTTCTCTTCCAGTGACTTCAGACCCCACTATTGAGTACTATTGGAAGGTCCAGTGCTATTTGAGAGGAAGGACGTTACGTCTTTTAGGACACGAACATTTTTTTTCTTTGATTCCCCATGTGGACAAAACCCACTTATCCACATATATGCTTCTTTTTCAAAACACTTTATGTATGATGCACTTCTGATTACATTTTTTATTTAGATATATATTGTGTAAAGTTCAAAATTTGCAACAAAGGCTCTTGTTTATTTATTAATCTCACCACAATTTGTACACATCCACTCAGCTAGTCAAACATCATAGGGGACCCACAGAACCCCCATCATTCTAGACACTTGTTAAACCTCCCTCCTATTCTAGGGGGAGTTCCTGGTCTTGCTAACTCATCGGCACCACCTTCACACACTCCAGTGAGTGCCACTATCTTAGGATCATCTTTTCTTGGTTCCACCTTACTTGGGTCCATTTCCCAAGGGCCACCGTCCACTCGCTCTCCTTTACATGAAAGTGGGGGGCCAACTTCCTCTCAAGGGGCAAGTACCAATCCACCTAGCCCCCCTCAAGGGTTAGGTTCACAAAACACTCACACCATGGCTGGAACTAATCCTCTGCCCCCACTACAGATGCCATATTTGGCCTCTCTTAACATACCAGATCTAAGCAAACTCACAAATGATCCTATATTGCATGACCCCACATGGCCTGCAATGCCTACCAAACTACCTTCAGACATCCCCAAGTTTGAAGGAAAGGTAGGAGATGACCCTTCCAACCATGTCATGACTTTCCACTTATGGTGCTCTTCCAACAACATTATGGATGATTCCATCCGACTACGATTATTTCAATGCACACTCACTGGCCCATCAGCCAAATGGTATGTAGATGAAAAATCGGGGTCCCATGCGACTTTCAAGTCCTTGGCCAAAGCATTTTTGACCTTCTTTCAATTACCAATCCGCCATGACAATGGTCTAGAACTACTCTCTAATTTTAAACAAACCTCAGCCACACATATTGTTGATCATATTCATGAGTGGCGTAGACGATGTAGTTTGTGCAAAGCCGAAACCACCAAACAACAGTGTCTTGAATGGTTTCTCAGATCACTTTTCTCTCTCCTCAGTAAAGATGTAGATTCCACCTTCCCTCAATCAGAAGAAGAAGCCATCAGTAAGGCTCAACAATAATATCTCATCTATTCACAATCAGGGTACTTATACACAGTACTTCCTAATCTCACAAAACCCATGCCATTCGGTCAAGACAAACCCGGGATGTCTCACTCAGCATATGAATTGATTGGTAATACCACGCACATAGTCCACAACCCCAACAACCACCAATGTATGGCACACCTCAATATCCGTCGGCATATGGGGGAACCTCTTATTACCCCCCACCCCCTTATCAACAACCATACCCGGTTGTTATTCCTCCACCCATCAGTGGGCCACCACCGGCACCCCCAATACAACCACCTATCTAAACAAGTTCTGGTACCCCCTCTACCTCATCTTATACTCTAAGTACTAGCGAAAGCGCCACGCCTTCCTATGTACCTTATGGATCACAACTCCCACAGAATCCATACTTTCCATTCCCTAGTCCTCCACGGCCCATGGCTCCCCCACACCCTCACGCTGGGGTGAATTTTGTTCAAACCTCTCCCCTTCAGCAATATCAAAATTTTGAACAACTGAATATGAAAAATTTGACCCATTAGTCGAATAATGCCAAAAATAAAGGAAAAAGTAGGAACAATAACAACCTAGGTCAAGGCGGGAATCACCCCCAACAGAACCAACCTACTGGGGGCAACCAGAATCAAGGGAATCAGAACCCCCAGGGGGGAAATAACAATAGGCATCAAGGGAGAAATAACAATACTATTAGAACCACTTTCCCTTGCACCCTTTGCCATGATTTCGGTCATTATACTCATCATTGTCCCCAAATCGTTGATTTTAAACAGATAAAAGACTCAAGAAGTGTACCACACTCTCCAGCACCACCTGCCCCTTAGCAGGCCCCACAATAATACGTGCAACAACCACCCCCAGTCGTGCTGTAGAATCCCATTTCGCACCAGGGTGTGATGAACACCCAACATGACACATAGCCTACCCCACCACAGTTGGGACAGTACCTCAATCCAAATAATCCTGCAGATCGTACTATCCTCCTCACCAGTGAGGAAGAAATCCTTCTGCAAACACATAGATGTCAATACCATGCACCCGCTGAGTCTCCTCCCATTCCCCCAGAAACAATCCCAGCAGCAATGGGACCCCCATTGGTGATTCCTCGCCCTAACGCCGAAACACCTCTTCACATCCCTCGCATCCCATTGCACAGGAATGTCGACAACCCCCAGGCTAGAGTGGCTCATAATTACAATTTGGTCTATGACTTATCATAATCCCCGGCTGCCATGTCAGTCTTAGAAGTCCTTCAAACTTATCCCACTCAGTGGAAATCATTACTTTCCACCTTGGAGGTAGTCGACCCCGTGGATACTCAAATCATCACATTTGATCTCGACAGCGGAGAACCTCGCCTTCCCGATCTAATCGCTTTTCAAGTCCCAGTCAAAATTCGGAACATTACAGTTCATCGGTGCATCATTGATGAAGGTGCATCCACATGCATTATGTCCAAGTCTGTCTGGCATAAACTTGGTTCCCTGAAACTCATACCATCTGCCATTACCTTAAGAGCTTATGACGTATGACTATCTTCTCCCAAAGGGCTCTTCCAAAATATCCCTGTAGAACTCGGGGGCAAGACCATTCTCATTGACATTGAAGTTATTGGTGCCCCACTCGATTATAATATCCTGTTCGGTCGTAGCTACATGTACGCTATGAAGGTAGATGCCTCTTTCGTCTTTCGAACCATGATGTTCCCCCATAACAGGAAGATCATTACCATTGACCAAGTCTCACATTACGAGCCTAACCCTTATGCCAACATCGATAACATTCTCCCTCTCATCCACATGAGTCATGATGCATACCCACTCATCAAAATGGGTCCCAGAATTTTCAAAGACCCATCATTGTTAGGAACTTACCATGGTGCACCATCACTCCTTCATCCTTCCAATCAAGTATGCGTCGTATCGTCCAAGGGAACTGACATAGAGGATACCATTCCTCCTAGAGAGGCTTCTATCATATCTGACGTCCCACTAGTTGCAGATCTCCCCCCTCATGAGCCTCTTGCGAACTCGTCGACTCCACCAGTTCATGATTTCACCTCTCCCCAAGGCCATATCCCAATTTGGGAGACAGTTCCCCAAGCCATTACTCAAATTTCCTTCTTCTACCCTCCACCTGGAGTACAATATTTCCAAGTAGTCGCAACGCTTACCCTCCCTAATATGGTGTTAGCAATTCCAATTTGGTATTTACATCCACCAGAGATGGTCCCTCAACCATCCCTTCCCCCCCAAATGGAAGGAATCCCAATGACAATTCCCATACTCACTCCCACCATACCCTCTACACCCCCACTCACCAACCTCCCTACCACAGCTGGCGGCAGGTGAAAGAAGAAGGAGCCCACATCTCCACTTCCCCCACGCGTCCAACCTCCTTGCATGCTATGTGAGAAAGATGGACACCCAACCAAAAAATGCCCATCTCTACCCGAGTTATGTAACCTAATTCCACTCAATCAAACACCATCACCACCCGCCACCGTAGCAAGTATTGTCGCTACCTCCCCTAACTCAAGTAGCAAAGGGTTGCGAACCAAATTCTCTTGCACTATATGTTCAGAATATGGCCATTATACACACCATTGCCCAACACTACTTCACTTCTGGCAGACATTAGTCGCAGTACGCCAAAGCTTCCAGCATGAACCCAATCCAGCTACATCATCCCTTCCAAACATCACTGACATCCATTATGTCACAACTTCAGTCAACGAACGTATGAGATGCCCTTTCTCTCTATGTGAATCCTTAGATCATTTTACATATCAATGTCTTATGATCATTGAATACAGGCAACGCCAAATGACCCTGATTCAAACCCCTACTCCCCCTACAGAATCAATGGTTGACCTTACCTCACCACTTGAGATTCTTCATATCATTTCTCCTGAACCAAAGACACTCCCTATTCCTCCATGGTTCTTGGATGACTTATTCGAGGATTTACCCCCAAATCCACCCAATTCTCCCATTCATTTCCCTATGGAAATTTTACATCCAACTACCACTGGTACTCCTCAGTACCTCGATATTTTGTTTATGTCGAGCGAACCATCGCAATCTCATTGCGTTGTTCCCCCTGCTTCTTCATCACCAAAGGACAACCACACGGTGATAGTCACCGATGTCACTCTTTATGATCCCTTGTAATCTCGCCAATTCCACTGTGACGAGGACATACTCAAAGAGTTAAACACCCTCGACTACCCATGGGATGTGCTACACCACAAAGCACTCTTCTTTCCATAGGAAGCCTCCATGCCTCCTAACCAACACCCCATATACGCATTTGAAACCAAGGATTTTATCCCATCAGGGCATATCGACTAGTTTAACAACCCCATTCCTGCCCCTGGTGCTTTTGAAGAAGGCAACATGGCCAACATTTCCCCGACCATCAAAATCGATATTTCCATCAAAAATGGAGTCCTCGAGGAAATCACCATTGGCACCGCATGCACTCCTCAAGAAAGCACCGCCTATAAAGCCCTATTCCAAGAATATCGGGATATTTTTTCCTGGTCATACAGAGATGCCTGGCCTTGATCCCTCTATTGTTGAACATCGCATCGACACCTAGCCTGACATTACACCAGTTCGTCAAAAACAATGACCACTACACCCATCCAAAGCAATGGCCATTAAAGCCGGGATTGACAAATTACACACAGTCGGGTTCATCTACCCCATCGCCTATACCTCATGGGTTTCCAACCCTGTACCCGTTAACAAAACACAGGGCACTATCCGCGTCTGCATGGACTTTCGTGATCTCAATCATGCATGTCCCAAGGACAACTTTCCAACACCTTTCATAGATCAAATTATCGACGACTGTGCATGCCACGAGGCTCTGTCCTTCATGGATGGTTTCTCTAGTTATAATCAAATCCAAATCCACCCAGCCAATCAATACAAAACCGCATTCACCACCCCTTGGGGTACTTTTTCATATCGTGTCATGCCTTTTGGCCTTAAGAATGTTGGCGCAACTTTCCAATGGGCTATGACATACATTTTTCATGATCTGGCTCATATCATCCTCGCATACTTGGACAATCTCACAGCTCGATCCAAAAAACACACCCAACATCTTGATGTTTTACGGATCATCTTCCAACAGTGTTGTCAGTACAACATCCGCTTGAACCCCCTCAAGTGCATGTTCTGCGTCACTGCGGGGTGCCTCCTCAGATTCATAGTTTCCCAAAGCGGTATTACCATGGAACCCCTTAAATTCCAAGCCATCACAGAAATTCCACCCCCCCAGAATTTACGTCAACTCTAGAGCCTACAAGGAAAAGCTAACTTTCTACGACGATTTGTCCCAAACTATGCCACTCGAGCACACGGTTTCCTTCGCTTACTACGCCACGACATCCCATTTCACTGGGATGAACATGCCCAAAAATCATTTGACGATCTTAAAATGACGTTGTCTAACGCCCCTTTAATTAGTTCACCCGACTATAATCGCGACTATATCCTCTACATATCAGCATCAACTGTCTCAGTAGCAGGAGTTCTCGTTCAAATCAGCGATGACGATTGTGAGCATGTCATTTACTACGTTAGTAAAAACCTCTCAGGGCCACCCCTGAAGTATAAACATGAAGAGAAACTAGCCCTTGCAGTCGTCCTCGCAGTCTAGAAACTGAGTCATTACATTCTTCTTCGCACGACTAAAGTCGTAGCAGATTCCAACCGTATGCAATACTTGCTCAGTCGTCGGCAAATTAATGGCAAATTTGCCTGATGGATAATTATCCTTCAGGAATATGATCTAAAATTTTCAACACCCAAGAGCAAGAAAGCCCTTGTTCTCACCGAACTTGTCACGGCCTTCCCCTTTGATACTACCAGTGCCCCTGTCAATACCAACTTCCCCGATGAACATCTCTTTTATATCACTTTGGATGATCCTTGGTACGGTGACCTCCTCGTCTACCTCTGAACCCAAAAGTTCGGTAACCACCTGTCATGAGATGATCATCGTCATATTCACCACCAGGCCCCCCGTTATATCTTCATCGGAGATATCTTATATCGGCGAGGGGTTGACACCATACTTCGTCGATGCTTGACTATTGACAAGGCCAATAGAGTCTTGAATGACTGCCATAGCGGCGCATGCGGGGGCCATATTTTGGGAATGTCCACTGCTCAGAAAATCATCCAAGCAGGTTATTTTTGGCCTACATTGTTTCACGATTGCATTCATTCCATGAAGCGATGCGATAAATGTCAGATTTACACCAACAAAGCATGAGCACCACCTTCTCTTCTCCACCCAGTCATTACTGTAGGCCTCTTTTTTAAATGGGGCATCGACTTCATGACTTGTAATCCCCCATCCAGCAATGGACACAAATACATTGTTGTCGCAATTGATTACTTCACAAAATGGATTGAAGCCATGCCCACCTTCAACAACACAGCTGACACTGCAGCGCTTTTTTTCTTTAATCGCATCATATCCCGCTTTGGAGTACCACTCCAACTACTTTCCGATCATGGAAAACATTTCGAGAATGAGATTTTTTTCGAACTCTCATCACGGTTGGGATTCTGCCACGAGTTTGCCTCACCATATTACCCTCAGTCTAACAGACAGGTCAAAGCAGTTAACAAGGTCCTCAAGACCATGTTGCAGTGCACGGTTAACAAACATAAGACCAATTGGCATCATATGTTATTTTCCGTGCTATGGGATTATCGTACGGCCATGAAAACGGCCACTGGTTTCACACCATTTCATCTAGTCCATGGGGTTGAGGCCATTCTTCCCATCGAGTGCAAAATTCCCACCTTATGCACCGCAATTGAGTTATTCCCCGACACTGCTCCAATGGAGCATTGTTTGTTGAACTTAGATTCCTTGGATGAAGATCATCGATCTTCATTACAGAACAATGAGGCAGCCAAAAAATGATCAAAGGCCACCTTTGATCGCCATGTCAACCTTCACGCATTTCATGAAGGCAACCTCATCCTTGCTTACGATATCGCTCACGATACCCTCGGTCATGGAAAATTCGAGTCACTATGGCATGGCCCCTACATTATCCAACATTGCCTCACCAAAGGCACATACATCATGGCTTCCCCCGAAGGCCTCTCTCTCAAAGAACCTGTCAACGGGTTATACTTAAAGAAATTTTACACCTAAGCGTAGCCATTCTACATTAGGTTATTTCTTTTATAGTGTTTTTAATCTTTTTTCCATCCCTCGTGTCTAAACTATCATTTTTGTTATTGACAGATGCTTCCTCCACTGGCTTACCACATCAGTTACACCGACGGCGCCAGCCGGTGGACACAAAATCTTGCTTCGACAGCTTGGGCCCTCTATACCCCCTCACATGAATTGCTCCACTCTAGCGGCATATGTTTGGGTTCAACAACCAACAACCAAGCCGAGTACACTGTCGTCATTGGGCTCCTTGCCGATGTCCGTCATCATTGTATTCGTCACCTTAGCATCTTTCTTGACTCTCAACTAGTCGTCCTCCAGCTCAACAACATGTATCGTGTCCGCGATCCTTGCTTCTTTCGCAAATACCTACAAGTTAGACTTTTATCTCGACATTTTGATTTCATTACATTTACACATATTCCAAGACAATTGAATCAAATTACAGATAACTTAGCTAACATTGTGTTAGATTGGCATATATCACATCAAGATACC
>ML787029.1:311400-397025 GCA_009831015.1 Picea engelmannii
ACAGTGCCATCAAAATGTTTACATACACATAAAAAACATCGCGTACAAAATCCGCAGGCCAGTGAAGCACCTCGGTACAAAACTGGTCTCACTACACCAAAATGGGCTCACCAGCCTATATACAAAATAAAAACATACATAGAGAGACACTCAAGATGCCTCTAGAGCACCACCTCCTGCCCCACCCACTACTGGTCCCTCTGGACCGAGGGGTAACCGTCTGGTCATCGCAGCACTTGCTACTGCTGCTCACCGCACCATGGCCCACCACATCAGTGGAACTCCCACACACTGCTCCAGGATTCCATCATCCTGGATGCGCGACCACATGCCCTCAGGCACGCCCTGTAGCACCACCTTCAAGCGGTGGCGAATATCCTCAAAATATTCCCCGGCCTCCGCCGGAGGAGCATGCGATGGCCCAGCACCAAGGTCATCAAAACGACGTCTCCTAGCCGCTCTCTCATCACCAGCTGGTCTCACCTTAGCATCCTCACGCCGACGTCTCTCTCCTGCCCGCGATCCTCCCTACAACAGTCTCCCTGGCTCCTGCCGAGTTGGTGCTCTCATCAGCTCAACCTCACGCCCGTGAGGTCCCACATTTGCACATACAAACAACCAAACGATAGTATCAGCATCTATACACAATACACATGTCATGCTATCTCAAAAATCAACATATCAAAATCACAAACATACCTTGGTGATCAAACACCTCCCCTAGAGGTAACACCATATCCAGATCACCCCGGAAGTCAACACCATAGTATGGATACTGCAGTATGATCTATGGCATCTACCACCACACCTGTGCTGCCTCAACCATGAAAAAATGGCCGCCCTCACCACCACCATGGCGAATCAAAATCGTCGACCATTGCCTCAGTCGTGGCTCTCATGCACCAGGTGCACCTAATAAAACTCTAGGGCGCAACATCGGCACCCTCTCCAAAAATGAGGCCACCACGATGGACCCAAAGGAAAATTCTCCTAAGTCTGCAGTCTGACATCTGTCCAGCTACCCTACCATCCTGGCATGTAGCATCAAACCCCAGGAAAAATGCTCTCCGGCCAGTGCCCTCCCCATAACCCTCAGCTGACCACCACTGATCTGTTGAGTCGTAAGGGACCCATATACCCTCACAATCATCGTTGCTACACAGTGATGAGCTAAAGCATCCATCGCCCTGATACTCACTATGGAGCCTGACATGAAGTTCTCCCTCGAGCAATACCTCCGGCCCAAGGTAGCTAACTGCACATCCACAGGTAACACAGGCTCCGCCGGCAGGGGCGTTCCCCAAAAAGGGAGCCCAGTCAGAAAGTATACATCCTCCATCGTAGTGAAGGAAATCTGCTCTCCCCGCACCATAAAGCAATGAAAATCCAGACTCCACATTAGGATTAGAAACTGCAGAAGATACTCCTACACTCGTATCAACGGGAACTCAAAGAACTTCAGCAGCCCACAGGCTGCCAAAGTGGCACAAACCCCTGGCTCCTCAATAGCCACGGCATCCCTCAGCTGTGACCAGTCCCACTCTTGCCAATGGACTGGCATTGTGCAAATGATCGCCTGCAACCACATAATATAGTCCTAGGTCATCCATATTGACCATAAAACACATTAAAATCTCCAAAAGAGATAAGTTTTGCACCCATCATCCTTGCCCCCAAGGCGTGGTTGTTTAACCCACAGGCGTGCACATATGCACGCCTATTCACCCCACAGGTGTGCACTCATGTGCGCCTGTCCACCCCACAGGCGTCCACTCATGCATGCCTATCCATCCCATAGGTGTGCATGCATGCGTGCATGTTCTCCTTACAGGGGTGCCTCCATGCACCCCTGTCACGAATACAGGCGTGCATCACAGCGCACATGTCCAATACACAGTCACACACCCATGCACAGTTGTGTAGCAAACAAGTGTGCATACCATGCGCGCCTTTGTCCCCCCTACAGGTGCATCCATGAGTGGCTATCTGAATAACAGGCGCGCACCCGTGCATGCATATTTCTGGATCGCCCGTGCACTAGGGGGGTCACACCCATAAAAACCCTTGTACGGTCCTCCGTATAGGCCCTACCCACAAATTGAATACCTACTTCTATGGAAGATGATAAGACTACTAACCTGAAGCTCGTTGGTCCTGAATCGCCTGCCTCGTTCTCCCAGAATCTCCAAATCTCCTCTAAATACCTCTCGTCCAGTCACTTTGATAGCAAGTACAAATGAGGTGGCAATGTGGGCCCTACAACTATATATAGGCCTTTCCGCCAAACTTCCAAACACCATTCCGAGAGCTCCGGGTGTCTGTTTTTCGATCTGTCTTTAGCCATGGGATTAGCATCCCATCATCTACATCAAGACAGTCCCCGGGCCATTTTTTATTCTTAACCCCCGGGGTGCCATTTTTTCATACCCCGTCCACGTATGCATGCTCATGTTCAAAATTATCAAATAAATGCTTGTATGTTCGATTCTCTTCAGATATTGTTCACATCGGGTATTTGGTTTTCATGTGTGCAGGTACTTGGTCATAATACATCAACGCAACCCCTTTAGGTATATAATCAACACTGGCATGTAATCATTCCCTCTAAATCTCAATTGCATCTCCAGTCACACCCTCTGAAATTTGCCTCTAGGATCCCCATCTCCGGCAATACGGTACCGACACCTCCATTGCATTTTAGGTACTATCACCTGGTAGCACTCTCCCCCACATGAGTTGTCCCATTCATAGCACCCTTTGGCACTTTGACACTCATGTTGTTTTTCAAACTCTTTAGGGATGGGAGTCCCAATAGTCTTACATCATGTCGTGAATCAGCCACATACTCCTTCTCCTCATTTTGCTAGCTTTCCTAATGGACTCCCAGATTATCTCTTCAAGGTTCTATTTTGACTGCACCTCCACAGTATCATTAACCCTCCATTTCATCCACAATCAGTTTTCCCATCCGCAAATTTCCCTCCATTTCATCTACCTCATACAGAACCCCACCCATGGGGGCCCCACCCTCCACCAGTTCTCCTAGAAAATTGCGCCCTAACCGGCCCAACCACATTACATCGGGGCACTCATTTCTGTATTTGTACACTCATCCCAAATTATTCTTTATTTATTTGGTAAATTGTAAAAATCCTTTGTTTGCAGCATTTACATATTGTTTTGTTATCACCTTTGGCGACCTTCTTCCCTTTTTGGCAAACGCAACCCATGTCGCCCTTGGTTGGGGCACTCCTTATCATCTACCCCTGTTGACATCATCCATATACTCCGAGTATCCCATAGGCCACTTACCTCTGCCCTCTGAGTTTGTTCACTTTGTCCTGCCTCTGGCACAACTTATCCCATGTCTTGTTTTCCCCCTGACACTCGACCTAGTTGAACGGTTGCGGCCACTTATACTTCACACATACCCCCAACCAAGGGCAGTATTGAGTCTTCATACATCTTGATTTCATCCATGTACCTCCTCAATTCCTAACCTCACCTAGTAGATGTCACGAAGCCCTTTGCTTCTTGGAGTCGCATCCCCCTTTTTGTCGACATCAGCACAGTTTCCAAAAGGACGACAGTATCTTGACTCTCATTACCTTTCCAATGAGAGGTCTCAGATAGCACAGGGACAACCATAATTGCTCCCTATTGTCGTTGACCCTCATAAAATTCGACTTCAACACTTTCTCATGTTATGGCAGGTCTTACTTTGCGACTATTGCAGTTGTTTCTTATATTCACCGAAGACCTCTTAACTTGGTTGGGCTATCAATGCCCATAGCATCCATGATACTTCTTACAGGTATCCTTGCCTATTGTTTAGAGTATGTTCCTCATCATACTTGTCCTCTGCCTTTATCAAAACCGCCCTTGAGGGTGCTACAATGATCTACATCAACACACAGTTTCAATTACTGTACAAAACCATTCTTTTGAGCTACATGACACGAGCATGGGGCATGCCCGCCTCGTTTGTACACGATTTATTTTTACACACCTTATGGAAGGTTGGGTCCTACAGGTTCCTTTCTCCCTCCAATGGGTAACTCTTGACACTCCCACTATTTCTCTCTCTTACAATGACACTCTCAATAGAATAAACATTGATGAATTTCGGCTATACGTATGCTCCTAACCTCATCCATCAGGGGGCTTCTGTTATCACTAAAATTTCGTCCGCAAATGGTTACAAGAATCCAGCATCGTCAAACAGTTATGAGGTCACCCATGGACCAAAATTACCACAAAATCATTTCCAAAAGGTCCAAAACTATATAACCAGTGATTAAATTAAGGTGCTCTATAACTACACAGGACACACGTGCACATGCGCGATCCAGAAACGCAAGAAAAATGCACATGCGCACGATGTGTGACTGTGGTCGCTAAAATCCGCGCACATCTAATAATGATGCATTTATGAGATTGGTCGACCTCCCACCCACTTCTGGTTCATCTTCCAAGTTGATTTGACACCCAAATCTCGACTGAATCCGACTGGGTGGCTGGTCAAAGACCTAAAAATGCCCTAAATAGCCTCTTTTCACACTACAAGATAGTTGCACAATACCTCAAAGAGGTGCTATAAAACAAGGCCATGGGTGCACTTCATTTTCAAGGAATTCATTAGCAAAGTTATGTTGCTGCTATTCTCTTGATGAATCCTCTATTCTCATCAAGAGTATACTAGCACCATTACATTAGGCAATCCATCTCACCTCTTGAGTGGATTAACTTGGGATTCTTTCACCATTTCATTCAAAGTTGTAAGAAGAGCTTATTTGTGGGGGTCCAAGAGCCCTCCCTTGGAGGAAGAAGGGACCCAAAGTCCTCTTTCTTCTTGGTGTTTTATTTCACTAATATAATCCTTGCCATTGGTGACATGAGTCTTATTGGTTTTCTGTTCTTATGTCCTTATGCTCAAATAGTTTAATTGTTCTTTTATTTCTTAGTTTAATTCTTAGTTGTTCTTTTATGTTTCTTTCTCTGACCCTTTTCCTTTACAACTGTCTTTCTTAGCTAACCCAACTAAGCTTGTAAGCACCTTTGTTTTGCTCATTTAGGTGACAAAAGAGGCGCAATAAAGATTATTTGTTGATGATATGTTGTTGATATATGTTGCTGATATGTATTCACATCTAACTCATTATAAATGACAACAATGAGTAATGAGCAAATGTTGAATGTTAACTAAGGAGTTTTTGTGCAAGAGGGAAGTTTTGGGAAAAAGATCCCCACACTCATTCACCCGCCCCCTCTAAGTGTGGTAGGTGTGTCCAACATTCTGTTGCTTTGAATTGTCCTCCTGTTGTTGTATTAGTCTTGCTATTTTTCTGGTTATGAAGTCCCTTAATTCTTTTTTTTTCTGTTCTGTGTCTTCTTCTTCTTCTTTCCTTCGGATATGATCTTTCTCAATCCAGGGTTTTCCTACTTTTTTTGTTCTGTTGCTTCCTCTTCTTCTTTCCTTCAGATCTGATCTTTCTCAATCCAGAGCTTTCCTAAGATAAGTGCTAAAGGAGTGATATTCTCAACAAACTTAATGACCTCAAATTCTTCTTCAGTCAATGCTCCATGGGCTATCATAGGTACATGAGTAAGTCTTCCACATAGGGTTATCATCTTTCCTTTAAACAAGCCTATGCCTCCCAATGAAGGAATCATAGTCGACTTTCCCAAAATTTCTCAAGTTCTTTCTGGCATGATATTCACTTGTGTTTCTTCATCCAGAACACATTCTATGTCAAAGTATCCTATTCTTGTTTCTATGGACTCCTTCTCTTTTAATATCTCTGGTAAACTGATGTCTATGTGATCATTCAATGTTTCTTTCAGCTATAATAACATGGTCTCTGATTCTTTCTGGTTCTCTAGCATATCCTTGGTTTCTTGAACTTCTTCATGGTTTTCTTTTCTCAGGTTCATATTTTCAACTTTAGCAATCATTCTAGGGAAATCCAAAACCTCATGACCAACAACTTTACAACAAAGACAAATAGGACCTCTACCAGGGCATTCCTTAGCAAGATGTCTCGGTCTTCTGCAACTATAACAAAGTGTCAATCCTCTCTTTCTCTTAAACAATCCCCAACCTTTCTTGTACTGCGCACTGGGATCACAGTGATGGACGTGCAACCTAGAAAAATTATTTCTAAGGTACTGCATCCATTTGTTAGTCCAAAACTTATTTCTATGCATAGGAATAACATATATTTCACTAACTCTATCAAATTTATTCAGATCAACTCTTTCTTCTAGTTGTGCCCTAGTTTTCAGACTAGGACAAGATATATCAAACATACCTAGATTCATACTTTCGAAGCAAAAAATTATGCTTATCTTACCCTTACTAGAGCACAAAGCTTTAAGATCTTACCTTTTTTCTTCATATCGCGCCTCTATTTCTTAGCACAGAGCTTCACCAGTCAAGTAGATTACTGTGCACTACAACGACAAATCTATGCACAAAGATTTCTCTTTTCTTCGGTTCCTAGCAATCAGAATTTCAGGTCTCGGAAATGGAACAATTTGTTGGCACAGGGGCAGACCCAGGGTTCAAGGCTTCAACAGTGCACAAACAAAACCCTAACTACTGGCCCTTTCGGCAACACCTGTGAAGCAGATGAAGTCTCACCTGAGGTAGAGGCGGGGGGGGTTTCAGGACTCAAGTGTCTACAACCTAGCTGGGACACAGATCTTTGATCACAATACTTAACAGAGCACTTAGAAATTAACATTCATTAGTCTTTAACCCTTATTCACATTGCAGGTTAAGCCCTTATTACAGATCAACGCAGTAACAACCAAGATCAAGCATCTCTAACCATTCAACACATAGCATCAGAGCATATCTAATCATTCATTCATGTATAAAGCACTAAGCATTAATGGATCTACCTACTATACACCAAGATTATTACATTAATAAATTAAATGCATAAACAACATTAACATCATAGTACAAAGCACATCTACACAGGATATACGTGGTTCACCCCTGTGTGGGGCTACACCCACCAATCTTCTTCTCTTCTTATTAGCCTATTCCAATATTATTACATGCACCAAGCCAGAACGCCAACTCCGCATAGGACAGGATATCTATGCACACCTCGCCAGATCCTCCTTCCCCAATTTGTATCAAAGCACAAAGCCTTACACAGTCTGTCTGCACCAAGAACTTACAAAACGCTTGCACTTAGCTCTGCAAGCCTTAACACATCTTCTTGCACATAGCTAATATTAGCACTAAGATATCGACCATTTCTTACATCACCTAGCTACTTATTTATACATTACAAAAAATGCCTAAGCATGGGTAAACCCATGGGCCGACATCACATACCTGTTACATAAACCCTAAAACCCAAAAATCTCACAAAAAGGGAGAGATCCTGTGATCTTCGCTTCGCCTGGGCGCTCTATCTTCGACCAGCCTGTCGAAGTCCCAAAAATGGTCAAACATGACCAACGTTTCCACAAAACTTGGTCAAGGGCCAACATATTCATGCTAACCATTGGATCAATCCTTGTGAGAAGTGAACGAGAACCGTCCACTGAACTGTAGATCAAGTCATGGCCGTCAATTTTTTTGAAACCTCTGTACAAGCCAAGATCATCCATCTATGGAAGAACAAATATCAACCATCCAATCTACTTTGACGAAATATACTCTGAAAGGTTGAAATATTGTAGAGGCTAGAAGTCCCAAAGTCTCGAAGTAAATAATGGTCGTCCATCTCAACCATTGATTAAGTCACAGCTGTTGGATTAAGTGGTGGAAGGATAAGTAAGGATTGAAGTTAGACCGTTGATTTGGTTCTGGGATTCATGCTAACCATTGGATCAATACTTGTGATAGGTAACCACTTCAGGATGCTGAAACTCCAGAAGATTGGATGAGAGAGAAATTGCCCGAAGGCCAAAGTACCGGAGGACTAGGTTCCAGCCCCCAGTCATGGGTTATAAACACATAATACATGAGGCGCTGGGCACATTTCTTAATTAAGAAGCCTGTGGTTTTTCACATATGGTCACATGTAAATGGTTTGAAGGAAGTGCCTCTGTAGGATTTGATTTCTGCAATATTTGCAAAGACATGGAATCAAGTTAAAATAAATCGATCCATACCTGTGATTGATTTATGAAAAGTAGTCTCACTGAATTAAAATCCTTCACAATAATGTTTGAATAATAATAGAGATTATTTTTAATTTAAATGAAGAGGTGCAATGGTCCAAACAAAGGGACACAATGCTTCATAGCTCACACCATTTGGAAGAGTATATAAATGAGAAAGAATGGTGAGAAGAAAGTGTATTTTTGGTCCAGATCAGAAGATCAAAATAGCAACAGAGTCCAATAAGAAGAACTGATGATTCTTATGAAGTGAGGGTGGAAGGGAGGAGCACGGAAGGATTCATATCCTTTACTAAGTAAGTGTAATTGAATGGATTTGGTGCTTCCTAGGGTTGGTTCCCTAAAGATAGGGGAGTTGGTGCTTCCTAGGATTGGTTCCCTAAAAACAAGGGAGTCGGTGCTTCCTAGGGTTGGTGCCCTAAATAAAATGGAGTTGGTACTTCCTAGGGTTGGTGCCCTAAAGAAGGGGATTTGTGTCTCCTAGATTTGGTTCTCTAAAAAGGATTGGTGTCCTTCACTATTCTTCATAAAAAACCTTGTAATTCCTATTAATTATATTTCTATAATTGATTTTACAAACAAGTCCATTGTTGATCTATTTTGGTAATTAACAAAATATAAAAGTAATTGTTAATTGTTGAAAAAGGGTAAAACTGATTCAACCCCCCCCCCTCGCCTGCCCCTCTCAGTATTCCAACAATTGGTATCAGAGTGGATTCCTTTAGCACAATATAAACAACTGGAAGGTATATCTTGAAGATGGATAAGCAAGAGGGAATGTCTAACAATGAAGCACCATTGTTCAATGGAGGTGGCTATGCTCTATGGAAAATAAGAATTAAAAACTTCCTTTTGGCTCTTGGTTTTGATATCTGGAAATCTATTGTAGATGGCTACACTGCACCAACTACTCCACCCAAAGATGTTAAAGGAAAGAAAATATGCAATGACAACTCAAGAGAAGTTAATGCAATTCTAGGAGGGTTGACAAATTATATATGTGTAAAGGTTATGCATTGTAAGTCAGCCAAAGAAATATGGAACAAATCGGAGGTTGTATATGAAGGAGATAGAAAATTCAGGGAATCCAAACTACAGACCTATAGAACTCAGTTTGGAAATATGAAAATGGAAGAAGAAGAGAACATTGTTGAATACTTTCATAGGGTAGATGAAGTGGTTAATTCAATCAGAGAAGCAGGAGAATGACTTACAGATAAACCTATTGTGAAAAAGATACTAAGGTCATTACCTATGAGATATGATGCCAATATTTCTACAATTGAAGATAGGTGTGATCTTGACACACTCACAGTTGATCAACTTCGTGAAATTTTTACAGCATATGAAATGAGAATAGGGAATGATAAAACAACAAAAGATGAAACAACCTTTAAAGCATCTAAAGAAAAGAAGAAATAGGAACATATGTCTCATGAAGATCAGTCGGACATATCCGATGTAGAAGAGGCCAACTTTATAAAGAAACTCCAAAAAGGATCTGGAAAATATAAAGGAAAGTTACCCTTCAAATGTTTCAACTATGGAATATTTGGACACTTTGCTAACAAATGTCCCTATCCCAAGATGGAGGAAAATGATGAAGAAGTTCACAAACAGAAAAACCAATACAAGAAGAAATTTTATAAGAAAAAGAAAAACTTCTACTCTAAAGAAGACATTAGTTCTTCAGACATGAGTGAAGATGAAAATTCAAAGCTTCTATTTATGGGAATGAATAATCAAAGTAATGATGTAGATGATGAAGAAAATTGTGAATTTGAAGGAGAAGTGAACCTTGAAGCATAATTGATTAGTGCTCTGGAGGAACTAAGAAAGTATACAAAGAAGAAAAATATACTTAGGGTACAACTTCAAGAATTTGAAGAATCACATCAATCAAAATAAATAGATGCATTAAGAACTATCAAAGAATCAGAGAAAATCATCAATGATTTAAAATCCCAACTCCTGGAAGCTAATAAAATTGAAGAAGTCATTTTAAAACAACTTAGTGATAAAAAAAACAAGTATGTGAGAAACTAGAAGTTGAGATTAAGCTGCTAAAAAGTGAACTTGAGAAAAAAAAGAAGGGATCAAAATTTGGAAATAGTTCAAAGATCTTGGATGAAATTCTCAGTAGTCAGAGGTCACCAAACAACAAGACTAGTTTGGGATACACCAAAGACTCAACTTATACATCACAATGATTTTTCAAAAGACCAATCAGATACACAGATGCTCTAAAGGGCTCCTTAAGAAGAGAAGATAATAAAGAAAAGATGATACCATTGAAAATTGTTCCACATAAACAGAAATAAACATTCCCTACTAAAGTAAAAAAATGACAGGATGAATACAATCACCATAAGGAATCCCCCTAATAAATATTTGTTTATTGGATACTATTACTCTTGCAATAATTTTGGTCATAAGGTCGTACACTGCAAAACTTATGGACAATACAATAACAGAAATGTCCAAAGATATAAGAACAATAGGTACAATACAGAGAAAAGAAACTACAACTCATTTTCTCCTTTGCAAAACTTCAATATTGAATGTCAAAAATGCAACAACTATGGTCATAAAACCAGAGAGTGTAGATTATCAATGCAATCCTTAAAGATAGGAAACCCTAAAAAACATGATAAGAAGGTCTGGAAAAGAAAATATAAAGTACCAAGCAAGAAAGATAATGAATATATTGCTCTTGATATTTATGAAGTTAATAATAGGAGATTGGAGGGTAAAACTTCTAATAAGGAATATAATAATCAACCCTATGCATATAAAGTAGATCAAGCTCAAGACAAGAAAAATCCTAAAGAAAAATTTAACACAATTCAAGAACTTGATAATGTCATACAAGTAGATTATCCATTACCCAGCAAATGGAAAATAAAAAGGGAAAATTCTCAAAACAAGGATAAAGAAGCTTCTAGTGAAAAAAATACTGACGATAATGATGAATATTCAATAGTAGAACAACCAGAAGAATTGAGTGATGATGATATCAGAAGTTTTCCAATTTTATTTTAATGATTCACTAAAACTCCTCAAAAAAAAAAAAAATAGAAACAAAGAAGGGAAGAAGAAATTAGGGAAGACTTAAAAATTGTTCCTGTTGGTACTCCTATGAGTATTGAAGCACAGAAAAATGAATAGATAACTAGGATCATCAAAAGCATCATGGTTTGATGATATAACTCTATGCAGGTTCTGACATAGTTTGTTTCATGTCTTCATCTACCCAGGAACAATGCAGGTTATGTGTTCTCTCAAGTAAAGTCATGTGATATGATCATGCATTGGTCCCAAAGTGGTTATAAGTGGACAAACCCTAAATGGAATTTAGTATGTTGTATATAGTGGCATACATGGCATCTTGTAGAGATGACGGGGGGAGAGACCTTGTCAAGAAGAAATACCCTTTTAGAAACAGAGGGGGAGAACAGTCAGAGGTAGAGAGAACAGATTGACATGGGGAGTCATTCAGTTATGTCAGGAAAATCATGATTGCAGGGGGAGTTACCCGAGTTCAGATTTTGGTCAGTAGCATATAGATAGACATATATCAATCATAGGGGGAGAAACCCTTTTCCATCGATGTCAAAGGGGGAGAGTAACTTCAGAGGAGAGAAGCATCATCACAAAGGGAGTTTGTGTATGAAGTTAGTGTGTTGCCCTCAATCACAAAGGGGGATATTGTTGGACATATTTTCATTGATGTGTTGTCATTGATGTCAACAGTCGATGTCATTATGATGTGATGATTAGTTGTTATAAACAACATGCAGAGGAATCTACCTAAAGCTCAGGAGAGCCAACGTATTAGATTTCATGAGATCAACGCAATGCAGAAACACCATCGGGATCAAATTCCAAATAGTTCAATGATCTTGATCAGTTATAATCCAAGTATAAAACCAAAAATATCAGAAGGGAAAGTGCATTGTAGTGATGATGAGTTGTTATGAACAACATGTAGAGGAATCTACCAAAAATCTCAGAATGGAAAGCGCATTACAGAAACGCGATCAGGATTGAAATCTCCACAGTAAAAATACAAAAGAATCAAGGGATAATATTGTCCACTGATGTAGATTTCGAGACAAACTGGGACCGTAAGATATGGGAGTTATAGAGGAGGAACTTTGTATCAACATCTAATTAAGTCTTGACCGTCGGATCTCAGTAAGGTCAGATCAACGGCAGTGAACCATTGCGGGATGAAAGGGTTAGAGTTAACGATCGCGCAAGTTTCAGTTCCGAAATAGACACCGATTGTCGATCATCACCTGCCAATAGATATACGGTTGGCATTGGTTCCACTACCCCGGAGCCCCGAAGTCACGAATAGTTGAATACCCGAAGAGAGGACCTCCTTTGTTCCTAAGCCCAAGGTCATAGCTTCTGAACTTATGAAAAGCTATCAAAGCATAAAGTGTTAATATGCACTTCGACGGAATTATTTCAAGAGTTATATTGACCTCTTGATCAAAATAAAATGGAAGGATAGGATAAGAAAGGAAAAAGGCCCAAGATCCCGAATAGCCAAAATCCCAACAACCGTTGGATCGTATTAAGCTTTTCGCGTCAAAGAAGGATCACTAGATAAATTCAAGCTACTCGAGGTTTATTCGGGGAATCTCACTTCGAGATAATTGAGAATTGGGAACGAATAACCCAAAGTCCCTAAGGCCAAAATGAATCTAGACCATTAATATAGAACTAATCACAGTCGTTGGATCAAGGACTCACGAGATTCCAAAAATATGAATTCATGATGATCGTTGGATTGTGTTAAGCCTTTCATGTCAAAAATGCATCGTTAGATGAATTCAAGTTACTCGAGGTTTAATCGGGGAATATCACTTCAGATAATTGAGAATTGGGAACAAATAACCCAAAGTCCTGAATTTCGAAATGAATCTAGACCATTGATCTAGAATTGTTCACAATCATTGGATCAAGGGTTCATGAGATCCCTAATATCCGAAATCCCAACAACCGTTGGATTGTGTTAACCCTTTCACATCAAAGATGGATCATTAGATGAAGTCAAGTTTCTCAAGGTTTATTCACAGAATCTCACTTCGGGAGAATTGAGAATTGGGAACGGATAACCCAAAGTCCTGAAGGCCAAAATGAACTGATCACAGTCATTGGATCAATGAATCAGATGAACCTATGACTGTTAGATCCAGGAGGAGGACACGTGCCACGTCATAAGATCCACGTCAGCAAGGACACATGGTGAAATAATATGGTGACAAGTGTCTAGGTCTAGTTGGCAATTTAGGTACACGTAAGTCACAAATCTAAGTGACACGTGGTAGCCACTCGGCCAGTGCCAAGTCAGTCGTGACGTCAGCAAGTTACGTCACTCTGGGATTTTTCCATTCAGGGGAAACCAACAACTACCTGAAGAATCGAAGGTCAAAGTCAATGATAACCGTTGATCTAAGATCCTCTAGATTCTCACATTCCCGTTAGATCAACACATGACGTAAGCACTCCCATGTTGACCATTTCGGTGCTGACCAACTCCGGTGCAAATTGGAACAGCAATTACCCGGACCTTCGAACCCCTGAAGTCCCAAAGTCCCGAAGTAAATAGTGGTCGTCCATATCAACCTTTGATTAAGTCACAGTCGTTAGATTAAATGGTGGAAGGATAAGTAAGGAACAAAAAGATCAAAACAACAACAGAGTCCAAGAAGAAGAACTGATGATTCTTATGAAGTGAGGGTGGAAGGGAGGAGCATGGAAGGATTCATATCTTTTACTAAGTAAGTGTAATTTAAGGGAGTTGGTTCTTCCTAGGGTTGGTTCTCTAAAGATAAGGGAGTTGGTGCTTCCTAGGGTTGGTTCCCTAAAATAAAGGGAGTTGGTGCTTCCTAGGGTTGGTTCTCTAAAGACAAGGGAGTTGGTGCTTCCTAGGGTTGGTGCCCTGAAGAAGGGGATTTGTGTCTCCTAGAGTTGGTGCTCTAAAAAGGATTGGTGTCCTTCACTATTCTTTATAAAAAATCCTTGTAATTCCTGTTAGCACTGAAAGTCACACTTTGACTGCTAAAGTGCAAGCTCAATACCCATCAAAACGTTTATGAGATAAGTCTTAAAATGTGGTGTCAAATGGATAAAACTTAGTTCAGATATATCAAAACATGGGAAATTTTGGATGAAGTGCATTGGAAAAAGAGGTCTTGTTTAACTTAGTTAGGGTTTTGAGGATTATTGTGGATAGGAGGAAGACTTAGTAAGAAAATTAAGTGAATCTACCACTAACTTCAAGCTTTGTCAGTAGACAAAGAAGGGAAATGCTTCAGATACAAGAACTTCTTAAATCCAAGCAAACAAAACTCTGAGAAAGATATAACAGTATAACAATCAAACATCCATTGTCATACAGCTACAAAACATCATTTGAATCCTTCAATGACAGTAAAATTTCAGAGTGAGAGAGATTAAGATGGAAAAAATAAAGCTAACTTCCATTAAACAAGATTTCATCAGATCTGATACATCAAAACCAGAGTAAGCTCGGTTTCAGTAAAATCACTAAAAAGGTCTTTTACATCAACCGTTCGAACCTTAAAAATTAAATCAATTTTAAAAGGGTGGATTAGAAATAAAGAGGATAGCAAACAGTCTACAATGTCATTCCATTGGGCATGAAGTCAACACATCCTACAGCTCAGAGGCACTCAATATCATACCAGACCAAAAGGGATATAATTGATGAATGGGGGTATAAGAAAGATAACAAAAAGAAGAATATCATCAATCAAAGATCCTCTCTGCAAAAATGACTTAAAAGATAACTAGAATAGAGATCATGAAAGGAGGCAATTACTACAAATCATTTGCAGCTCATGAATCTCCTGCCTCATGAACAACCATTGATCTTCAATGCCTGAAATTCCATTCAAGCAAGATGACAAGGTAAAATGATAATAAAGAACACAAAGTCTGCTAAACAACTCTCAGGAATCTCTAATGGCAGAAATGCTAATTACAATAGGCCCTTAGGCTTATAATTGAGCAACTAAACTGCTCCTCCAGCTCTCTCCTCTCTTGGATCATGAATACAACCCCTCCTCAAGAGCTCCCTCCTTCATTAAATATAAAATAGCATCAAAATATCCTTAGGAAGTCGAATCCCATCTCTTTCATTGGATTCTAGGCCTTGGAGATAGGTGGCAACAATCAAAGAGACAAAAATCCAACAAACTAATAATTTTGATGAAATTGTTGGAAGTCATTAATAAATTGTTTCCAACTCACTGCATGAAGTCTTTAATGGAGCTAAAAATTAGGTGCAAGTGTCCCTTGACATCTAAATTATCCATGAGAATTCATTTGAACCCTCATTGATAGGTTTCAACCTCCCAACAAGGTGAATATCCAACAATTATGCAAAACAGAGAGTTTGTAGCACATTTCGCAACGCACTGGTGTTTTAATTGTTTCTCTCAAATGCCAAACTGGGTCAGGCTGAAATTGGGTCAGCAAGTGAACAAGGATATCATCTTCCTCCACAAACAATTTCATAGTGTTATGGGACTTATCAGTAAATGTGGACATAAACAGATCTCCCTAGATCCACCTAGATCTAGAACAAAACAAGACAGGACATGACGCTTTCCCTAAGCTCTAATCATTGATTTTACTATCAAACGAAAGATAGGAAACATACCATTTAAATATCGCTTCCTCTTTTCATCGTCATCCTAGTTCCACTCCAGTGCTCCTGTGATATTATATCTGTAAGAGAACACAAGCCAACCAAAGTGAAAGAAAAATAGCATACTCAAAGAGAACCTATGTATGTGATCAAGGAATCATACAATAAAATGAGATGAGTTTTATCGGAAAGAAACATATCATTGTGTTATAAATAATGAAAGTGTAGATTACAACCTGTTACGAGGAAAATCTCTCTATGGCTAGGATGAACCACAACAAACATGTATGACTGCAGAAATCAACTCAATTCCAACATATGTTATATAAACCAATGTGAAAGCAAGGTAAGAAAGAGGCCTACCTTGTCCAAACGTTTGATGATGTCCACCGTTGAGAACTTCGACCCAAATCTTTATACCTGCAACAAGTTCTCAACAAACAAGCAGAGCAAGCATATAGTGATAATATAAAAGGTTAGCACATTAGATAGCATAATCCATTAATATACAAAACAAACATGCCCATGGATAACAATTCATATATTTGCAAGATATCAATTGGACAGGAAAGGAGTATTTATATTAATAAATGATCGATAGAAGCGAAAACATTGCAGACTTCCGTATCGGCATGGTTCGGAACCAAGAAACCGAGTTCCTTCCAACTAGGCCTCCACCACTTCAATCCTCCACCAAAGGCAAGCTCATATAAGGGAGACAAAGAGATTCTCCATCAGTAAGGGAAGAGCTTGGGGGTTGAACACTATGTTCAGAATTAAATGACAAAGGGATGCAGACTCAATAATGAAGTAATAATTTCTCCAGGGTAACTTTGCTCTCAAATTTGAATTCTCTATCTTTCCATAGCTCGGAATTGGCTTCTTTATAACCTTCAAAATGAAATTGAAGGGCTGATTCGGGACATTTCTAGTATATTGAAGGCCAAGGATCAGATATCTCTTGTCGTGATATGGAAACTCAACATTAAATTTTGATTTCTGGCACAAATCCTGATGTACATGGGTTGTAATAGAGAAGCCGGTGTATACGCATGTTGTATAGCTTGTAGGGTGCGTACAAGTGGGAAAATATTTATTTTTGTCTCTGGATTCATCAATCAAGGAAAGTAAGTCTACATAAGTAAATGGAGTAAGGCCTTCTCTGCAAGATTGCATAGGGTGAGGAAAATCTTGCTCTAACAGATGCCCCCTAAAATGTGAGGTCAGAGGAAATTTTGTGATAGCCGAAATACATTATAAATAACTCAGAAGTGGAGTGGTAGAGAACCATCTGGATGAACTCAATTGCTCATTACATTCTATATTGACTTTGCATACATGGCTACCAAAATTACACTACAGATCCATGTGGAAATATACCAAACAAGTGTTTGTGGCCATGAATAGGCAAATACAAATGCGGTTACATGTCAATAGTTGTCATAGTCACGAACAGTCTCAAAACCAATCTAAAGATATTTGTATACCATGGATTACAATTTGATCTCCCATGACCACTAAAGTCATATAGGTGTTGGTCCAATGAAAAGGAAGCAATAGCTCAGGAAAGTTTCGTCCACATAGTGATGTCTTCAAATATTCTACACAATCCACCAAGGGTGCAAGTCTATATCATGTGAATAAAGGAGTTGAGGTCGAACATAATGAGACATCATTTGATTACCGGTCATTGATGTATACCGTTAACAAATGCAAGACAACCTACCGATAATCAAAGTAGGTATCAAGGCACCGAGTACATTCTTACAAGTGTGAATAGAAGAGTCGGTGTTGAATACCAGAATAATCCATTGATCAGGGGACATTGATGTATTCCCAACTGTCGATGGTGAGAGAACCTGCCACTAATGACTGCAAGCCTCAAGGTACTCATAGGACTCTAGGTCCTATTTCCAGATAATGGGCTGATGTCGATGGAAAGAGACCCACTGAAAGGAGAGAATTAAGGCATCTCTCATCAGTCAGCATGAGGTACAAAGTAGGAGCTTCATGATTTGGTGGGAATCGGACTAAGAACAAGTTAACGAATCAATGACCCTGTGCGCCTTTCGTGTGTGCCAAGTGAAAGCGATACATGAAAAAGACCCTCTGAATAACAGCCAATGATGAAAACTATTGACAAATGCAAGGAAACCACCAATAAGGCTAATGGCATCCAAGACACTGCATGAATCCCAATGTGTGAATAGATGTCTTGTCGTCGAACACAAGGGAAACCACCCATTCAACAACCAATGATGAAATGTCAATTGTTGGGTTCAAGGTTACCTACCAATGATGAAAGTAGGGCCAGGGTACACTATAGGACTAAAGTATCATGTGATTCTAAAACAAACTGAGGTTATGGCCGACATGCAAAGTCAAGAGTTCTAAGGAGTCGACACAGGTTGATAGAATTCCTTTGAACAAGAGCATGAGACATATGGTGGACTTTGGTAGCATAGACCCAATGATAAAATCATGAGATGTAGGAGGCATAAATGAAGTTCTCTGTAGGGACCGGAAGAGTAACCAGTCGGTACAGAAGACTCTGTAACGAGCTCAGCTTCCTAAGTCCATGCTAAACCCAAAATTATGATGAAAGGACTCAAATAACTTTGTGTTATGTTCAAAGGTGACATGACTGTTACTGATATAAGATAATACTCCCTTCCTGCCCATCTTTTTTTGTTTTTTCATAACAAACAAATGCTATGATACAGAGGAGGAAACGAGTGTCGCAAGTAAGAAAAACTAGTTCCAGTTGTGGAACATACCTATGCTCAATGCAAGTAAGTGCATGCGGGAGATGGAAAATCGGGGGATGTTCCCTCCTAGGTATAGGGTGTCAAATTGTGAAGGATATAAACAAGGCTCTGCTTGGTTGAGGATGAAAAATTGTTGAGGCAAACGACTTATAAGGAAAAGAGAGAACCGGCTATAGACTCAATACTGTAAGCAGGGGCATGAGATGAAATCACAACTTAACACCAAAAAATGTCATTTTTTATGTCTTTTAGTCTACTTGGTGTGAAAAAGGGATAAACTTGTGCCAAGTAGACGTCTTTTCAAATCCAATTTACAAGTGTGAAAACGACAAGTTCACTCAGCGATATTTTCTATTTTTGGTAACAAGTTGGAAAAAATCTTAACTAAGACTCATGATATTTCAAATCCAATTTAACGAGTGTCAAAGGGACAAATCACTTGGAAATATTTTCACTTTTTGGTAACGACTCGAAAAAGAGCTTAAATTAAACTCGTTTGGGAGTCCACGGGGTGAAAGGTCGCATGTGTAAGAATGAGAAATGAGGCTCAGCATAAAGTCAAGTACGAGTTGTGAGGGACTCCCGGTCCTGATGAAAAAATCACTACATGGGCACCAAATGTAGCAGGGGATCTAACTAGGGAACTCATGTTTGGTAAGTCTCTACCACTTGATAACGACATGAATTTATAGCAGATGGAAGGTTTTGTGTTGCAACAAATGGGTTCGTACCTAGGGCATAAAGAGCGACAGTTTTAAGATAATGTGAATATGCATAATGGAATGGATACCTATCCTATATGATGGGTAATGAACATCCCTTCCTAAAGTGATGAACGGTCGACAAAGTACTAAAATCTACAGGAAACCCAAGTTAAAACTGCAAAAACCAACTCGATCCACTTTTGTATTAGTCCATTAGGTGAAAAAATGGTTTAAACTATAGAAAGTGGGTAAAAATGATTTATAAATAGTAATAAAATAAAAAATTACCATACCATTTTGATTTTTTACCCAATTAGTGCAAATTGGACCAAAATTACTCCACGATTCAAATGACGATTGCGGGAGCATCCGGCAATGAAATCATGAGCCATTTGGATTAGGTAATTCTTAATCTCTTCCTCTTCAATTTCAATGGATTACATTTTTGAATTAGGTTTTAAATTTTTAGTTATTTGAAGTGCAAAGTGTAGATTTTGGTGTACGCGGGTTCTCTGTGTTTAAGTCATGTATACGATGAGGTATATGCGCATGTATTAACTACAGGACGCGTATATTGAGACCTACATGTGACTGTGTGCAAAGGAAGCCGCATACAAGCACACAAATGACCAAAATGAGGGGTTCTAACTCAAAATTGTGTTTGTTTTTGACAGGATGGTGCTTGAATGGAAAGAAAGGGAACATGAGGAGGTTGATGTCATTGTAGATCGAGATCTGGGGGCCCAAATGGCCTTAAAATGATGTAGTTTGTATAAGTTTTGTGCGCTCAAAGGGATGAGAGCCCAGGTGAGGTTGTGGAGATGTTGGTGGGTTACTAGGACCTTGATAACGAGCTTCAATCTCGATGGGAAACCATTGAGAATTGAAGTGGAGGACATATACTTTCTGACTTGTCTATCATGATGAGGGGAGGTTGTGAACCTCAAGTCGCGGGGAGCGGGTAGCAGGATGAAGATAGAAGATTATATCGATGCCCATTTTGTAGCTGGGACTCCTAAGGTAGGGATTCAAGTCCCTATCCAGGAAATAAAAAACCTCAATCTAAAAATCATTGTCCTGGTTTTGACCAGGATCACAGGTTCAGCCTCGTTGCACCAAGCATCGAGGTTGCTCATGTTCTATGCAGTGCAGTGTGCAAGACCCATAGTGTATGACTGGTGTACCTCACTATTGGCCAATATGAAGATCCAGTTGACGGAGTGTAAGCAGGTGGGTAAAAGAAATTTTGGGTTTTCCTCCATCTTGTGCAGTTTCTTTTTCGAGCAGGTTCCAGTCTTGGGACCTAGAGTTGAGATTCTCCCGAGAGGACCTCGTGATCTAGCCATGGCACGGTGGACTGGGGTGATGAGGCGGCAAGGAGGAGGTAGGGTGCCTACACCCTACAACGAGGACTTTTTCTACTGGTGGCAGCGATAGGTCATTTCTTTGGATGACTATCCTTATGAGGGGATTGACTTTAGAGGAGATCCAAACATGCCAATTCCACCAGGGGTTGCTTATGGTGACATAGGTATGTCAAAATGTCTTTTACATATTTCATTTTTTTGTATTTTTGTATAATTAGGACAAAACTATTTTTGTATGGTTCTTAATCATTGATTAGATATTATGTGTGTCACAAACGTGGGTCCACGATAGCCAGAGGATTTTCCTTGACATCGACGGAGGAACCAGGGAGATGAAGCAGTGGGAGGAGAAGACGAAAGGGTGCTACAAAACATGCAGGGCAACTTGTCGTGTCTTACTCACAGGATACCCATGGTTCAGGTAGAGGATCTGCCTGAAGCTATGCAGCGATAGGTGGTTGGTGTACCCAGGGCATGCGTATAACTCTTTTGATGTCTCACAAACATCGTGGTTTGCTACCATGATACACATATGGCGCCACGGGCGTAGATGTCATGGGATATTATGATAATGGATGTATATGTATATTAAGGGTGTTAGGCCCATTTTGTACTACAAACACCATATTTTTTGAAATATATAAAAAAGGATCTTCAGATTTACTTATATTTTACAATGTGTACATTGGTTAGATGGTTTTCTTTGCTTTTAATTATGTGACAAATTCCAATCTAAAAAAAAATAGCATAAGCATCGGATACATGATTAGAACTCCTAGGAATATGATAATATGTAATAAAATCAAATTGTCGTTCTAAAAGATGTACCTATAGGAATTGTCGGAGTAAAGTAGGATCACTCACATGGTAACGGTCGTTCAACTAACGTACTACTAACTGGGAATCCAGGCAAACCTCTAATGAAAAAATGTCATGAGAGATAGCATCGCGTAAAAGTTCTATAATGGTGCTATATTCGGCCACATTATTCGTGGATGGCCCTAGGAATACGCCTCCTGAAGACACCAGTAGACCCTTGGGTGAATAAACCACCCAAGCGGTGGAAGCTAAGTTTCGTGTGTGACGAATGGCCCCGTCTGCGAATCCTAAGTAGACTGACAACTTCGTTGACATCTGTCAACCAAGTGAAAACTCGATAAGCAATCCGAAGAAAAAAAATAAAAGAGATATATACACTAAATTACATTAGTATACAAAGAGTTTCGCTCAATCTTAGGGCTCAAGCGTAGTATATTTTCAAGTAGAGCCCATTTCTGGGCTCGGACAACTTATTTCCTTCATAATCTTCTAACTCATAGGCCCCTTTTTTTAGAACATGACGCACGATGTAAGGACCATGCCACATGGTTTTAAACTTGCATGCCCCCAGCGGTTCTTTGGCGTGATCATATAAGAGGACCAAGTCACCCTCGGCATACAACCGAGGATAGATAGACTTGTCATACTGGACCTTGACATGTCATTTGTTCACCTCGACAGCCATAGAGGTGTCTCGACGTTGATCATCAAGACTCTCTAGGCATACAAGGCATTTCTCGAGATCGGAAGTGTCGGGTAAGAGTGTAACTACCAACTTAAGAGAAGGGATTTCGCATTCAATGGGTAATATAGACTCCACACTGTGTACTAACTAGAAAGGGGAAAATTCGGTGGCAGTCTTGACCAAGGTTCGGTATGCCCAAAGTGCAGGGTATAGCATGATGTGCTAGTCGGATTTACTCTGACTGACATTTTTTTGCAAAAATCTCTTGAGAGACTTGTTGACAACCTCTACTTGCCCATTTTCTTGGGGATAATAAGGAGAAGAATGACCATGTTTAAACCCCAGCTTAGTTGCTAGTTCATCCATCATCTCATTCTGAAAGTGATTGTCATGGTAAGTGACAATCTCACTCGGGATACCGAACCGAGCAATAATCTGATTGAATATGAAGAAGGTTGCAGTCTTCCCATTGGATTTAACTATAGGCATGGCCTCGACCCACTTAGTAAAGTAGTCGACGGCCATGATAATGTGTCGATTCCCCCCAGCCGAAGTTGGGTTTCAATCAACAAAATCTACCCCCCACTTGGTGAAGGGACCAACGGTAATGACTGGGTGAAGGGGGGCTAGACACTACGTTCATACTTAAAGGACAAAGGGATGTAGACTCAATAATGAAGTAATAATTTCTCCAGAGTAACTTTTCTCTCAAAGTTGAATTCTCTCTCTTTCCATAGCTTGGAATTGGCTTCTTTATAGCCTTCAAAATGCAACTGAAGGGCTGAGTCGGAACGTTTCCAGTATATGGAAGGCCAAGGATCAGAGATCTCCTGTCATGATATGGAAACCCGACATTAAATTTTGATTTTATGGCACAAATCCCGATGTACGCGGGTTGTAATGGAACAGCCAACGTATACACATGTTGTATAGCTTGTAGGGTGTGTACAAGTGGAAAAATATTTATTTTCGTCTTTGGATTCATTAATCAGGGAAAGTAAGTCTGCATAGGGAAATGGAATAAGGCCTTCTCTGCAAGATTGCATAGGGTGAGGCAAATATTTCTCTAACATAACCAAAGCCTTGATGTTGCAAGGTCCCCTTCCAATGACCCTTTTCTCCAACACACACTTGCTCCAAAATTGAATGAAGAATATCCACAATGACTTGATGAACTGAAATGAGGCTCTCAAGAATGATCCAATGCAGAATTCTCCATACAATCTTAGCCAAATTCAACCTTCATTAACCTTAATTCCTTGCTTAACCTTTTCCATGAGAAATCCCTCCTTATATAGAGGAAAGAGAGATGGTTAAAGATATTAGGATGATCCCACCAAATCAGAGAAGCGAGTAGGATCCCAACCATACGGATGCCACCTCACCTTCTAGAAGATCCCCTTCTAGAACTTTTGTGAAGGTCGACTTTTTCTTAGCCTTTTGGCATCGTCCCACCCTAGCTGTAGAGTAGCCTGTGGAGACATCGCAAACCCATTTTAGGGTAGTCTGTGATGACCAGGCATCATCACACCCTGCTTATGATGCAGCCTGTGACGACCCTCCTTAATAAGGTTTTTTGGAAGAGAAAGCCAATCACTTTTCTCATGAAGATAGGCTCTTTTGGGAACATGAACACATGCTTGTCAATGGATCATTTAGATGACCAAAATAATGTCTAACATAGATAAACCCACATCACCATTTTGGATTTATGATCAAATCTGTAAAAGCAGCTGCTACAGGAAATTCTACAGCGCCTGTCTCAATTCGCAACATTTGTGCTAGTTCATATCACCAAAGGAAAATCAAGTAGCCAAACCCTTTCCTGACCTTCAAAAAAGACAAAAAATCTCATGGAGTACCTAATGGCTATGAGGTTGATGCTGGTAATTTCATATTTCCACTCACATGCCTGCAAGCTGCCTAACCTCCAACCCTCTTCTTCCACCAATTCATAATGCCTAATCAAACATATCTTGCACACTTGAATGTATTTATAGTGGAAAAGGGGAGACTTTGAGTACAACCATGGAGGTGTGACTTATGAAGGTAATGATGCAAAATAAAACAAGGTGTGACTCATGAGGGCTTATCCTTATCATGATGGATAATCTCATGACATCAAGACCTATACATCCTATGTGTTAACATCTGGCTCCATAGGGGATGGAGACCTCCCTGTGAGGCTCCAACAAGATTTGTAGACCATATTCATTATCCATTTCATCCATGCAACATGTATTATGTCTATGATGTACCACAATCAATCTGTGTTGCAAAATGTGAATTGTTCATGCCTTGAGAGCACTTTCTTATTGTTGAAAACTGACATTCCAAATAACTAAAACACACTCTATGTAAACCAAATGCTTGCATAACAAGCTTATTTATATACATTCCTACACTAGTCTATCCAGCTGAACTTCTTTTCTTAAGTATAATCAGATTTCCAACGAAGTCATGCAATCATTTGGCTAGTAAAGAAAGTTTCTTGTATATTGCAGATGAAAGCATAAAAATAATATAACCTTTGCAGCAGAAAATTCATCAATCGTTCATACTTACAGCTACAAATTCTTATCAAATCCAAAGATGCAACATAAGGGGCCCTTTGAAAAATGAATTCCATTAAAAAATATATTGGATCATAGAGCTCATGGTGAAATCCTAGCTGATTTAGAAGATAAGACAGCTCATGTGCAAAATCTGTTACATTAAGTATTTTTCTATCCTTTTGTTCTGAGCTCAAAGGTGCATAACTCGGGTTGATAAAATCCTCCAAATCATCTACCATTGGATCAAGGATAGATATTTCGTCATGTTGTTCCAGCTGGAGTTTGGATTGTCTCTACATATTTCTAGTTTCATGACTGCTGCCAATTTCATTTATCTGCAAATATGAATGTTGTTGCGTGATTCCTTCACTAATTTCAAGAGCCCTCTAAATAAAATAAAATTGATCTTCACGATTTGTATCTAGAGAAAAAAGATATTCAAATCCATAATAATTGGAAACAATAGTAGGTAAACATTCAACATCCTAATTATCATGAACAAGCTCTTCAACTGTGAAATTTTCTTCAACATAAGAAGATCTTTCATGAGTATAAGATCCTTTATACAATAAATAAAACTCTTGACAACATTCTGGATAGAGGAAGTCAGCTGAAAATTTATATTCATAAAATGAATGAAAGACAGTATGAAAACTCTTCAAAGAACTGACACTGGCAACCGGGAGAGATCTACACCAATCATGAGTTTCCCCATCCAAAGAATATCTAAACAATTTAATGACATATTCATGTACAAATTTCAGCTTAAGCATGCACTCATTAAAGTCTAACAAAAACTCATCTGGTACTTCCCAATCCTCTCCTCTAAACCTAGGAATGAAACCTTCCCATTCATCTCTACTAGGCACTGGATTTGGAAAACCGACTATCTTTGAAAAATCACAGAAAGCATACATCTAAGCTAGGATCTTGTCCATTTCAAAACAATGGAGTCTCCAATAGATATATGAACATTGGAGTCACCATGGTGAAAGATAAGCAGTCTAAAAGTGTCTAGCTTCAGTTCACCATCCAAAGCTAGATCTAATCATCATAGTTCACCCAGGGAAGGTGTCTTCATTGTTGTCCCCGACAAAGGCGCCAAAAATGTTATCACTGAGAGTCACCCTCAGACTGCTAGAGGATAAGCCCAGTACCCATCAAATAGGTTTGTAATGGTAAATTTATGATAAAGTGTCAAATGGATAAAAATCATCATAGCAATGCACAAACATGTAAATTTTTGGGCAAGATGCATAAGCAAGTGAGGTCTTGGCTAAATTCAGTCAGTGATTTAAAGAGAAGTGTGGGTATATGGAATAATTTAATGAGGAGGATGAACAGTATACTATTAGCATCAGGCCCTACTAGTAGACAAGTGAGGAAGAAACTCAGACACAAGAACTTCTTTAACATAAGCTTTAAAACACTGATAATAATTACAACAGCATCACAATCAAACATACATTGTAACACTACTATAATACCTCAATTGAATCATTCAATGATGATAAAATCAGAGTGAGAAAGAATTAAGATGATGGAAAAGAAAAATGACTTCTATTAGGCAAAATTTCTCAAATCTCATACATAAAAACCAGATTTTGGCTCTGTTACATCAAAACATTACTAAGAGAGTCTATGATCAACCATTTGAACCTAAAAATGTTCTTCTAATGTTGCATTTATAGCCTAAACAAGGAATGACAACATACAATTATATCTTGATCCTCTAACATAGGATTCTCCCACCTAAAACTGAATATATTACACTTGTTCAAGTGGAAAAAAACAAACTTCTATAAACAGGGGAAATGTTGGCAACCATCCTAACACCATAATATTTGTAGAGTGAGGTGTCCTTTGAGCGCATCTCCTTCATTTCCAGGTAACCTCCAGCTCTAACTAACCTCCAAGCATCTGTGTTATGCTCCACTATCCATCTAGTGACCATTGATTCTCTTAAAACCCATCAAAACAGGAATTGGCAGTGAATCTTGTAGCACTGAATGTATCAGCCAGTTCACATCGGATTTCACAACGAATTCTGTAGCGAATTTTGTAGTGATCCACTATGTAGACCATTTCGTAGAGAAGTTACATCTTATGTCTGTGTATATCATTTCGCAGTGCCAGGTGCTACGAAATGTCCTGTAGTTGTCTGATTTGTGAAGTTTGAGCCAAAAATACCCAAAAACCTTTGTCAAAGGTATATAAGCCTTCAAAATTTAGATTCTTCCAGCCACTTCATTTCACCTCCTGAGTTTGGTACTCCTCCTAGTTCCATCTTGAGCTAACAAATTCAGATTTATTTGAGCTAATTCATATTTGAAAGGTTGTAACTCCAACTTGAGGTTTATGATCTGATATTGTAAATCCATGTTCTGCTTGAATAGATTCCTAAGCTTCCTATGAAGGGGCAAAAATATCTTTGCTATAAACCTGGCTTTGTTAATGGTTTCCAAATACATATCCATCAAATCCTTTAACTTTTTCCTCTCAGCCAATCCTTCTCCCTTCAAGTGAGCAATCTCCTTTCTAGCATCTCTGAGTTGTCTGATCAGTCTTTTGAAGGTAGGGTTGTCAAGGGGAGTGGTTATGTCTATGACTTCAACATGTTTCTCAATAGTCTCAATTTTACCCTTATCCTTCCTCTTGACAGGAGCTTATGTTATGACTTCTTTTTCAGCAATTTCCTTCTTGGCTGATGACCTGGTGAAGGGCCTCCTATCTTTAGTCTCAACTATAGCAGTAGGTGAGGGGAAGAGTAACCTTCTCCCTTTTTTGCCTGTGGTTTTAGCTGAGGGAATTTCTACTAATTCTTGAGCTGGTTGGGGTGAAAATTCTCTTTGTGGAGATTCATGAGCTCCCCCTTCTTCTTCTTCTTGTTCCTTAGGAGCCTCATATTCTTTAGCAATGTTTTTACCTTTTCTCTTTTTACTTGTCTCTGTATGAACAACACTATCAGTTTGCAAAGGGATCTGCAGCTTAGATTGAGGAGTAGGAGCTACATTTAATTGCAGATGTGCAGAGGCAATGAACTGCTCCCAGGCTATGTTTCTCTTCTTCAACTCCTTCATCACAAGCATCCTAATCAACCCTGAGTGAAAAAAAATTGTGTCCACGGCCTTGGACTTGGCTTGGACCCTGTCAAACATTTTCCCAATACTTCTAAATAGATAGAAAGGGAGGTTCATGAGGTATTTTTCTATGAAGTGTAGCAACAGTCTAATGTGGTATTGGTAAATCATATTGAATTTTCCCTCACAGGTGAAATATCTTTGGATCACCCTTAACATCTTGTCAAATCCCTCAACTAAGTGGCTCCTAGGCACTCCCTTTGATTGGTTATCTCCCTGGCATTCTAGTTTAAGGAACTCTTTAGAGAAGGATGCATTAAGATTAATGGATTTAAACCATCTTTCACCCGTGTTGGGTATCTCAGTGGTTGCTGCAATGGTGGCTTCAGATACCTCCATTTCAAGCGTTCCCACCTTAGTTTTGGTGACATCAAAATTCAAGGCAAACTCTATAGCTACCTCAGGGTGTCCCCTCTGCATATTCTGACAGAAATTGAAACATCCAACTCGCTAGAATTTTATATGGTCAGTAGAGTGTGAAGAAATATTCCATCAACTAAAGCATCTTCTAACTAAAGACCCTTTTTTGAATATTGCAGGCCCAGAAAGATATTTCTTGGTTTGTACAGACGCTTGCAAGGAAGGACTCAATGAAGTTCTCATGCAAGATGGGCAAGTGACTTTCTATGAATCATTGAAGTTGAATGAGCATGATTAGAAGTATGTTACCCATGATCTAGAATCAACAGCAATTGTGCATGCATTGAAGATGTGGAGACATTACTTCCTCGGAAGACGATTTTTCCTGATGACCAACCACTGTGGTCTGAAGTACTAATTTGACCAGTCAAGGTTGAATGATAGACATGCCATGTGGATGGAATTGATTAGAGAATTTGATTTCGAAATCAATCACATCAAAAGGAAGGAAAACAAAGTGGTATATGCGCTCATCTGAAGCATTCAGACGATACACTTAGCAGTCGCAAGTGTAGGAGAGTCTGACATCAAGCAGAGGATTAAAACCCTCTTGTTGGGAGATGTGTTTTTCACTCAAGTGAAAGAAGGGTTACAACGAGACCCTAGAGAGAATAAATATGAAGGGTATCAACTTGGAGTTGATAGTCTGTCGTTATATAATAACAGGTTGTACATACCTAATTCAATACTTGAGGCATTTAATTATAAATGAATTTCATAGAATACCATATATAGGTCACCTTGGTTACCAGAAAATGGTGACGGTAGTAAGGAAATTGTATTATTGGTCTGAAATGAAGTAGGAAATTTCTCAATACATTGTTAAATTCCTAGAGTGTCAACAAGTAAAATTTGAGCACAGACATCATGCAGGTCTATTGCAATATTTTCCTAATCCTGAGTGGAAATGGGAAACAATTTCCATGGATTTCATCACTGGTTTGACAAAGAGAATTAAGAAACGTGATGCGATCATGGTTGTAGTGGATAAGCTGAGAAAGGAAACTCATTTTATTCTTATTAAGTGTACCTTCAAAGCCATAGATGTTGCTAACATTTTTATGAAGGAAATTTTCAGATTCCATGGTTTTCCCAAGACCATAATTTTGGATAGAGATGTCAAGTTCACCTCAAATTTTTGGAAAATATTGTTTACAGGCTTGGGAACGCAATTGTAATTTAGTACATCCTATCATCCCTAAACAAATGGCCAGACAAAAAGAGTGAACAAAATCTTAGAAGACATGTTGAGGATGCATGTTATGCATCAACCTAAGCAGTGGGAAGAGTATCTACCCCTGGTAGAGTTTGCATACAACAATGGTTATCATAAATCATTGAAGATGAGCCCCTTTGAGGTTCTTTATGGCAGAAAGTGTAGAGTTACAATTAGTTGGGAAATCCCAATGGATAAGATCACACTTGGACCAAAATTACTAAAGTAGATGGAATAAGCAATGATCAAGATAAGATAGAATATGAAATTAGCTCAGGATAGACAAAAGAGTTATTCAGACAGCAAGAGGACTCACAAAGAGTTCAAAGTAGGATATCATGTGTATCTCTGATTGAAACACAAGAGAATTTCCCTAAGAATGGGAATGTGTGCTAAATTGGCACCCCGCTATTATGGACCATTTGAAGTACTGGAAAGAGTGGGACTTGTTATCAATCAAATTGTATCTTGGGCAAAGCCCAACCCAAGTCACAAAGCTGGGACAACTATGGGAGTACCTACCCACTGTCACCTTAGATAGACACTCCCCTCGATTTAGTGATGACAAAATCACCACAAGGGGGGAATCCCAGTGGCCCTAGAGGGATTGATATGGAAAGTGAGAGAATGATCAATGAACACTTCTATAGGTCAATATTTTAGAAGGAATAAGGCTTAAGAGTGAGTTTTATAGATGGTAAACGGTTATCAAGTATTGTGTATCTACAAAACAATGTTATCCCTACCCAGAACAAGACAAATGATGGAGATAAAATCCATAAACCAATGGGGATCAAGCAAGAAACTTTTCTGTCCCAAAATTCAGCAGTATGGAAATATATAAATCAGCAAGAAATGATGTCAATAGCTTCAATTCTAACCATCAAAAATCTTGTACAAGATATTGGAAATAAAGTTAGCAATTCCTAGTTAAACCTCCAATGATTTAGCCAAGACTTTGATGATACTTAGGGATATTTATGAAGTGTTATCAACAAGTTATTATGACATCCAAGTGGTTTTTTTAACAAACAATTGCTACAGTAGCAATATCTAACCATAGAAATCAACAAGTAAACCATCCAAATGATAGCCAATAATTAGTAGAACAATAATCTAGGTTCCCAAGTAAATTTCAGCGGTAGAATAGTGAAAAAAGATTGAAAGAAAGATGATTTTTCAGAATCCCTAATGGCTGTAGCATTAATTTATAACAACAGAGAGAATTACTTGGCTAAATAAAATGCCCTTAGGGCACAATAATTCTTATAACATATAGAAAATAATCCACCTTGAACAATTGCAATATCTCGTAAATTCATGTATACCAATGCAAGAATATTATATCTCCAATGCAACTTAGAATAGTGACAAATCAATTGGGTTATGAATTTTCTTATGTAGAATCTATTTGTGTTACTTCTCTAGGGTTGTAAGCCCTTTTACTCCCTAGAGAAAACAAAACTAGCAAGGTAAATCTACGAGGGTGTAGGCCCTTTTCTCCTCCTAACAACCTTCGCAAAAATATAGCTTATCCAAAAATAACAAGGCAGAATTGATGGAGGGTGTATTCCCTTATACTCCTCCAAGGTTATAGACAAATCAATGCTTGAAACAAGAAGAAACTAATCAATAAATAAAAAAATTCCTTACCAATTCCAAGAATAACATGAAGAAACCCTTATTTATCAAGTATATTCCACCAAAATATCAAGAACAAGCCTTCCAAGAGATAGCACCTTAGTTATGTTCAGAAATAGACAAAGTACTAGAATCCAAGAGACATTCAAGAGAGAGATGGAGCAAAATTCCCAAGTAGGGCAAAAAGTTCAGCGATGTAATATGTAATTCTCAAGTAAGTTATGATGAAAATGAAATATGACAAGATCTTTATTTATATAAGGTCTTGTAAAACCAATTTGTGAAATTATCTAAAGTCAACCACAAATTAGGGAGGCTAACCTCCTCTATTTGTCCTTTTACAACTTAAAATTCAAAATTACAAAAAGAAAATTCCCTTTTAGGGATGACGCCATGCCCTAAAGGGTGACATTAGGCCTCTAGGTGAGACATTTTGACCCTTGATGAAGAAAGTTCGGCCTCCAAATGTCATATACCCTACTACCAAGTTCCTTAATGCATGCCAAGTGTCTCTCTCTCCATCAAAACAAGCCACATCACCATCAACCATGAGAACCCCATCAAAAACCCTAAGACCATGTGATGTCTAGGGCATAGAGTGTGACATTTTAGGCCTTCAAATCCCAACTTTGGGGTGCAAGGAGCTGGAAAATGGTAATCTCATGGAGTCCAAGTGCCTCCAAAGGCAATGTTCCTCCTCCCATGTGTTGTGAGTGGGAAATCCCTCTACGGACTAGCACTTAGGGTTAAATTATGCATGCAGAAAAGACCTAAAGATTTCTACTTTCTACCGTCATCCCAGACCTAATCCCCATTATTCTTAAGCAAATACATAGTTAAGAAGATCAAGTGAGCATACCTTGTTTTGGGCGTTTGATGTAGATCCTTCCTCACGCTTGATCACTTTTTTGATTGCAGTTCTCCTCCCAAGGCTGACCTGCATTCACACAAAAAAAAAAAAAAACTCCACATGCATTTGATATATAGATTAATGGGTTAGAGATTCAATAAACAAGTATGCAATAAACCATGAAAACCTCATATGGTGGGACGGGAAAAGTATTTCTTTATTATTAACTTCAACAAATCAACTTACAATGATGAAGTCAGCCGCTGCTCCACGAACCTGGTCTTGGGCTCCTCTTCAACTGTCCTCCAACTTCTTTGCCCTATCTTTCTCTTTACACAAGGATGGCTAAAGGGTTGGGACAAAGGGAATGCGCAATCGGGTATAGTTTCTTTACTATGATTCTCCTCTTCCAAATAAGAACCCTAACCCTTCTTTTATAGGCTAGAAGAAGCTAGGTATTTGGATGAACCCTCGGCCATGCATGGCCAAAAGGTTTAGTTAACTCACCCAAAGTTGTGTGTTCCATCGGCAACTTTCCTTTTTCCGTGCTTTTGTAGGTACACGTGGGTTGTTTTGGGTCAGCGAGCATGTACACACATGCAGTAATAGAGCAGGGTGTGTGGGCCTTTACAAAAAGTTTTTTTAAGAAGAGTTGTTCAGCAGTGCTTTGGAAAAGAAGGAATCTGAGATGGCATGATGCCAGGTAAGCATACCTGGTGAAAATTAGTGTTATAACAGACGCCCCCTAATGTGTGAGGTCAGAAGAGCATCTGATGGCCAAAATACATTACCAATATTTACTGATGTGCCAAACAAATGAGCCCAGGGACCAGAAATGGGAGGCGTCGTCTGTAAAAATAACAATTGTCTCACCGAGGTGGGCATACCCATGCTCGGGATAGAATAAATGCATGGCTACCAATCAAATACACTGCAGATCCATGTCATATAACTATATAAAGTGTAGCCACAAACAATACACAGCAGAGCTACATCTCGAAATCAAAAAGATATACATGTAGAGTATCCATCTTCTTAGAAGTTGATAAGGTCCGATGTTTGGAGATGAGGTCTTCAGAGCTCGAGCAACAACTTCAAAATCTTCAAAACTCAGGTAGGAGTGTAATATGAGTGTACGACTTCGCTACCCAGAGGTCTTCGACAGCTCATCAGTCATGGACTAGAGAATCTTGATGATCAGACTGAGGGCTTCATTGATTTCGAACAAAGACTTGATTGGACATTCAAGATGGTCGAGTATGAGGGAAAGAGACAAACTACAGAGGGGCCGACTCAGGCTTGGTAAAAACTTCCCTTGGACAATAGCACGACAAATGATTAGACTCGGGCAGCATGGCATTAATCATAAGTTTAGGAGGCAGGAGGCAACACAAACTCTCCATATGTTTGGAAGAACAACCAAACGGAGGAGGACACAGCTCTATGTAGTGATACCAGCTTCCTAAGGTCTTATTAAATCCCATAGTTTGATGAACAAACAGACAGATGTACTTTATCCAAGGGCGACTTATTGTGTTGCCAATAAAGAAAATACTTTTCCCTTCCTCTTTTTGGGGTATATTTGATTTTTTTGTTTTTTTTTAATGATTTTGGAAAAAAGAATGAAAGAATGTTACGTTACAATGGAGGAACGAGTGTTACAAACATACAATTTCAAGGCGCAAGGACAATACTGATGTTCAAAACAATGACACTCGGGAACAATCCTCCAGGGGCCAAAGGTGTCAAGATGCAAAGGAAAAGTGCTACAAGGCTTGTGTATAAGGTATGCTTCAGATGGTTCAGTTGAGAGCAACATGGAGTCGGCATTTAGACCAAAGACGCAAGTATGCAAACGCGGTTAACAAAACACACAATGGTAACTTCCTTCGATGTAAGTTTAACGAGCCCAGAGAAGGTAAGCTCAACGGTTTTTCATATTTAGAGTCTTAAAAAAAATAAAAAAATAAAAAACATAAAAGGAGACTCCATTGGGGTACCTTTTTCGAAGGTAATCTAGTCGGTTCGAAAAAGGGGTAAACTAGCACCGACAAGATGTCTATTCAAAACCATTTTAATGAGTGTGATAAAGACAAGATCACTCGGCCATTTTTTCATTTTTAAGGAGTCTGAAAAAAGATTAACTATGGACTCCGTCAGGAATGTTCTTCTGGACCAGTTTAACGAGTGTGAAAGAATAAGGTCACTCAGCGATCTTTTCAATTTTAGGGAGTCTGAAAAGAGCTTAACTATGGACTCTGTGGGGGTTCCTTTTTCATAAATTTAGTCCCTCAGGCCCGAAAAAGGGTTAAAATGATACCTGAGAGTACTCTTCTAAAGAACTGAAGTTCCTTAGAGTATACCTTTATTCATACAGTTGACCATCCAGACCGAAAAAGGGGTAAACTACCGCCAGACAGGCGTGACTTCAAATTCCAGTTTAATGAGCATAAAAGGCCACAAGATCGCTCGGCAATCTTTTCATGTTTAGAGGGTATGAAAAGGGCATAAAAGAAGACCCATTATGTCTTTTGGGAGTCCTGAGGGTGAGGTCAAGAGTGAAAAGTAATCATGCAAATGAGGCTCAAACTCATAATCTGGAAAAAAACAACAAGGACTCCCGACCCTACAGTGATTAGAGACAACATGGACAGCATAATACAACCAAGATCTAACTAGGGCATCCATGTTCCGGTAAGCTCTACCACCAACTCGCGACACTTCTAAAGCAGCAATGATGGTTCTGTGTCGCAACCTGATGGGATCGATCCTATGGCAAAGGAAAAAAGGCAACGAGGTACAAAATTCAGGGTAGAACCTAACCTATATGCTCAAGATGATTATCTAAAAAATTTCCACAGACCATCAAAAGTTACCCAAAACTCCAAAAAATTGTCCCGATACCTGATCATACCCCTCCAATGCAACTCCTGAATCACTCTAAATGGTTTTTGTTTTAAAGAAAATGATAAGGGGGGCCAAAAAAGTGACAAAAAGAGGCCAAAAAGTCTATAAATAGAAGTTGACATCTCATTATCACCATTGTTGATTTGGAAATTGACTCTGGAGCCAAAAAAACCCCTTTGATAAAAGTGGTGATTCTGGGAGCCACAATGGACGAAACGACCATCTGTGTGGACCAAGTAAGTACAAACTCTCTTATCTTGCAATTTAAATATTTATTTTTTCTTTGGGTTCCATGTTTTGGGGGGGCGTCAACCTTCAAAAGGTCAGCCCTAGGTCCACGTGAGTTGTCTTAGGACAGGTCACGTGTACATTCGGGCAGAATAAAAACTACACGCATGTACACGCAATTGTCAGCATTACAGCCCGCATGGACCCCCTTATTGAATGAAAGAAGTTTAAAAAACAAGGGTTAACCCTCTTGAACCTTGGTGTTTTGTAGGATGTATGTTCACTGGAGAGAAAGAGAGCATGAGGAGGCTAGTGAGTTGGTCGGGGAAGACCCCAATGTTGTGGCTGCCTTGACACAATGTGGGTTGCTCAAGTTCTTCTTGTGTCCTTTTATGCGGGCACAACCTAGGCTACTGAATGCCTTGGTTGATTATTGGCAGCTGGATGCAGAGGCGTTTATGTTAGAGGGGCAGTCACTGGTGCCCACGACAAAGGATATATATTTTTTGACTGGCCTCTCCAGGAGAGGGGAACCAATCAACTTCCGGACATTTCCTTCGGGGCCGCATAACATAGCGGAATTGATAGGACTTTATTGTGAGGCTGGTATAGACCAATCGAGCTCACAGGTGCCCATAAGAAAGATTACTGACTTATCACTGTAAGTGATTGTGTTTCTTATTGGGTGAATCACTGGTTATGTGGCTCTACATCAGGCCTCCCATGCACAGATGAACTATGCAGTCCAGTGTTTAAATGCACAAATATTTGACTAGAGCACAACATTGTTAGATTGTACGAAGAGGAAGTTGACAAATTGTCGGTCACGGACATAGAGGAACTTCGGGTTTGGGACCATTCTATGTTCTTTCTTCTTTGAAAGAGTTCTGAGCTTCAGTCCTTGAGTAGTGGTACGAGGACATCATGCCTCTCTTCCTGCAGTTTGTAGATGGGAATTTGTACTGCCACGATAGGGTGGTGGAAGGACCAATGAGTCCTTCGATGATGATTTCTTTGCTTGGTTGTCGTGACAGATCCCAATCATAGAGGATTACCCCTATGCTGGGATTGATTTCTCGAGAGATCTTGAGATATTAGTACCTCCTGGTGAGGAGCGAGGAGAGATGGGTAAGTTTACATCAATGTTTTGTTGTTTTTTTTTGTTTGTTTGTGAAACATATGTAATTTTTATGTTGTTTTTGTTATATATCATTTTTTTATACCAGAGTATTTGACGGATCTGTGTTTGTCCTGTGCAGATGTGGGACCAGTGCGACCTGCAGACTATGCGAGGAACAGGTGTCGTCCTCGGCCAGGGGCCGCACCTTCCGCCATAGGGGGGACCAGCAGCAGCAAAATATCTTCCATCCGGGGAGGCTGAGAGGGTGTTGAGACGAGTCGAGCAGAACTTTACTGCACTCACTCGCGCGATCCCTATGGCAGAGATTGAGGATCTGCCACCATCTATGAAGCCTCATGTAGTGGGGGCACCACAGACGTGGGTCCAATTGTTTCGGTGATTGGAAAATGTTGTTGATTAGTACAACAGGGCCCACAGGCCCTAACCTTAGTTGGACTTTTCACGTGCCAAGAGCACTACTTGTATATATTTTTTGAGGGCATAAGCCCCGTGACTCGTTATTGGTCATATTTTTGAGGCGCTTGCGTCCACCTATGTACTCTGGTGACTATGATGTTATATATAGATTTTTATGTCTTTTTTTGGCTTATGGATCCTTTTTCCAAAAAATGTATTTACATGTTTATGTGTATGTCCTTTCATATGTGTGCAATATGCCAATCTAAAATTTGATTAGCTAGAGTATATGTAATTTGGTTTAATCTCCTAGGAACATGAAAATATGTAATATAATCAAAGCTTCATTCTAAGAGACGTACCCTAAGGAATCGTCGGTGTAAAGTCGGATCATGAACACGATAGACTCTATTTAACTGAGACACAACCAGTTGAGCGTCGAGATAGACCTGGAGATGAGAGATACCAAATGACAAAGCATCACGAAGCAACTCAATAACTGCACTATACTCGGTGACATTATTTGTGGTGTCAACTAAGCATATACCTCCAGAAGATAACAACTGGCCTCGAGGTGAAAAAATTACCCAAGCTGCGGAGGCAAGCCTCCGAGTGTGTCGGCTAGCCCCGTCTTTTGGTTGTGGAGCCTAATTATCTTCTTGATTCAGAGGTCCTTTCTTTCAGCCGTGTTTATACCCCATGAAGTATTTACACCCCAGAAGTATGTACACTCTTCCACGTGGGGGAGTGCAGAGGGGAGGTACCCCCTCTGCGGGGTCCGAGGGGGATATCCCCTCGGCTGGGGGGTCTGGGGGCAAGCAGGCCCCTAGCGGGGGTTCGGGGGCGAAGCCCCAGAAGGAAAAATTGCCTTGTAAATGCATATTGTCATTTCATTGTAAATCTGGACCGTTCATTATAAGGTCACAGATCTAACGGTAGAGATTATGTTAGGGTTTTTTGCCCTAGAAGGAAACCCTCTTTTATGAGGGAAATGTATTGCGGCTATGGTTGATGGTGAATATTGTATTCTGAGATAGGAGACTATGAGAGAAAGAAGAGGAAGTTACAGTAGGTTTGTTGTAGGTTGTATCCCTTCATATGTTGGATAATAATAAAGGAAGGACCTAACAATTTCTCTGGTGGACGTAGCCCACACTCGGTGAACCACGTAAATCTGTGTCTCTATTGTATTGTGTATCTTTTGTGTTTTGTTTCCGCATTTGTTTTATTTTATTGCTCCACGGTCCTTTTTTTTTAACACCGTCCACATACCCAATGAACACCTCGGATTCACTTGACATTTGCCACAGTGACGAAAGATACATCAAAAATGACACGTCCATAACACTAAAAGAAACTAGAAAGTAATAGTACAAAGACTATACATATGTTACAAAAATTTAACCATGGTGACCAGCCTATGAGTAATACTTCTTGAGGTAGAATCCATTTCTAGGCTCTGCCAAAGCATTCCCTTCAAATTCAACCAGACTATAAGCACCCTTTTTTAGAACCTCTTTTATGATGAAGGGTCTGAACCACATGGGTTTGAATTTTCCTACCCCCAGGGGGTCCTGATCTTGGTCATAGGCCAGGACAAGGTCGCCTTCAGTGAAAATATGAGGACGAACGGACCTATCATACTAACACTTGAATTTATGTTTGTGAGCCTCATTGGCCAGGGTCGCATCACGATGTTGCTCAAGGTATAATAACCGCTCTTCAAGTGGAGAAGTGTTTGGCAGTAATTGTACTGCCAACTTTAGGGACGGGATCTGACATTCGATAGGCAAGACTGCTTCCAGCCCGTAAACGAGTTGAAAAGGTGAGAAATCGGTTGTAGTCTTAACAGACGTTCGATAAGCCCATAATGTTTAGTATAACATCAAATGCCAATTTGACTTGGCTGAGTTGATCGTTTGTTGTAGGATGGTCTTAAGAGATATATTCACAGCTTCCACCTGACCATTTGCTTGGGGGTAGTAGGGTGATGAATGTTCCTGCCATAACCCAAGATTTGATGTTAACTCAGTCATCATCTGGTTCTGAAAGTGACTTCCATGGTCAGTGACAATCTCCCTTGGGACACCAAACCTTGCTATTATCTGGTTGAATAAAAAGAGAGTTGTCGTCTCTCCATCATCTTTAAACATTGGCATAGCGTCGACCCACTTCATGAAGTAGTCTACAACTATGATGATATAATGGTGCCCCCTTGTTGAAGGAGGGTTGCATGTAGTGTAATCAATCCCCCACTTGGTGAAGGGACCAACTATGATGATAGGAAACATGGGAGCGGGATGTGCCCTCATCTTCCGAGAGAAGATCTGGCATGGGTGGCACTTCTTGACCAATTCGATACAATATTTGATTAGTGTCGGCCAGAGGTAACCTGCTCGTAGAATCTTTTGGGTTGTTTCCAACCCAGAAAAATGACCGCCACACACTCCGGTATGGTAATCGTTAAGCACGATAACTACTTCTTCGTGAGTGAGACATTGGCGCAGGATGCAGTCTACACCTCTCCGATACAATGTATAATCAAGTATGAGATAATTCTTAGCCTGATGGCATATGCGTCGTTTCTCATCACGAGAAGCAGAGGTGGGGCACTTCAAAGTCTGGAGATAGATAAGTATATCTCTATATCAAGGATCCGAAGAGGTGATCAAAAACATATCTCCTATGATAGGCGACTCTTCGGGCACAAAATCACCTGACTCAACCGGAAGTTCTGAAATAAGTTCTGTGAAGACCAGTGACTTTTTGGATTTCGCTGAAACGAAATCTAAGTCAAACTCCTGGAGGATGACTATCCATCTACTGATATTTTCTCCTATTACCCGTCGTGTCAACATGTACTGGAATGGATTCACGACAACAATGACGGTGGTCTTGTGAAACAGAACATAATGACGGAACCCTTGAACAGCATGAACTATTGCCAACGTAAGTTTTTCGATATGAGAATAATTGAGTTCCGGTCCTACGAGGCCTCGGCTCAGGTACTAAATCACATATTCTGAGAACAGGTCATCCTCCTGAACTAAGACCATGCCTATGGTTGACTCTGTTGCAGCCAGGTATAATAAGAAATCTTTGTTATAGTTAGGTGGCCGAAGCAGAGGGGCAGTCATGAGGGCATGTTTCAACGCATCGAAAGAGTGTTGGGCGGCATCGTCCCAATGAAAAGGAATGTCTTTGTTCAGTAAGCGCATAAATCCCTTTGTGATCTCGGCATAGTTGGCGATGAAACATCTTAAAAGGTTCACCTTTCCCTATAGACTCTGAAGTTGAAGGATTGTGCGTGGGGGAGGCAACTGAATTATTGCCTCAACCTTGAGAGGATCGACCATGATCCCTATTGTTGATACTATGAAACCTAACAAACATCCTGATGTTACGCAAAAGCTGCACTTGTTTGGATTCAAGCGAATCCGGAAGTAGTGACAACGCTCAAAGATAAGTCGGAGGTGTGTGGGATGATCCGTTCTCTTGTGAGATCGAGATGCTAAATCATCTAAATAGGCCTCAACTATATGCTTGAGGTCATGGAAAGAAAAATACATGGCCCACTGAAAAGTCGCTCCAGCATTTTTGAGACCAAAAGGCATCTTACGATACGCGAATGTACCCCATTGACAGATGAATGCCATTTTGTGTTGGTCTTCGGGTTTGATTTGTATTTGGTTATATATTGAAAAACCGCCCATGAAAGAGAAGGCCTCACAACCCGCACATTCATCAATTATCTGGTCGATGAATGGTGTGGGAAAATTATCTTTGGGACAGGCCTTGTTCAAATCACGGAAGTCTGTACATACATGAATCGTGCCTTGTTTTTTGTTGACCAGCATGGGGTTTGACACCCATTGGGTCAAATGGATAGGATAGATAAAACCATCTTTTAGCAGTTTCTCAACTTCAACCTTAATGGTTGTTTCTTTCCTGGGGTTAACTGGATGAAGCCTCTACCGGACAGGCTTGGCATCTGGATAAGTTGTGATTTCATGTTCGACTATTTTTGGATCGATTCCTAGCATTTCCTCGTAATACCAGGCAAAAACGTCACAGAATTCTTTAAATAGATCTGTGTAGATTTGAATCTCTCCGAGGGAGCAATCATCTCCGACGAAAAAATTCTCCACAATGCCAGAGGTTCTATAGATATTAATCAGTATGGTTTTAGTGATGGTTTCCATATTACCCTCAGCATAGACCTCGTGTGTAGCTAAGGGATTAATAGGACAAGACCTATCTCCAATCATAGTCAAGGTTAATTCTTCAGCCTGGATTATACTTAACTATGGGAGGAAGTATGATCTGTGATGAAGATCATCCCAGGGTTTTTCCGGACTATTCATTGCTTCAATTACTTCTTTGTCAGAGGGCAAGACTAAGTCTAACAAATCGGTGTCAATGAGAGAACCTTGAGCCCAAATAGGCTCTAGAAGCAGATCTAACTCTTGTGCAGTTGGCTGAAGCTTTCTAGACTAAAGAGTATGCTACTTCAACTGCAGACAAGGGCATGGACATGCCCAAGTGCTCCGCCCCCTCCATCGTGGTCGATGAGGAAGGGAGTATCCACGGATCGGTGAAGTAAGTCATGAGAAATGATGAAACTTGGAAAATCTCAAGCTTATGGTGGTCAGATATGAACTTGACATCGCCTTAAGGGGGCGGGTAATCGAAGGTACCCATCAAAGATGGGCACAAACCAACCCCTATGTTGACTACACTTGGTTGAGGATTATCAATCATCGGGACCACAGACACCCCCAATGAAGGGTCAGGTCTGGAGAAAGACAATTGATCAATGGTCACAATCTGGTCCTCATGTGGAAACAACAAGACCCGAAAAATTGTAGCAACCACTGCTTGCATGGCATAAGTCCAACTCCTTCCTAACAAGAGATTGTAGTTGAGGGACGCATCGACTACTTCTACCTCGACGCACACAGTCTTCCCTCCCAACTGCACAGGGAAAGAGGGAATGATACCATGTGGTCAGAACGAACGACTGTCGAATGCAGTGAGAAGAGTAGGCAACAGAGAAAAAATGGGCTGGCCAATGGCCTTCCAACATGCCAATGACATAACACATGTCAAGGCGCCCTCATCAACCACCGTGCAGAAAATATTTCAAGTAAAAGTTTTCATGGGGTAAGCCACTACTATCTGAAACGCTACGTGGTAAGGCATATGAGGTTTTAAGTCGATTGTATCTAGCATGATGGTACCCAGATTACAAGTCTCGATAGATCCTAAAGAGGTTAATAAAGCTTTTCTTTGGGAAGGGCAGCTTTGGAGGACCTCCAAAGCGGACATCGCACAAGGGGTTTGAGACAAATCCTCCACCACAGAATAGTTCTGGGTGGCCCTTGCATTTGGGTTGTGAGAAGCTTTCTTGAATGCGCCTTTTGGGATGCATGCCATTGTTTCTCCCAAAGTCTTCTCAATCTGTAGAGGAAGAGATGGGAGTTCGGCTTCTTTGCCCTTCTCAAAAGTGCTTGGTTTACTGTAGTCATGCGCTCTAGTCGATATAAAAGCATCACCCTTCATCATATATACATTCACGGATGTGGGATTGTTCAAAGACGGAGAGGGTCCTTGACTGCCTCCTTCCGTGCTTGTAGAGGCTTGGGTTAGGTTTTGCCCATGCTGAAATGGATTGGTTAACACAGCAGGCTGTTGTTGTGTCACAAACTTTTGGGCCTCTGCAAGCTGAGGACATAGGTGGGTTGGGTGGTCTTCCATGCAAAGGTTGTACGGATACCTCGCCTTTCGTTTCTCAGTGTTTCCCTCGCCATCATTATCAATGGGTTTCTTATCCCCCTTACCCTTATTTCGTTGTTTTTTCTTTCCTTCAGGCTGTTGGGTGGCCTTTGGATTTTTCAATTGCACTGTGTGTACATCCGACGTTTTAGTAGGGGGAGAAGCCAAAATAGTAGTTTGGTTGGTCGTTGTGTGTTGTATAGACAATTGTTGCAATTGCTTCGCCAATTGCTCAGCGGGATTTGTTTGTGTTGAACCAACAATACCATCGGCATGTGGTCCAGCTCTATGTCTGGTTTTATCAAGTATTGAGCATGGTGCATCTGGCAAGATCTTATATAATAAACCGGACTAAGAATAGATGAGCTCAAGATGTTGAGCTCTCATGATGGCGTCTTCTTCGGAAAACACTCCTGATGTCACGACGTCTTTGGATAACTATGGGACCAAAGACTTAAGGAACCACTCAAGCAGGAATGTTGGTGGGACTGGCACCTTAATTAAACTCTTCTGGTGTCTCCATTCTCAGATGTGATTAGAGATATGGTCTGCTTTTTTCTGTGCGAAATTGGCCAGCAATTATGTGTCACCATCATATCTCACAGCTAATTGGAAATGGTTTAGGAAGGCCATTGCCAATTCGTCGAAGGAAGAGTATCTTAAGCGGTTGAGCTCAATGTACCATTTTGCGGCACTCCCAATGAGAGTATGTTGAAAAAATCACAACTGTACAGAGTCGTCTTTCAACGAGTTAGATGAGCACCAAAGGTGGAAGGTAGTCACATGATCGCCTGGATATTCGTTCGGATTGGCTTCGGACTTTGGTATGTATGAAGGCAACTTCGTCGGCATAGGGGGCCAACGCGGATCATGACAGATAGGGTCATTTAACAACCTTGTCAAGTCTGGCAAATGCAAGGTTGCCAGGAAAGGTAGTTTGGGTTGTTGGTGATAACCTGGGAAAAAGGGACCTGGAGTTTGACTGGCACCAGGTTGCCAGGAAAAGTTCAGCTGCTAGCTTGGGTTCTGGTAAAAACTATGGCCATGAACAGCGTATGGATTCTGTGTGTGAGGAGACATCATTGGATGATTCCCAAAATAGGACGTAGATGGATGGGTGTGCATTACATTCGAAGGACTTTGGGAAGGGTTGCCCCATGTCGATCTCATGGGGATAGGCATAGTACCTTGTTCGGGATTCCATTGACTATGGAAATAATTGCCCCAGATCGGCGTTCCTGACGAGGGAACGGATCCTTGCCAAGAATTCCAAGGCCCTGATGCGGAAGAAGTTCCTGGGTTTGCCCCATGTGCAGGAATAGTACCCTGCATAGGAATAGGTTGTCTAAAACCGGGGTTGCCCCCAGATGGGAAAGTAGCTGATGAGAAGGCGTTGTTACCAAAGTCATCGAACAAAGAAAATGGTGTCGAACCTACTGGCATATTATGCGAAGGTGGTCCTTGATTCCCTGCTCCAAATAAACTATGGTGTGCAGGTGGCCCAGCGGATTGTTGATGCGTGCCACCGAGCGAAGGGGACGAAGGAGGTATATGACCTCCCCTGTAAGGGAAAGCGTTAAAAGGAGCTAAAGTTCCCCCCATGTGGCCTTGCAGAGGATCACTAGAGCTCTCTGCCCCCAGACCTAAAGTCTATGAAGTGGAGTAGGAAAGTACAGGACTTGTACCTGAGCTAGGCATCCCATATGAGAACGGAGGGTCTGCCGCACTTGGTGGAAAAGGGGTTGTGGTCGCCTCCATAGACAAGATCAAACCATTATGCAAGGTAGAGGGGGTTGAGACCATGGTGGCTCAGACCGGTGACGGTGGTTTAGGAGGTGGACACTCTCCTGTGGTGACAACCGTATTGGGAATTGAATAATTCCCAAAGGGAGTGACAACATTTGTTCCCATTGCTGCGTGCGACACTGTTTGGCACTCGTAAGGTTGAATTGGTACGATGATGGGTGTCAAAAGATCAATGGTTGGAGTTTCAGATGGACCAAGAGCTTTCACTCCAAAGTCTAAAACGATCGTTTCCTCCAGATGTTGGTCGGGCACAATTTCTCGTGACCCGGTCGCTTCAAAAGACCCTTGTTGGTCTAGCCTTCACCTTAGTTGTGGCGAGGGTGGCTCCAGTGTAACCGGTGATAGGCCCAGAACCCTTCATGATCGGCGAAGCTCATGATCCTCCACTATGTGAGAATATCAAAGACACTCTAGGGTTTTCTATTCATTCAAAAAACAACACACACTAAAAAGTCCCTACAAGATAAAACAAGCAAACACTAAACTAATTGGAAGAACAGTTACAACAACCAACACTAGAGAAACTTACCGGTGTAAGTGAAACTCAAACACGGAAGCACCCTCCGGGTATACTCTGCAAAGCGTGGCCTAATGTCTATCCTAGGTACCGCGGTATACCCCTGCAGTCACCTGTGTATGTCCCTAAGAAGATAGGCAACCAGGTTGCCAACGCGCGAACAGTCACCAGGTGGGTACAGTCGAAAGTTGGGTAGACCACAATGAGCAGGGTATCGAGCCCGAAACCTATCAAGGGTATCGAAAGAAAGTGGTCTAGAAGACAACTAAGGACCTCGAACAGATTTGAGACCCACGAAGCTCTATGGTAATTGCAATCGACGGAATCCCAAAACAAGCCCTCTATATGTGTTTTGCACTACGATTGGTCCAGCTTTGGAGGGGTTATCCCCACTACCTTTCTGCACATGACCTCGTGTTTATCCCATGTGTTAGAGGGGGGCCCCGGATAAATTTCACGATACTGGACTTTGACACTCCCTAACTCAGACTCCAATGTTTGATTTTAATGGCCTTGAAGAGTTTCCTCTCCAACCTAATTCAAGGCCCTAACCCTAAACTAGTTGGTTGACCCTACAAACATAAAAATTCTAATGAATTTTAGATTTTGTGTTAATTTTTATGGCTTGTCTTAAGTCAAAGGTTATGAAAGTGAAACTAGTGATGTTTGAAAGACGAAAGCAAAATAAACAGAAAGATGGAAATAAAAACCTTTACTTCACTTAACTCTTAAACAACTTTTCAAACTTAAAAAAAATTCTAAGATCTTTGAATAGAAAACTCAAAGCAGGATTTCACTCAACTACGATCTACTTATGATCTAATTAAATCGTCAGGAACTTATGAAAGCAAAGACTTTTCCATGGTTACTAATGCAAAACAACACTTTTTAACCAACAAAGAAATAAAAGATTTTTTTTTTATTTGAATGCTCACAAAGCAAAAAGGAAAAATATCAACAAGTCAAAACCAAGAACACTTTCTGGCCTAAGCGCAAATCGCAAAGAGCCACTTTAAAAAATCACACACAAACAAATTAAAATTGGACTCTCACACTTGTCTAAAAACCCTATAAAAGAAAAAATTTCAGGAAAACTTCTAAATGAAAAAAGAAAGCTATTGCTTTGATCAAACCTAAGTTACTTATCGCTATGACAGAGACCCGAACCTGAGAGGCATAATTCTTATCAAAAGAAAGGATGATTGCCTTACCTTCAACAAAAATTCTATCCACAAGCACACTAGTGCTGACAGTTCCACAGCAAGCGTGTGCACGCGAGCTGTGTAAAGTCAGAGTGCGTGTACACGTGTGTTGGCCTTATATAGGCCGCGTGTATATCTGAAACTTTGAGACAAATAAAAAGCCAAGCAAGCCATCCCAGGCAGAGACTACTGGTATTGAGAACCAGAATCTCTTGAAGACTCAGACACTTACTTTAACAGAAAAAGAAAACAATTCAAGGAAAACTTCATAGAACAAACCAATCCAAGGTGAAACCTAAGCTATAGACTGTAAACAACAAAGACTAGAAAGAGTTCCAGAAAACCCCTGAGAAGGACTAATTCTAACAGGGAAGAGGATGACTGCCTCTTTAAAAGAAATTTTTTGGAATCATACACGCGATTTTCACCTCCTCAGCTAGCATGTACACGCGTGTTGTGAGAATGCAGGGCGCGGGTACACGCGTGCAGACCTTATACAGGTCGTGTGTACCTCTGTGGGTCTCAGAAAAAAAATACATTCAAGCAAAGAAACAGAGATAACTGGTATGGAAGATCAGAATCTCTGTTAGCTCAAACTTTTGCAGAAGCTTTAAAAACAAGAAAATGAAACCAGTTCTTAAAAATACCCAAAAAAAAAAATCCCAGGAACCCTAGAGATCTCCCCAGTATGGTCGCCAATTCTGTTGTGAGTGGGAAATCCCTCTACGGACTAGCACTTAGGGTTGAATTATGCATGCAGAAAATACCTAAATATTTTTACTTTCTACCGTCGTCCCAGACCTAATCCCCATTATTCTTAAGCAAATACATAGTTAAGAAGATCAAGTGAGCATACCTTATTTCGGGCGTTTGACATAGATCCTTCCTCACGCTTGATCACTTTTTTGATTGCAGATCTCCTCCCAAGGATGACCTACATTCACACAAAACAAACAACAAACTCCACATGCATTTGATATATAGATTAATGGGTTAGAGATTCAATAAACAATTATGCAATAAACCATGAAAACCTCATATGGTGGGACAGGAAAAGTATTTCTTTATTATTAACTTCAACAAATCAACTTACAATGATGAAGTCAGTTGCTACTCCATGAACCTGGTCATGGGCTCCTCTTCAACTGTCCTCCAACTTATTTTCCCTATCTTTCTCTTTACACAAGGATGGCTAAAGGGTTGGGACAAAGGGAATGCGCAATCAAGTATAGTTTCTTTACTATGATTCTCCTCTTCCAAATGGGACCCCTAACCCTTCTTTTATAGGCTAGAATAAGCTAGGTATTTGGATGAACCCTCAGCCATGCATGGCCAGAAGGTTTAGTTAACTCAACCAAAGTTGTGTGTTTCGTCGACAACTTTCCTTTTTTCATGCTTTTGTAGGTACACGCGGGTTGTTTTGGGTCAGCGAGCATGTACACACGTGCAGTAATAGAGCAGGGCGTGTGGGCCTTTATAAAAAGTGTTTTTAAGAAGATTTGTTCTGCAGTGCTTTGGCAAAGAAGGAATCTGAGATGACCTGATGCCAGGTAAGCATGCCTGGTGCAAATTAGGGTTATAACACCATGTGTCCAAGGATAGGGCACATCATCCAATCTATGGGTTTTATGCCCCAATGAAGGTCCAAGAAACCTTTTGCCTCCATGATAAGACTTCCACCTGGAAAGGCCCTGTAAAGAAAAATAGATTCACCCTCCAAGGGTCCACAAGTCACACATATCATGCCAGGTAATACATATCTAATAAAATAACCACCCAGACATGTGCATTAAATTCCCCCTTTTCAAAATAAACAAATGCCCAAAGACCTTATACAACTTGCCAAATTTAAATATGGGAGGGTTATCATGGTGACCTATTGGGTAGATCATTCCTCAATTCAAGGATTGTTTCCCAAGGATAACCTTTCTAATTCATGTAAGAGAGTGTGAAATGGATGGGAGTGAAACTTTTGGGCATGGGGTTTCTTGACATGCAAGGGCTCATATTGTCTCATTTATGGGTGCCTTTGTTGAGGGTGTGCTTTCTCTTTTGTAACCCACTATTTTCATGCCACCTTTTTCCAAACCCCTTTTTTCCATCTTTCCAATCCCTGCTTTCATTTATAATTTGCAAATTTGAGGGTCCCCCTTTTAGGGTTTCCAATCTTTAGCATTAATTTAGGATTGGGACGAGCACTAAGTAGAGCTCAAGTTTGAACAAATTTTGATGGTCCTTGTTTGTTGTGTTCACTTTCTTTTCAGCATTAGTTTATTATTCTTTTATAACAACTCCTATCTTCCTCTGAGACATCAGCCCCTCTTCCCATGGAATGAGGTACAACCCCTTCTTGGGTCAGTAATGACTAAAAACCCAAAACATGAGAAAATGAGGAAATGGGTGTGGAAAATGATAAGTATTTATGAGAGTGGTATGATGACTCTTCAAGTAGACCCCCCAGTAGAAACCTTATCCCCGAGGGTGCCCCACTTGTTAGGAAAACATGTCAACCACCAAGGTGAAATGAGACAAAAGGCATAATTTCCAAGAAAACGTTGTCAAAATCAAGAAAGGACCCTTTGCAACATGTTCAAATGCTTCATTTATTAAAATGACACTTACCACAACACCAAACTTGTTACCTCATGGAGAAAGACCTGCTATCTTGTTGATCTACCTCTTGGTACTCCATGTCTGCAACCTGTGGGCCTCGAGACATCATCTCCTTAGTTATCCCAATAAATGGGGGATAACATCTGGCTTCTACTCAGGGACATGTACTCGTCATAGAGTGCATGAGAACCTCAACATATATTGGTAAGACATGTGCCTACACACATTGAAACAAACAATGTGTTGGTTATCTAAGGTAGCTCACTCACCCTTTGTTCATATGGTCAAAAATTCAAAATTTCAACTAATATTTAAAAAAAAAATTTGCATTTTTTCAAAAATTTCTAAACTAACATGCAATATGATGAAAGAAAATGATCATAACAAGTATGCAATAATGCAAGTATATAAAAATGAAAATGATATATGACATGCAAATAAGTAAATGAAACTAAATTATCATGAGCAAGCAATATGCATATGCAAGAAAGCAAGATGACTTACCTATTTTCCTAGGGTTGGGGGCCCTGTGGAGATTAGGTCCTTTCGATGTTAGGTGAAATTGTACAACCGTGCAACCAACTACTCATCGCCTCATCAAGGTATCTCCCCCTATGCTTAATCATGGATTGCAACAAAGATAGGTTAAGCACATAATAATCATGATTATAAATGAGCATGCAATGAATCATAAGAGACAACTCATGGAGATGGGTGGGAGGGAGGAAATCATGTTGGAAAGAATAGACACAAGATTGATCGATCCATATCTGAATAGGACTACCACATATAGATGTGGGCTCATCTTTATCCTCACTCAGAAAACCATTTCTTGTTGAGGGCTTAGAGGAGATGAGATATCGGAAGAAAACTGTAAGGTACCAGATATATTATATTAGCAAAAAATAGAAATAATGCAGCAAATAAAACCAAGATAGCAATAGAATACATAAATACTACAGAGATAACAAAGGAACAACAAATTATATGGAACCACAACACCAGAATTATACCTTTATTGATAGGAAACAAGATTCACTTGCCTCTTCAAGGGGGAAACATCCAACAACGCAGAGCTCTATTACAATAATTCTTCAATACAAAAATTATCATACCCTCTACTCCTATTTACACTAAATATATCTATCCAAAAGAACAATCTAGAGGAAGATCCTTCTAGAAGCGGAAGCTTCTATTAGGTCTTCTTACATTTGACTTATTCCTCCTTATTGCTAGGCCTTATTAATATTAACCTTTATTACATTTAAATATATTATTCTACCCACTTGAGGGGTTAGGTAGGTTAGGTCCCTAACATGTCCTCCCCCTTAAAATCATCCTTGTCCTCAAGTCTTGACATGAGGAAATTGCTGCAGAATGGTAGTTGGCTCTCAGGTGGAATCTATTGGAGTTGTATCTTTCCACTGGAATAACACTTCCTTGATGGTGCACTGATGAAGACGATGCTCACGCTGGTCCAAAACTGCTTGTGGTTGCAACCAGATGGATCCTTCTTCATCCAACTCGGGAAGGCTATTTTGAGTTTGGAACTTAGTTCCAATCACCTTCTTTAAGCAGGAGACATGAAAAAAAGGATGGAGCTTTAAGAACTAGGCAAAGCTAACTGATAGGCCACCTGTCCCACGTGCTTGAGAACTGTATAAGGACCATAAAATTTGGGTGTCAGTTTCTGACAATGTTTGGCCTTGAGTGAAGTTTTCTTATAAGGTTGCATTCGAAGAAATACCTAGTCTCCTTCAACAAATTGATGTTCTGAGCGACCTTGATCGGCTTGTTGCTTCATGCGATTATGAGCCATGACCAAATTCTCTTTGAGGGTACGAAGAATAGACTCTCGAACTGTAATCATTTTTTCAACCACCTGGACCTTCGAGACACCTGGCATGTAGGGTATAACGGAAGGTGGTTGTTGTCCAGATACTGCTTCAAAAGGAGTCATGCAAGTAGTTGTATGGTAAGAAGTGTTGTACCACCATTCAACTAATGGTAACCATTGAGTGCATTGATTTTTCCTTTTAGAGGAAAAACACCTCAAATAAGTCTCCAAACAGTTGTTGACAAATTTAGTTTGACCATCAGTCTGGGATGATAGGCATTGTTGAGATGTAATTGGATGCCTTGTAGCCTGAACAGTTTGTTAGAAAAACAGGACCGTGGAGCAATAACATAAAACAAATGCAGAAACAAAACACAAAAGATACACAATACAATAGAGACACAGATTTACGTGGTTTACCCAGTGTGGGCTACATCCACCAGAGAAATTTCCATGTCCTTCCTTTATTATTATCCAACAAATGAAGGGATACAACCTACAGCAAACCCGTTGTAACTTCCTCTTCTTTCTCTCACAGTCTCCTAACTCAGAATACAATATTTGCTATCATACATAGCCGCAATACATTTCCCTCATAACAGAGGGTTTCCTTCTAGGGAAAAAAAACCCTAACATAATTTCTACCGTTAGATCTGTGACCTTATAATGAACGGTCCAGATTTACAATGAAATTACAATATACATTTACAAGGCAATTTTTCCTTCGGGAGCCTGATTTCCCCCGAACCCCGAAGAGGGGGTAACCCCCCTCTGCACTCCCCTGCGTGGAAGAGTGTACATACTTCTGGGATGTAAATACTTCATGGGGTACAAACACGGCTAAAAACAAAATACCTCTTAATCAGGCTCCACAACCAACAATCTCCCACTTGGAGGCTGATCTCAACAACTCCGTCATTGTTGTATATGCTGGACTCTAAACCTTCTTAGACATGAAAAAATTCTCATCTTCATCTTCATTATTGAATACCAACTGAAATTGAGCAGGAACTCAGTTTCTCCCCGGTTACTCTCTTTGTTAACATGTCTGCAGGATTTTGGCTAGTGTGTATCTTTTACAACTTCAAATGTCCATCTTCCAAGGTGGATCATATGAAGTGGTACCTCAACTGTATATGCTTAGTCTTCGAATGGAAGGCTGAGTTCTTTGCAAGATGAATGGCACACTCACTGTCATGGTACAACCTGTTATTCTCCTGCTTCTTTCCCAATTAAACCTTTGTAACCAAATCATCTCCTTACTAGCCTCTATAGCAACAACATACTCTGCCTCTATTGTTGAAAGTGAAACAACCTTTTGCAGTTTCAAAATCCAAATTATTGTTGTTCCACCTATAGTAAAAACATACCCTGTGATTCTCCTCATGTTGTCTTTATCACCTGCCATATATGAATCAACATATCCATGTAGAAAAGTGTTTGAACCTATAAAACATAATGCATGAGTAGTGGTACCTCTCAAATACCTAAGAATCCATTTTACTGCCTCCCAATGTTCTTTACCTGGATTGTTCATATACCTGCTCACAACTCCCACTGCATGTGCAATATCTGGTCTTGTGCAAACCATTGCATACATCAAGTTGCCAATTGTTGATGAATAAGGGACCCTGGGCATGTATTCTATCTCCTCATATGTCTTGCGACACATTTCCTTAGTTAATTTGAAATGGATGGCCAAAGGTGTACTAACTGGTTTTGCATTCTTCATTCTGAACCTCTCCAACACCTTCTCTATGTACTCACCCTGAGACAATGTCAATTTGCGATTTTTCCTGTCTCTTGTTATTCTCATACCAAGGATTTTCTTTGCAGCACCAAAATCCTTCATCACAAATGAATTAGCTAATTTCTTCTTGAGAACATTTATATCATGCATATTAGACCCAGCAACAAGCATGTCATCTACATACAATAGCAAGATAATATAGCTTCCATTTTCTAGCCTTTTGAAATAAACACAGTGATCAGAATGACATCTACTATAACCTTGTTCTGTCATAAACCTGTCAAAATTCAAATACCACTACCTTGGAGCTTGCTTTAGGCCATACAAGCTCTTCTTCAACCTGCATACCAAATTTTCGTTCCCTTTGACCTCATACCCCAGTGGTTGTTGCATATAAATCTCTTCCTCCAAATCCCCATGGAGAAAAGTTGTTTTTACATCTAATTGTTCAAGATGCAAATATTCTACTGCTACGAGACTCAAAATAGTCCTAATTGAAGTCATTTTAACAACAGGAGAAAATATTTCATCTAAATATATACCTTTCTTTTGTGCAAACCCCTTTACAAAAAGTTTGGCCTTGTACCATTTTTCTCCTCCATCTTCTTCCTTCAACTTGTAAACCCATTTATTCTACAATGCTTTTTTTCCTGCAGGCAACTGAACCAAGTCCCAAGTATGGTTATTTACCAAGGAATCCATTTCTCTTTCATGCCTTGCTCCCACTTCTTTTTGGTGTCTACCTGCATTGCCTCTTCATAGCATTCTGGTTCACCAGAATCAGTCAAAAATAAATAATACAATGAAGGAGAGTATCGTTCAGGGGGTATACTTAACCTGGTAGATTTTCTAACAACACTTGTAGGTGTTTGAGGTACCTATTGCTCTTTTTGTTGTACATTTTGATTTTCGGGTTCCTTTGGAATTTCTTTTTTAGTGATCTCATCAAGCACTGTGTATTCTTAGTTTTCTTTTTCCTATTTCTTTCCCTGCAACTGATCTTTGTACATGACCTTCTCATTGAATATGACATCTCTACTCCTAATGATTTTGTTATTTTCATAATCCCATAAGCGATAACCAAAATCATTAACACCGTATCCAATAAAGGTACACTTCTTGGATTTTGCCTCAATCTTTGTTCTATTTTCTTTACCAATATGGACAAATGCTTCACAACCGAAAGTTTTCAAAAAAGAATGGTTTACCTTTTTTCTTGTCCATTCCTCCTCTGGAATTATACCATCCAAAGAGCTTGAAGGTCCTATGTTTATTAAGTAAACAGTAGTATCTACAGCATCTACCCAGAACTGTAAGGCATGCCATGAAGCTTGAAGACATGATCCATGAAAAGTTGAGCCACATTGGATGCAGTAAATGGGTGTTGAAGGGCACATAAATGAGCATACTTGGAAAGACGATCAACAACCACCATGATGACTGACTTATTGCCTAATTTAGGTAATCCCACAATAAAATCCATAGATATGTCCCTTCAAATAGCGGGTCGAATCAGAAGCGGTTGGAGCGTGCTAGGAGATTTGATTTTTTCACCCTTGTTACATTGAAAAACATCACATTCTGCCACAAAAGTACGAACATCCTTTTTCATACCATCCCAATAAAAAGAACGTTTGACCCGGTCATAGGTTTTGGTAAACCCTGAATGCCCAGCTATGGGTGTAGCATGAAGCTCATAAAGCAATGTGGATTTAAGTTGTGATTATTTAATTAAATACAAATGACCTTTGTATCGAATCTCATCATTGTGCCAAGAGTACCTTGGATAAACTAGAGAATTGGATTGCAATTGTTGGATTAGATGAGAAATTTTAAGATCTTGTAGCCATTCCTAGCGAAGAGCTGGGAGCCAATCTGGTACAATGAAGGAGAGGGAGAAAAGGGACCCTTCATCTTCATATTTTCAAGAAAGAGCATCGGCAACCAAATTTTCTTTGCCTTTCTTGTAAATGATCTCATAATCATATCCAAAGAGCTTAGTTACCCTTTTTTTTTTCTCTGGGGAGGAAGGTCATTGCTCCAGAAAATACTTGAGGCTTTGATGATCTGTCTTAATTTGGAAGCGTTGCCCCAAGATATAAGGGTGCCAGAGATCTATTGCATGCATAATAGCCAACATTTCCTTTTCATAGATTGATTGACCCAAATAGAGCTCTGACAATTGTTTGTTGGTAAAGGCCAAAGGTGTGCCCTCTTGCATAAGGACTGCTCCAATTCCTCTTTCGGAGGAATCACTTTCCAGGACAAAGTTCTTTGTGAAATCAAGAAGGGTCAAGACTAGAGTAGTACACATAGCCTCCTTCAAGTCTTGAAAGGCCTCGTCGGCTACAGGATTCCAAGAGAAATAATTTTTTTTGAGAGTAGTGAGAGGTGCCGCAATATTTCCATAATTATGAACAAACTTGCGATAATATCATGTTAAACCCAGAAAACCATGCAAGCTTTTGATAGTCTTGGGGTGAGGCCAATCTTGCATTGCTTGAATCTTCTTAGGATCCACCCGGACACTAGCCTTGCCAACAATATGACCCAAGTACTTGACTTTCGAGGTGCTAAAGGCACATTTATAATGTTTGAGGAAAAGTTGGTGTTGAGAGAGTATATGGAGAACTTGATCCACATGGGCAAGATGGGATTGCCAAGTTTTACTATAGATGAGAATATCATCAAAGAAAACTAAGACAAAATGACAGAGAAAAGGATGGAAGACATGATTCATGAGGCTTTGAAAGGTGGAGGGGGCATTACACAGGATAAAGGGAATGACCAAGAACTCATAGTGACCCTCATGAGTTCGAAAGGCAGTATTGGGGATGTCAACTTCTTGCATACGTATATGGTGGTAGCAAGAACGCAGATCAAGTTTATTGGAGTATTGAGCACCACTCAGCTCATCCAAGAGATCATCAATGACAGGAATGGAAAAATTGTCCTTGATGGTGAGTTTATTGAGGGCACGAAAGTCAGGACACATGCACCAAGTACCTTCTTTCTTAAGTACCATGACCATAGGAGAAGATTAAGGGTTGGTACTAGGGCGGATAACACCCGCTTGGAGCAACTCCTGCATTATTTTCTTAATTTCATTATTTTTGGCAAAGGGATGATGATAAGGGAACAAGGGGGATGGAATGATCATGAACACCACGAGAAGGTGAAATTCCCCGAGGAGTGGAAAAAATAGCTTGATGTTGGGACAGGATAGCTTGAAGGTCAAGATGCATAGAGGGTGTCTCAACTACGTGAATAGAGTGGAGTTGAGAAATAATACAAGAGTGGCCTTTCTTAAGGAACTTTTCCATGCAATGGTAATAGATGATCTCAAGAGAACCAGCCGTGAGACCTTATAATTGATACCATTGTCCCTCTCATTGGAATTGCATGGTTAATTCCTTAAAATCCATAAGAATGGGACCCAAAGTGTGTAACCATTCAGCACCTAGCACAATGTCACAACCGCCCATTTCAATGGAAAACATATGAGATTTCATGTGGTAATGTCTAATTTGAAGACGTACATTTTCACAACTCCCACCACATTTCATGGATCGACCATTGGCTATCATGATTTGAAAATTATTGACAACACAAATACAGTGTAACACCCCTGTTTCCCCCGGTTTGTAAATATAATTATATGGACCAAGAGACTATGGAAAAATCAATATATGTGAATGTTTGATTTGATGGACCTTTGTATAAAAGGTCAATGAATGTAAATTATGTTATTTACTAGAAAATGGATAAGTGTTGCATGATTGCTGGAAGGGGGTGTGCTAAGAGATACCACGAATGCTATGAAAGAGATGGTGAAGGGGACCAGGAATGGTTGCGCTAACCTCCACCAAACCAGTACCTTACTGCATTTAATTGCTCAGGACAAGAATAGTCCTCTAACCCAAGAATGAATTACAGTTAGGATGGTAAGTGGGAAAACCTCCTCAAGAGTTAATCAGGGGATGGGGCAGAGCACCCATCTGTAAGGCTTCCAGACTTGACCACAAACTGGGAATTCGAGACACATGGAATCTTGTTGAGGAAGGCAACAAAGGAAGGTGGGGTGGGCAGAGGAAGACTTGAGAAGAGTGCAGAGGAGAGACTGAGCTCTCAGGTTCGAGGAAGAACTGTGAAAAAGAGTGTGTTATGGTCGTAAGAAATAGAGACTAAGTTGGGAGAAGGAGAGTAACCTTCATCCATGTCTATTTCTGTGTTGGGAGAAGGAGAGTAACCTTCATCCCTAACTTTCATTGAACCGGAAGAAAAATATTGAATCTCAAAGCATTGTGGTCTAGCTTAGGGGTTGCCAAAGGTAAATCTGTTAGGTGTGACTAAGCCTATGGTTGGGTGGAAATGAGTGCCCCTTTCAGCAGTCGCATCATGCCTTCTGGTTCTGATAAGTATTTTCTTGCTTTATGTATTGAACTGAAATAATGAATGAATGCATGGATCTAGATATATGTGTATGTATAAATGGTCTCTGTGTGTAATGGTCATGATATGTGTATGCATTTGTCCCGTTGTGAACTTAGGTTTCTGATAGATAGTATGTATGCCCCAGCTTAGCCCTTAAGGCTTCTTGGGACATAAGCCTGTAAGACGATCGAGATAGAGATATCGTGTCAATTTTAACATATCCATCTAAAGAGGATACCTCTTTCAGACTCCTTATTGTGCAACCAGGATTTCAGGCCCAAGTCCTTAGCCATTTTATGATAAATCTCAGGAAGGATAGTGAGGTTCAAGCCTTGAAAAGGGGAGATCTCTTTATTTGGAAGACTAATAGATGGGATCCATTCAGGAGGACCCATATGATCAATACCTAGGAACCTTAGGCTAAGCCTAAGGGTGCTAAATCCTCCTAGATTCAGAGCTCCAAAAGTCCAGGACTTTGGAGTATGGCCGACCTTTCTAAGCCTTATATTGGTCGAAGGTAATCGGGAGACTCAATTATTGACGAGTTGACCGACAACAAATGGTTTCCCCTAGTGTTTAGGTGAACCTATATATCACTGTCTAAACTAGGACCCAACTCCCCATCACGAAGTAGCACGAGCCACCGATCAAGAATGTTCGAAGACCCCCTCAGTCATTGGAACTACAATGATAAGACTTCGTCGAAGTTCTATTTCGGGAGAATAGAGATGCTATAGCATCAAACTCCCCGAACGTCGAAGTTATGAAGTAATAGAGGCCGTTGATCCAAGGGTTATGTGTACGCACCTTGGCCGCGAGATCGGAGGGCATGAAGGATGATCAGACCAAAGTGGTGTGGTGTAATGATGCCATCCATGGTAACGTGGACCCAATTTTGACATGCCATGTGTCACCTATATTCATGCATATCACATACCCTATAGCCCCTTTGGAACGTGACACGTGTCATCCCAGATGACGACACGTGTCTCCCCTAACCCTTCTACGTGTTAGCCCCTGGTATGTGTCCACCTAGCCAAAGTGGTTGGTGAAGTGACCAAAACTCTGGGAGTCCATCCTAGTCATTGACATCGGGAGACACTTGGCACTAGATCCTGTACCCTGGAGGAGAGTCACTCTGGAGGACTTGAAGCTTGCTGCTTCGAAAATCCCCGAAGCTCAGAGTAACGGAGAGAATCTCAACCATTCGTTGTTTGGGGATGCATGGTGGGTGATCTACTACTTCGGAGGATATCCATTTTGGATAAAAGTGGAACAAGAACTCTCGAAGTCCCGGAGGTTGGAGTTCCCCTGAGTTGTTGATCTCATAGGACAGGTGTCAGGAGATCTGACACTCCGGATGGATTTCCCTTCAGAGGTTTGCATTTGTGAGTGCTTTGGAATTCACCGAAGCTCGAAATCATGAAGTAAGCATGGTTTGTTGATATTGAAAGAAAATGGATACCACTGATTTTCATAATCATACCCGAAATCCGTCGATTCAACAGTTAGGAAGATTTATGGTGTCATAGGTTGAAAACGTCTGGGGCCCGAAGCACCAAAATAGGTGCTTGTTGTCTTAGCGTCTGGTCATAGTTGCAGTCCTATGCGATTGTAGCCAAAGGGAAGAGACTAGGTTGGGAATTCAAATCAAAAGGTCAAACGTCGAATTCCTTATTAGCTTGTGAGTTAGCCGAGTACCAATTCCAGTCGATGGGTCAGTTGGCGGATGGATTTCCACCATAGGATTAGGAATGCTGGAAGCTCTGGGATATTGGAGAACTCAGGGAGAAGCATATTGAGTCAGATCCACATCAAAGCTATGTGACCCCATCTAATGAACACCCTAGGAACTTGGGAGAGGTATATCTGCCAGCTCTGAGCTCAATTTTGATCATGGAGACCATGGTTGGGAATCTTTGGACGAGCAGAATGGGATAGAGACCTTGAAAGAAGGATTTGATTTCTTAAGAAGAACAAAATTTCGACGCCCCACCATGGGTGTGTTACAAATTGGTATCAGAGCATGGTTACATCACTTGGCCTACTTGGGCTCATGGACGAGTTGCGTAAAAAGCATATTTCAAGTACTTTTAAGGGTGACACCATGTCTTACCTATTTCCTAAAGAGTCTAGTTGAACTTTTACTAAGTGAAAGAATGGAACTTTCTACTGTGTGTGTATTTAATAAATATGAACTGTGTGTTGTTCGTAAACTAATAGAATGTTGGCTAACAACAAGTGTTTTTTCAGCACTCAAACAGTCAGTAAATCACGGGAAACTACAAACATAAAGGATGGTGACGTGCCATGAAGTGGGGGATGGATCCCACAATAGAGACAAAGAATCTCACGAGAGGAGGGCAGTGGAGACTCCTCTGGATCTCGTTGAAACTATAAGGAGCCTCATGGATGAATTACAGAGTTGCAACCGAAAACGAGATATCGATAAAGGAGCAAGAAAAAAAAACAAAAATTAATGCAATCTTGTTGCAAAGCTTATCCGATATACAGAGGAAACTGCAGCATGGACCTGCAACCAGACATGTGGACCGACGACATACAAAGAGAAGTCAAATCCCACCTGAGATATGAAAATGTGGCCCAATAAGTGGTCACACTCAGAGGAGTACCTCGAGGAAGGCCCAACCTGGAGGCAGGGGACACTCATCGGGAGAATCCTATGGATAGGAAGCTGGCAACCTCGAGGGGTCTTCTAGTAGCAAGACTAACTCACATTCTCAAAGGAAAGGAAAGAAAAGAAGCGAAAGCATTCCAAAATTCATGACCCTGAAGAGTTCAAGAAATCCAAACCACCCTCTTTCAATGGAGAGATTGAGAAAGGGGAAGACGCAGAAGCTTGGTTGCTTGGTTTAAATAAGTACTTCATATTCCATGACTACTCTGAAAACTTGAAGGCTCAAATAGCCATCTTCAACCTGAATGGAAAGGATTCCATTTGGTGGGAAGACCTTAAGACTGTGAAAGGAATCCATGAAGAGGACTTATCATGGAAACAGTTTGAGAAACACTTCAAGAAGAAGTATCTGTCAAAGAAATACTTTGATGGGAAGACTAAGGAGTTCTATGAACTCAAGATGGGACAGCTCATCATAGAGGAATATGTCAATAAATTCCTTGAGCTGCTGAGGTATGTACCCTACATAAAGGATGAAAAAGTAAAAGTGCAACAATTTATCAGTGGGTTACCTCAGACCTACCAAAATAGGATTGAGTTTGATGAGCCAAAGACCTTAGAAGACACTATCTGGAAGGCAAGGTATTGTTATGAACAGTTCGGGAGTCAGACAAAACCTCGCGAGGATTGGAAGAAGAAGAGTAGTTTTGGATTCAAGAAGAAGGGTTTCAAATCCTCAAGATTTAAGAACTGTAGGAAGGACTCTAGGATAAGCCTCCCTACTAGAAGTGTATATCAGAAAAATTTCCCCTCCCAGATTGGAAATAAACCTTTTGGAGCAACCCCATGAAAGACTGATAACCCAAAGAAGGAACCCTTGAAATGTTGGGGTTGTGGAGAAGAACATCTACTGAGGGATTGTCAACACAGACACCAGAACAGTAGGAGAGTCTGCAATATCCAAGAAGCTACCATAGTCAATGATGTGGCTAGGATCATGCCACAAATTTATGTAGCTTTGGATAATAAACAAGTTGACCACCAAGCTTCAGTGGTGGAGATGGAAGGTATGATCACCAACCGTCTAGTTTCTATTTTAATTGACCTTGGTTCTAATTTCATTTATGTGGCCCCTCAGAATGTTGATAAATGTAAACTGAAACCAGTTGGACATGTTAATCCATGGTTGGTACGACTAGCCACTGGAACCAACAGAAAAGTAGCAGAGGTCATACCAACTTGCCAATTCATCATGGATGGATTTCCCACCCAAGTAACCCTTAACATACTTCCCCTAGGTTCGTATGACCTGTTGATTGGTATAGACTGGTTAGTTGCTTATAAAACTAAGTTGGATTGTTACCATAAAACTTTAGAATGTGTAAATGAAGAAGGGAGAAATATAACCCTCTGAGGGATTCAGAAGCCTATCTCAATGAGAAAAATATCATCCCTTCAAATGAAAAAGTATTGTAGAAAGGGATGTCCTCTATATGCAATACAAGTGTTGGAATTCGTTGAGGATGACAAATCGAACTTAGAGGACCACCCCATATTAATAGAGTATAGAGAAGTGTTTCCAGAATAGGTATCAGATCTACCTCCGAGAAGAGACATTAACTTATAGAACTTGCACCAAGAGCAGTGCCAATGTCTAGGACACCCTATATGATGAGTACACCCGAGATAGTTGAGCTCAATCTACAGCTAAAGGAAATGATGGAAAAAGGCTACATATGGCCCAGTGTGTCTCCATGGGGAGCATCATCCTTTTTTGTGAAAAATAAAGATGGCACGCTCCGACTGTGCATAGATTATAGATAACTCAATAAGACAACCATAAAGAACAAGTACCCCTTACCAAGAATCGATGACTTGTTCGACCAATTAGGGGGTGCTTCCATTTTCTCAAAGATTGACTTAAGTTCTGGATACCATCAAGTCTGAATCAAGGATGAAGACATCCACAAAACATCCTTCAGGACCAGATATGGTCACTGTGAATTTGTGGTGGTGCCATTTGTATTAACCAATGCCCCCATGACTTTTATGTGCTTGATGAATAATGTACTCAACAAATTCCTAGACAGATTTGTATTGGTTTTCATTGATGATATCTTAATCTACTCCAAGAATAGAGAGGAGCATGAAGAACATCTTAGACTTGTACTTCAAGTACTAAGAGAGCATCAGCTCTACGCTAAGTTTAGCAAATGTGATTTTTTCCAAAAGCAAGTCCATTACATAGGCCATGTTATTTCTAAAGAAGGGGTGGTAGTAGATCCTGACAAGATCAGATCTATTATGGAATGGCCTACCCCAAAGGATGTGTTGGCCCTTGACCAAGTTTTGGAGAACCTTGGTCATGTTCAACCATTTTTGGGACTTCAACAGACTGGTCAAAGGCGGAGCACAAGGCGAAACGGAGATTGCGGGATCTCACCCCCTTTTCAGGTATTTTTGTGTTTAGGGTTTATGTAATGGGTATGGGATGTCGTCCCATGGGTTTACCCATGTTTATGCCCCTTTTGTAAAGTATAAATAAGTAGCTTGGTGATGTAAGTAAGGGAGACATGTAGAAGTAAAGAGGCTGATGTGCTAAGTCAGTTGTAAGCTAAGTGCTCAGCTGTGCTAAGTGTGAATAGTTGTGCATGTTGTGTTGAAAACTTGTAGAGCTAAGTGCAAGTGATTGTAAGAAGGTTTTGTTCTTGAACCTAGCTTGGGGAAGGAGGATCTGGCGAGGTGCACACAGGTCTCTTGTCCTATGCAGAGTTGGTTTTGTGGCTCTGTGCATGTAAGAAGATTGACAAAAGACAATAAAGAAGAATAAGAGTTGGTGGACGTAGCCACACACTGGGGTGAACCATGTATATCCTATGTTGTGCTTGCTTTGTGCATTATGGTTGTTATTTTATTGATGTGATTTATGCTTAGTGCAGTGATATATGTTAGATGCATCCGATATAATAGCTTAGTGATTAGTGGTGTGAATGAATGTTAGATCTAATCTATTTCTATATGTTAAGTGCTTGGATGTGTTAGATCTTGTTGAATACTATGTTGTTTTGTAATTAGGGTTTCGATATGCGATGTGAATAAGGGTTAAATACTAATGAATGTTAACTACTAAGTACTTTGTTAAGTACTTCGATCACAAATCTGTGTCCCAGCTAGGTTGTATACACTTGAGTCCTGCAACCACCCCTGCCTCTACCTTGGGTGAGACTTCATCGGCTTCGCAAGTGTTGTTGAAAGGGCCAGTAGTTAGGGTTTTGTTGGTGCAATGTTAAAGCATTGAACCCTGGTTCTGCCCGTGTGTGCCAACAAATGGTTATGTTGCCAGGACCTAAAACTGTGATTGTTGGGAACTAAAGAAAAGAAAAATCTATGTAGATCTATTGTTGTAGTGTGCAGTATTCTACTTGACTTGCGAAGCTCTATGTGAAGAAAGGAATCAATATGATGAAAAGAGTTAAGATCTTAAATCTTTGTGCTCTGAGAAAGGTAAGATAAGTGAATTTTTTTGTTTCGAAAGAATGGATCTAGGTATGTTTGATAAATTTTGTCCTAGTCTTAAAACTAGGGCATAGTTGGAAGAAAGAAGATTTGATATGAGTAGATTTGATAGAAGTAATGAAATATATGGTATTCCTATGCATAAAAAGAATGTTTGGACTAAAAAATGGATGTAGGATCCTAGAAAGAATTTTTTGCAAGTTAGTTACTGTGATCCCAGTGTGCAGTACAGGAAAGGTTGGGGATCATTTAAAAGAAAGAGAGGATTAACTTTTTGTTACAGTTGTAGAAGGCCAGGACATCTTGCTAAGGAATGCCCTGGTAGAGGTCCTAGTTGTCTTTGTTGTAAATCTATGGACCATGAAGTTTTGGATTTCCCTAGAATGATTGCTAAAGTTGAAAATATGAATATGAGACAAGAAAACCATGAGACAAGCCAAGAAACTAAAAATATGATAGAACCCCAGAAAGAATTAGAGACTATATTATTAAAAATGAAAGAAACCCTGAATGATCACAGAGATGTTAATTTATCAGAGATCTTAAAAGAGAAAGAGTGTATAGAAACAAGAATAGGAGACTTCAACATAGACTATGTTCTGGATGAGGAAACACATGTGAATATCATGATAAAAATAACTTGGGAGATTTTGGGAAAGCCTGTTATGGTTCCTTCATTGGGAGGAATAGGATTCTTTAAATGAAAGATGACAACCCTATGTGGAAGACTTACCCAAATACCTATGAGTGTTCATGGCACTTCGACGAAGGAAGAATTTGAGGTCATTAAGTTTGTTGAGAACAACGCCTTGTTTGTTATTTTGCTAGGAAAAACCTGGATTGAAAAAGATTAGATACGAAGGAAACAAGAAGAGGAAGATCTAGAACAGAAAAAGAAAGAATTAAGAAATTGCATGGCTAGGAGAATAGCGCACTTCTTAGAAGAATGGGAGGACAAGTTGAAGCAACTAAGGACGAGAGATCTGGATGTTGAAGTTGAAAGAACACAGGAATACTTGAAACACTTGTCCATACAGGAGAGTACAGCACCTACTCCAGAAAGAGAAGAAGTATTACTCTCAGAACCCTTGAACGACCCTTAGCACTGCGAAGTTACTATGCTAAGAGCGGATAAGAATAAAAATGGAAAGAGGAACACAGTGACTCAAATCACAGGGAAGAAAGCCAGAAATCTCAGTAAGAAGAAAGCAAAGTTAGAAAAACTGTAGAAAGTTCCAGAGACAACTTCGCAGAAGGAAGGTTTGCAGAACTTGAACTTCGTCGAAATAGCAAAACAGTGAATATTGGCACTTCGCCATGGCAAAGAAATATGACCATTGGAGGCGTCCCGATAGTTAGACCGACGCTCCATAATGGCTACAAACATAGTTATGACTAGAAATATCGCCATTGGACCGTTGGGACCGCGCCATAATGGATGGAAATGCAATTATTGAGGCATTCTTGTCCGTTGGAGGAATTGTTACGATGTTGTCTATTTATCCCGTCGAATGTTGCACCGAGAACACTTTTGCGAATTGTGAGTATCCGAGCCCATAGAGAATTCATTGTTATCACATTGTGCTTATTGCGACCTCACCACCCGTTCTATTATCGTGAGCCTTTGTCTACCTACCTGAGATATCTGATCTCGAGCATGTATGCCGAGTGAGCACAATGCAGTGGAAAATTCCGTAGAGGAAATTCTGATAGATTTAATGGCTGAGAAGGTCCTGTCCATAGGGGCATAGGCCTCATCAACAGAAGGAGAAAGAACAGTTGCTCATCAAGCAGATTGGAGTTAAAGAAGCAATCACTAGAGCACTTCGCTCTGTGATAGGCTTAGAACAGATGGAAGAAGACCTAGTGGAGAGTCAAGTGGGGAAGCTTGTTGAAGCCATTCAGCAACTCTAACAAAGAGTAGCAGAATTGGAATTACAAGCAGTGCCAAGCACTCCACAGGAAGTACGAGACCATAGAGAAGAAACTGCCTAAAGCGCATTTCAGACAATCAAAGCATTGGCTTTAGAATGCAAACATCTCAACAGTCGAAGTGCGCAAACTTACGAGTGCCTTGCAGAGCACCCTGAACTATGGACATTGGAGTCACATCTCCAAGAGGCAAAGCAGCAACCAACATCAGTACAAGCATAGTTGAAGCCACTGTCAGTGGTCGAGAGGTTGAAAACATCCCAGGAACAACGCACGGTTCAGAAACAGGTCCATGTCATCCAGAGTAAAGTCATGGAAGTGACTCAGAAGCTCTAGCCAGTGTAGGATGAAGCTTGCACACTCTTTGAGGAGATTGAAGGATGAGGTGTCGAGCTAGAACAAGTGGTCACCATGGTAGAATAGTGCTTGGAAGGATCGGTGACCGAGAAACTGATTCAAGAGTTCTCCAAGCAGGAGGCCTTGGCGAAGCAGCAGGTTGAGGCAACTCGATCTAAGCTCGAGGCCTTTGAGGCAGAGCTACCCAGATCAGAGTGACTCGGGACGAGTCACAGGTGATTTTTGGGGGCATGTTGGCCCTTGACCAAATTTTGGAGAACCTTAGTCATGTTTGACCATTTTTTGGACTTTTTGGTCATGTTGTACCATCTCACCCCCTTTTCAAGAATTTTTGGGTTTAGGATTTATATAACGGGTATGGGATGTCGGCCCATCGGTTTACCCATGTTTAGGCCCCTTTTGTAAAGTATAAATAAGTAGCTTGGCTATGTGAGTAAGGGATACATGTAGAAGTAAAGAGGCTAATGTGCTAAGTCAGTTGTAATATAAGTGTTGAGTTGTGCTAAGTGTGAATAGTTGTGCATGTTGTGTTGAAAACTTGCAGAGCTAAGTGCAAGTGATTGTAAGAAGGCTATGTGCTTGAACCTAGCTCGGGGAAGGAGGATCTGGTGAGGTGTGCCCAGATCTCATTTCCTATGCAGATTTGGTTTTGTGGCTCTGTGCATGTAAGAAGATTGACAGAAGATAATAAATAAGAAGAAGAGTTGGTGGGCGTAGCCCCACACTGGGGTGAACCACATATATCATGTGTTTTGCTTGCTTTGTGCATTATGGTTGTTATGTTATTGATGTGATTTATGCTTAGTTCAATGATATATGTTAGATGCATCTAATATAATAGCTTAGTTCTCAGTGGTGTGAATGAATGTTAGATCTGATCTATTTATATATGCTAAGTGCTTGGATGTGTTAGATCTTGTTGAATAATGTGTTGTTCTGTAATTAGGGTTTCGATCTGCGATGTGAATAAGGGTTAAATACTAATGAATGTTAACTGCTAAGTGCTATGTTAAGTATTGGGATCATAGATCTATGTCCTAGCTAGGTTGTAGACACTTGAGTCCTGCAACCACCCCTGCCTCTACCTCGAGTGAGACTTCATCTGCTTCGCCCGAAAGGGTCGGTAGTTAGGGTTTTGTTGGTGCTATGTTGAAGCGTTGAACTCTGGGTCTGCATGTGTGTGCTAACAGGATGTATCTAATATCAGATCCTTTATGGGCTTAGCAAGATACCATTGAAGGTTCATAAAAGAAGTTTCCAAGATTGGTTGTCTAATCACTTCCCTTCATAAAAAGGGTGTTAAATTCACTTGGACATCAGACTATGAAGAAATATTTCAAGAACTGAAATACCTTCTGACCCATACACCCATGTTGAATATTGCAGACACTGGTAATTATTTTCTCATGTGTATAGATGCCTGCAAGGAAGGAATCAGAGGAGTCCTTATGCAAGAAGGACTTGTAATTTTCTACGAATCCAGAAAATTGAATGAGCATGAAATCAATTATGTGACCCATGATCTAGAGTTGGCTGCCATAGTGCATGATTTAAAAATGTGGAGGCATTACCTCATGGGTAGGAGATTTGTACTTATGAAAGACCATTTTGGGTAGAGTCACCTGTTTGATTAGCCAAAACTCAATGCTAGACAAGCTAGGTGGATGGCTCTCCTTAGCGAGTTTGATTTCAAAATCAAACACATCAAAGGAAAGGAAAATAGAGTGGTTGATGCCCTTAGCAGAAGTATGAAAATGATTCACCTAGCAGTGGTGAGCACCTATGAAACAGATGTCAAGGAAAGATTCATGAATGCACAAGAAACAGATGCATTCTTCAAGACTGTGACCTCATACCTAAGGTAAGAGCCTACAGGGATAAAGTATGAAGGCTATCAGATGCTCGATGAAGGCATGTTGACTTACAGAAACAGATTGTATATCCCAAGTAGTGACGACTTGAAGAGGTTCATAATGGATGAACTGCACAAGAGACCATATGTTGGTCACCCAGGATATCATAAATGATCACGACCACTAGGAAACAATTATATTAGCCTGGATTGAAAAAGGACATAGTTGAATATCTAGCTAAGTGTCTAGAATGCCAGCAAGTTAGGGCAAAACATTGGCACCCAGCAGGGTTGTTACAACCTCTACCAATTCTAGAATGGAAATGGGAATCCATCTCCATGGATTTCATCACTGGATTACCAAAATCGTCCAAGCAGAATGATGCCATCATGGTAGTGGTGGAAAAATTGAGCAATTCTACTCACTTCATTCCTGTCAAATCGACTTGCAAGGCGATATATATTGCCACCATATTCATGAAGGAGATATTCAGACTGCATGGTATACCTAGGGATATTGTATCTGACAGAGACACAAAATTCACTTCAAGCTTTTGGAAATCCTGGATGGTTGGTTTTGAGACTAAATTGTTGTTTAGCACATCCTATCACCCCCAAACTAATGGACAGATAGAGAGAGTAAACCAAGTATTAGAATACATGTTAAGGATGCATGTAATGCATCAGCCTAAGAAGTGGGAAGACTACCTACCATTGGTCAAATTTTCCTACAACAACAGTTATCAAGAGTAACTGAAGATGAGCCCTTTTGAAGCCCTCTATGGTAGACAATGCAAGATTCAAATCAGCTGGAGTAATCCAGTGGATAGAATTACAATCGAACCTGACATGATGAAATAAATGGAACAACAAGTGATTCAGATAAAGAAAAATTGGAAAATTTCTCAGGATAGACATAAGAGTTACGCTGACAAAAAGAGAACTCCTAGAGATTTCAAGACAGGAGACCATGTCTATCTCAGAGTTAGGCCCAGGAAGATTTCCCTGAGAATGGGAGATTGTGCCAAGTTGGCACCTCAGTATTGTGGACCTTTTGAAGTCTTAGATAGAGTGGGACTTGTAGCCTATAGGCTAGCACTCCCTCCCATAGTAAAGACACATAATGTTTTCCATGTTTCATTATTGAAGAAATATATGCATGATTCTAATCATATAATTGACTTGTCTGTGATCTAGGTGGAGCCAGAGGGAGAATTTCTACCAAAGCCTCAATGCATACTAGACAGGAAGGAAACCTCACTCAGGATCCGAACCATTGCACAAACAAGGTGCAGTGGAAACACTTTGGCCCAGATGAGGCCAAGTGGGAAATGGAGGATGCCATGAGACAGGCATACCCATTTTTGTTCACTTTTGTATATATAGAGAACGTTGACAGATAGAACATCGAGGACAATGTTCCTTTAAGGGGAAGGGAATTGTAACACCCCTATTTCCCCAAGTTTTTAAATATAATTATATGGGCCAAGAGACTATGGAAAACTCAATATGTGTGAATGTTTGATTTGATGGACCTTTGTATAAAAGGTCAATGAATGTAAATTTTTTTATTTACTAGAAAATGGATAAGTGTTGCATGACTATTGGAAGGGGGGTGTGCTAAGAGAGACCATGAATGCTATGAAATATATGGTGTAGGGGAACCCGAATGGTTGTGATAACCTCCACCTTCAATCTCTCCCTTCCTCGTGAGATCATAAGTTAGGTGCTTCTCAATTTTCCTCCTTTCTTATGAGATCATAAGTTAGGTATCTCTCCATTCTCCATGTCTCTTTCACCATGAGAAGGCCTCCTTATATAAGCTTAGAGAGACCCAACCACCTTAGAGATTCTTGGGATAGGTTGAGAATCCTTCTCCATCAATTGTGGATCCTCCCTAAGATCCAACCTTCACCTGAGATTCGAATCAAACCAACTACAGAGATGAAGGGGATTTTTCCCTAATTTTCCTCAACAACCAAAAATTTTCTCACACAGGCCAGTGCTCCCCCAAAAGGGTGCACAGAGCATTGAAACACTCCCCTAAAGAAGGGTAGGGAGCGCTAACACTCCCTGACAGTGAGTAGGGGAGCGTTGCCCTTCAAAATTCATTTTTAAGTGGTTTTTTCCGTGGAAAAAGATTTGTACTATTTGTCACATGATTTCTCTTTCTTAAACCAGTCTTTGAAGGTGTCTTAATTGTCCCTGTGATGTCGTTAGAGACACGACATAGGCAAGATGGTAGTATGATGTTTGCGACACTTGCGGACAAAATGTGACACTTGTAACGATGACAATAGGTCATCATTGAAGTGAGTAATTTTGATGTGTAACAGATTTCCCCCTAAAGTGCGAAGTTAGAAGACAGAAACTGATGACTGAAGTATTTTGTAGACTTTTTTGAGAAAGGTTATGAACACAGAGAATCTGGTAGAAGCTGCACACAACCATCAAACAAATATTATGACATGTTTCAAACCCAAGGCAGCCATACCTATGCTTGAGTGATAAACACTTTCAAGGTATGGCCGCCATAAGATACACTGTGGATCCATAATTATATTGAAAAAAAGGTATAGCCACCGAAGATACAATGTGGATCTATACTTCCATGACATGAACTAATCATAGCCACAAAAAATACATAGTGGATCTACGAGACGACAAGACATAGCCATGGACCAATACAAAGTGGATCTATGTGATAGTATATGTGTCAATATTCAAGAGAAACTCCATCACAACCTGGGAAAAGTACATATCAGAGTGATCACTCAACCCAGGGTCTTCTTACCAATCCCAATGTAGTACGAATCTAACCATGTGAATAGATGTCCAGATGTCATCATGGCTGAAACCACTTGATTAATGGTCAATGAGTTAAACCGTTAACAAGTGCGAGGTAAATCACCATTAATGTTAATGATTCCCAAGGTACCCTAGTACATTCCAGCGAATGTGAATAAATGAGTTAAAGTCGAACATCCGTGGAATCATCTGATCAGAGGTCAATGATGTAAATCCACTGTCGGAAGCGAGGAGGCCTGTCATTGAGGCATGCAGGTCCCAAGGTACTAATTGGTTTCTAAGTCTAGTTTCTGGATAATTTGTTGAGGTCGACAGGAATAGACTCGTTGCAGGAGGGCCTTGATGTATCCCCCATCAACGACACGAAACTAACATAGAGATGTAAATTGGTAGATCAAATGAACATGGAATGACACGGGTATTGAAACAGGAAATTTGTGATGGTTGACTCTCGAGGATGATACTTCCCTTGAACACTGAGGCACAACAGCAAAAACATGACATGGACCAAAACATGATAATGCAGTGGATACTGTGAATTTTTTCGAGTGACCCAAAGGAGTAAAGAAACTCAGAGGATTGGTTCAATGCAGAGGTTTAGCAGATCAAAATGTATGCAAAGACAAAGAGTCATGTTCAAGGGCGACCGTAAGAGTGACTTGTGATGTTTTCAAAAACTGCTTGGCTTGCTTCCTTCAATTTTTCCCCCCATCTAGATAGACGAGTACCTCTTTTTGATTTAACGAGCTCGAGGAGGGTAACACATGCTCTATATAACTCACCTTCGGTAAGTCCCTCTTCCTTTTTTTAATGAACTGGAAGAAGTAAGGGTTCAGTCCCATATGGGCCCTTCAATGTATGATTTTTTAAACAAGTCAAGAGAAGGAAAAATCAATGGTTTTTCATGTTTAGAGAGTCTGAAAAGAACTTAAAGATGACTCCAGTGTTGTCCTTTTTTATAATGTTAGTCTCACAAGGCCGAAAAGGATATAAACTACCACTTGAAAGATGCCCTTTCAAACCTTTTAATGAGTGTGAAAGGAAGCAAGATCACTCGGCAATCTTTTCATGTTTAGAGAGTCTGAAAAGAGCTTAAAGGAGACTCCAGGGGGTTCATTTTTCGTATAACCTTTACGAGTCCAAAAAAAGTGATAAAAGTATAATCGGTTACATTCTCATGTTTTTTTTAGCATGAGAAGGAACTAAGACCATGCTCGAAATACCCATGGATGGTTGGTACTTTTCCCCCAGCTTGAAAAGCTAGTGGCTTAACTCTAGAATGATAATAAAAGGCTAGAAACATTCCCCCCAAGCTTCAATTCATTCACTGACTTTAAGGTTGTCACCAATTTTTGTACTAGATGGAGAAAAAGGATATAGGTGGATGAAATGAAGGTTCAAACACGAGACCTAACAAAAGACTCGACTCAAAGGGAGAGGTAACTGTTTCATTTTTTAACGAGCTTGACACAGGAAAAGAACTATGCTCAAGGCTCTAGGTTCAATCCCCAGATCGTTGTTTCATTTTTTAACGATCTTGCTACAGAGAAGAGAAACTATGCTTGGGGCTTCTGTTTCATTTTTTAAAAAGCTTTCTACATAGAGAAAAACCATGCTCGTGGACTCTTCTTGATCATGGCTTCCAAGAGGATAACGCTCTGGAAGGACACCATGTCAAGGGACAAAACTCGGTCATGGATTCCAAGAGTTCTTCACTGGATGGAAGAAAAATGCTCTGAAAGGAACAGATGTTGAGGGTCGCGTTAGGGGTAAGGAGATCAGGTTCCAATAGCCCTACCAAAAAGATCACCATGTCAACTACCGGATCTAAGTCATCGGAAGTTGAAGTCATGGGAGACAATGACACATAATTGACCTGTGGTAGGGGTGATATCGACTGCATATAAGAACTATTTAGGGCGTTCATTGAGTTGATGGTCAAGTCAGGGCCAACAAACCAAAGTTGATCAATAGTTACCAATCTTCCATTGTGAGGGAAATATATCACACGAAAGAGACTGGACATAATAGCTTTCATGGCATAGACATAATCTCGCCCAAGGAGTAAATTGAAATCCAAGGGGTCCTGGACTACCATAACATCAATGAAGACATTTTCCCCTCCCAAAGTTATAGGAAACTGGGGAAGGATCCCTAAAGGGTGATCGGTTTTTCTATTAAAAGAAAACAGAGTCTGGGTAACTGGCACAAGATAAGGATAACCCAAAGCTTGCCAAGCAATAGAGGAAAAAATACTAACAGACGATCCTTCATCTATCAGCGCATGAGGAACGTCCCGACCACAAACCTGTATTGTAATCTTGAAAGGAATGTGAGAAGGAAGACGAGGTCCAGTTAGCACACCTCAATCAAAAAGGATGGCCTCATTACTTGGAGGGGGTTTTGCGGGAGAAGGAGGAATGCCCCCCAGCATGATAGTGTCTGTATCAACAAGAAAAATGTGGGAAGAATCAGGTTTACGCTCTAGCGGGAGAGTAGGATCGATTGATAACAACATCAAATCGACCACTTGGGTTTCATTCTCCAAGGGGAGAATCAGGTTGATAGGTGGAAATGGATCGACTGCTTGGGTTGCACTCTCCAACGGGAGAGCGGGATCGACCGAAGATGAGATCGGATCAACCACTTTGTCAACTGGTTCAACTAAGGATGTGACTAGATTGATGACATGATCAACTGGACTGGCCAATGAAGCGACTGGAGCAACCACTTTGGCACTCGTTAGAGGAAGAGTGGGATTGACCACGTTGGCACTTATTAGATGAAGGGTGGGACTGACCAATGATGGGACTGGATCAGTCACTTGGGTTTCAATTTTCAGATGAAAAGTGGGGTTTATCGATGACGAAACTGGATCAGCTACTTTGGTTAGTGGTTCAATTGAGGATGAAACTAGATTGACCACCTGATCAACCAAACTGACCAAGGATGGAACTGGATTGACCATTCCATCAACTAACGATGGGTTGGGGGAAATCTTACGATAACCAGTTGGAAGTTGAAGCTTTTCCAAAAGATAAGAAGCCGTGTCCATACGAGGACAAAGGTGAGAGTAATGATCACCTTCGCATAACATACAAGGAAATTTGACAGTTGTCTTCTTCTTACCAAACTTAACGATACTAGTTGGCAGGGCATCACCAGCATGTCTAGCAGGGGCCGATGACATGGAGGAACACATTTCTAAGACCTTGGGAAGACCAGGGCAATCCCTCAGAAAGTGGTCACCCTTACAAAGACTGCAAGGGAATTTAGGTTTCAGATTCTTCATTTTCATCTTGTCGACCTCATCAACACTCCCAGTACAACTAATAGTAGTTGGTTGCTTAGATCCAACATCTAATATGGTTGGATTCTTGGTCCTTTTCGGGTTCTTCTTCTTCTTCTCTTTATGTTTCTTCTTCTTCTGTTCAACCTGGATACTTGTTGTAGAGATTTCACTAGGCGAATAAGGAGAAAGGGAAGGAGACTTAATGGGTGAAGAAGGTGAAAATTCGACATGAGGTTGATGTGTGGGTGGTGTACTTACATCTGAAGCACTAGGTGCAGCTGAAGCACTGGGAAGATTCGAGATGATCAGAGTGGGGAACAACCAAACCGGTAATCCGATGGTGAGTCCTAGAAGACTCAATTTGGCAATGTACAGAGGACCAATGTTTCCAAAAGAAGGAAAGGTGAAAGGTTCCCCAAGACAAGGGGTTCCTCCATTGGTACTCCCAGGTGTTTACGCCATTAACACTGACTCGACCTAAGGTCCACTAATTAAAACAAACAACACATGCTATGAATCTGAGAAGCAAACAATCAAAAAAAACTTCCCACAATGAAACCTTCAATGGTTTGATGCCTTCAATCTCTCCCTTCCTCATGATATCATAAGTTAGGTGCTTCTCAATTTTCCTCCTTTCTTATGACATCATAAGTTAGGTATCTCTCCACTCTCCATGTCTCTTTCACCATGAGAAGGCCTCCTTATATAAGCTTGGAGAGACCCAAAAACCTTAGAGATTCTTGGGATAGGTTGAGAATCCTTCTCCATCAATTGTGGATCCTCCCTAAGATCCAACCTTCACCTGAGATTCGAATCAAACCAACTACAGAGATGAAGGGGATTTTTCCCTAATTTTCCTCAACAGCCAAAAATTTTCTCACACAGGCTAGTGCTCCCCCAAAAGGGTGCACAGAGCATTGAAACACTCCCCTAAAGAAGGGTAGGGAGCGCTAACACTCCCTGACAGTGAGTAGGGGAGCACTGCCCTTCAAAATTCATCTTTAAGTGATTTTTTCCATGGAAAAAGCTTTGTACTAGTTGTCACGTGATTTCTCTTTCTTAAACCAGTATTTGAAGGTGTCTTAAGTGTCCCTGTGATGTCGTTAGAGACACGACATAGGCAAGATGGAAGTATGATGTTTGCGACACTTGCGGACAAAATGTGACACTTGTAATGATGACAATAGGTCATCATTGAAGTGAGCAATTTTGATGTGTAACAGATTTCCCCCTAAAGTGCGAAGTTAGAAGACAGAAACTGATGACTAAAGTACTTTGTAGACTTTTTCGAGCAAGGGTATGAACACAGAGAATCTGGTAGAAGCTGCACACAACCATGAAACAAATATTATGACATGTTTCAAACCCAAGGCAAGCATACCTATGCTTGAGTGATAAACACTTTCAAGGTATGGCCGCCATAAGATACACTGTGGATCCATAATTATATTGAAAAAAAGGTATAGCCACCGAAGATACAATGTGGGTCTATACTTCCATGACATGAACTGATCGTAGCCACAAAAAATACATAGTGGATCTACGAGACGACAAGACATAGCCATGGACCAATACAAAGTGGATCTATGTGATAGTATATGTGTCAATATTCAAGAGAAACTCCATCACAACCTGGGAAAAGTACATATCAGAGTGATCACTCAACCCAGGGTCTTCTTACCGATCTCGATGTAGTACGAATCTAACCATGTGAATAGATGTCCAGATGTCATCATGGCTAACACCACTTGATTAATGGTCAATGAGGTAAACCGTTAACAAGTGCGAGGGAAATCACCATTAATGTTAATGATTCCCAAGGTACCCTAGTACATTCCAGCGAATGTGAATAAATGAGTTAAAGTCAAACATCTGTGGAATCATCTGATCAGAGGTCAATGATGTAAATCCACTGTCGAAAGTGAGGAGGCCTGCCATTGAGGCATGCAGGTCCCAAGGTACTAATTGGTTTCTAAGTCTAGTTTCTGGATAATTTTTTGAGGTCGACAGGAATAGACTCGTTGCAGGAGGGCCTTGATGTATCCCCCATCAATGACATGAAACTAACATAGAGATGTAAATTGGTAGATCAAATGAACATGGACTGACACGGGTATTGAAACAGGAAATTTGTGATGGTTGACTCTCGAGGATGATACTTCCCTTGAACACTGAGTCACAACAGTAGAAACATGACATGGACCAAAACATGATAATGCAGTGGATACTGTGACTTTTGTCGGGTGACCCAAAGGAGTAAAGAAACTCAGAGGATTGGTTCAATGCAGAGGTTTAGCATATCAAAATGTATGCAAAGACAAAGAGTCATGTTCAAGGGCGACCGTAAGAGTGACTTGTGATGTTTTCAAAAACTGCTTGGCTTGCTTCCTTCAATTTTTCCCCCCATCTAGATAGACGAGTACCTCTTTTTGATTTAATGAGCTCGAGGAGGGTAACACATGATCGATATAACTCACCTTTGGTAAGTCCCTCTTCCTTTGTTTAATGAACTGGAAGAAGTAAGGGTTCGGTCCCATATGGGCCCTTCAATGTATGATTTTTTAAACAAGTCCAGAGAAGGAAAAATCAATGGTTTTTCATGTTTAGAGAGTCTGAAAAGAACTTAAAGATGACTCCAGTGTTGTCCTTTTTGATAATGTTAGTCTCGCAAGGCCAAAAAGGATATAAACTACCACTCGAAAGATTCCATTTCAAACCTTTTAATGAGTGTGAAAGGAAGCAAGATCACTCGGCAATCTTTTCATGTTTAGAGAGTCTGAAAAGAGCTTAAAGGAGACTCCAGGGGGTTCATTTTTCGTATAACCTTTACGAGTCCAAAAAAAGTGATAAAATTATAATCGGTTACATTCTCATGTTTTTTTTAGCATGAGAAGGAACTAAGACCATGCTTGGAATACCCATGGATGGTTGGTACTTTGCCCCCAACTTGAAAAGCTAGTGGCTTGACTCTAGAATGATAATAAAAGGCTAGAAACATGCCCCCCAAGATTCAATTCATTCACTGACCTTAAGGTTGTCACCAATTTCTATACTAGATGGAGAAAAAGGATATAGGTGGATGAAATGAAGTTTCAAACACGAGACCTAACAAAAGACTCGACTCAAAGGGAGAGGTAATTGTTTCATTTTTTAACAAGCTTGACATGGGAAAAGAACTATGCTCAAGGCTCTAGGTTCAATCCCCAGATCGTTGTTTCATTTTTTAACGATCCTGCTACAGAGAAGAGAAACTATGCTCGGGGCTTCTATTTCATTTTTTAATGATCTTTCTACATAGAGGAAAACCATGCTCGTGGACTCTTCTTGATCATGGCTTCCAAGAGGATAACGCTCTAGAAGGACACCATGTCAAGGGACAAAACTCGGTCATGGATTCCACGAGATCTTCACTGGATGGAAGAAGAATGCTCTGAAAGGAACAGATGTTGAGGGTCGCGTCAGGGGTAAGGAGATCAGGTTCCAATAGCCCTACCAAAAAGATCACCATGTCAACTACCAGATCTAAGTCATTGGAAGTTGAAGTCATGGGAGACAATGCCACATAATTGACCTGTGGTAGGGGTGATATCGACTGCATATAAGAACTATTTAGGGCGTTCATTGAGTTGATGGTCAAGTCAGGGCCAACAAACCAAAGTTGATCAATAGTTACCATTCTTCCATTGTGAGGGAAATATATCACACGAAAGAGACTGGCATAGACATAATCTTGCCCAAGGAGTAAATTGAAATCCAAGGGGTCCTGGACTACCATAACATCAATGAAGACATTTTTCCCTCCCAAATTTATAGGAAACTGGGGAAGGATCCCTAAAGGGTGATCGGTTCTTCTATTAAAAGTGAATAGAGTCTAGGTAACTGGCACAAGCTAAGGATAACCCAAAGCTTGCCAAGCAATAGAGGAAAAAATACTAACGGACGATCCTTCATCTATCAGCGCATGAGGAACGTCCCGACCACAAACCTGTATTGTAATCTTGAAAGGAATGTGAGAAGGAAGACGAGGTCCAGTTAGCACACCTCAATCAAAAAGGATGGCCTCATTACTTGGAGGGGGTTTTGCGGGAGAAGGAGGAATGCCCCCCAGCACGATAGTGTCTGTATCAACAAGAAAAACGTGGGCAGAATCAGGTTTACGCTCTAGCGGGAGAGTAGGATCGATTGATAACAACATCAAATCGACCACTTGGGTTTCATTCTCCAAGGGGAGAATCGGGTCGATAGGTGGAAATGGATCGACTGCTTGGGTTTCACTCTCTAACGAGAGAGTGGGATCGACTGAAGATGAGATTGGATCAACCACTTTGTCAACTGGTTCAACTAAGGACGTGACTAGATTGACGACATGATCAACTGGACTGACCGATGAAGCGACTGGAGCAACCACTTTGGCACTCGTTAGAGGAAGAGTGGGATTGACCATGTTGGCACTCTTTAGATGAAGGGTGGGACTGACCAATGATGGGACTGGATCAGTCACTTGGGTTTCAATTTTCAGATGAAAAGTGGGGTTTATCAATGACGGAACTGGATCAACTACTTTGGTTAGTGGTTCAACTGAGGATGAAACTAGATTGACCACCTGATCAACCAGACTGACCAGGGATGGAATTGGATTGACCATTCCATCAACTAATGATGGGTTGGGGGAAATATTACGATAACCAGTTGGAAGTTGAAGATTTTCCAAAAGATAAGAAGCCTCGTCCATACGAGGACAAAGGTGAGAGTAATGATCACCTTCGCATAACATACAAGGAAATTTGACAGTTATCTTCTTCTTACCAAATTTAACGTTACTAGTTGATAGGGCATCACCAGCATATCTAGCAGGGGCCTATGACATGGAGGACCACATTTCTAAGACCTTGGGAAGACCAGGGCAATCCCTCAGAAAGTGGTCACCCTTACAAAGACTGCAAGTGAATTTAGGTTTCAGATTCTTCATTTTAATCTTGTCAACCTCATCAACACTCCCAGTACAACTAATAGTAGCTGGTTGCTTAGATCCAACATCTGATATGGTTGGATTCTTGGTCCTTTTCGGGTTCTTCTTCTTCTCTTTATGTTTCTTCTTCTTCTGATCAACCTGGCTACTTGTTGTAGAGATTTCACTAGGCGAATAAGGAGAAAGGGAAGGAGACTTAATGGGTGAAGAAGGTGAAAAGTCGACATGAGGTTGATGTGTGGGTGGTGTACTTACATCTGAAGCAGTAGGTGTAGCTGAAGCACTGGGAATATTAGAGATGACCAGAGTGGGGAACAACCAAACCAGTAATCCAATGGTGAGTCCCGGAAGACTCAATTTGGCAATGTACAGAGGACCAATGTTTTTAAAAGAAGGAAAGGTGAAAGGTTCCCCAAGACAAGGGGTTCCTCCATTGGTACTCCCAGGTGTTTATGCCATTAACACTAACTCGACCTAAGGTCCACTAATTAAAACAAACAACACATGCTATGAATCTGAGAAGAAAACAATCAAACAAAACTTCCCACAATGAAACCACTAGTTGGTGATGAAATCCAATGTCGCGAGATCAATATAGGAAGGGGAGACGATAGAGTGGGTGGATCAGTTAAGTTGGTGACTTGCTTAACGGACTTACGCCTTGGTGCAAGATTCCACGCAGTAATTGTGGATTTACCCTCCAAGGAGCCTGAGTGAGTTTGACCAACGTCTGTTCCAAGTACAGTGAGTCTTCCCTTCACCATCACCTTGTGTAAGACACTGAAGATTATGGCTACTAAGGTCACTAACTCGCAGACAGCCCCTGAGAAGGTACATTCGACAGTCCAGTCTGAACGTATGGGTAGGATAACAAGTCTGGAATCCTTCGAGAGAACTGAGGACAAGTGGACCGGTAGAACTCCAGAGGACCCCGAAGGGATTCAGAATTCATGAAGCACCGAGACCAAATGAAGACAGTTGAACCTCAAGAAGAACCCCCAATATACGATCTGACTACTAGGAATGGTTAAATTATGGAGGGATAATCTCTGTAACTCTCCCGAGCGTGACCTCGTGTGTAACCCCTGTGTGAGAGGGGGATCCCAGTAATCTTAAACAAAAAATTGGATTTTCTCTCTTTATCGCAAGATGCTAAGTTTGTTTGACAGCTTTGGAAAGTTATCCTTTCAACCTATTCCAAATCCCTACTGTTACACGTCAAAATTGCTCAGCTGGATAAGTGTCGCATTGTCCCTATCAATCGTCGTAAGTGTCGCATCTTCCCTACAACTTTCGCAAGTGTCACAAGTTGGTCACTAGTGTCACAAATGATGTTCAGACATAATGCCATGATAACGACACTAAGGAGGCACTTATAACATCTCACATGACTGATTTGAAGGAGGAGAATTGGTTTACTGGGATCAAATGACTCTTGACACCTGAAAGAAACCCTGAAACAAAGTTTGGAGGGGGAACGCTCCCCTACTTCAGCTCCAGAAGCGCTGGCGCTCCCCTATAATGCTTCAGGAGCATTATAACGCTTCTCAGCCCTTTTAGAGGAGCGCTTCTCATTATGAGAGCGTTGGCGCTTCCCCAAGGCTTACCAAGGAGCACTACAACGCTCGGATGCCCCTTCTGAGGGAGCGCTCCCTAATCTGGGTTAGTTTTTGGTCCATTGAGGAGAATAAGGGGAGGATCATTCGAGATTAGGAGGCAGTTGTGCTCGAATTCTTGTTTTCATCAAGAGATCCCTGATCTAAGGAGAAGGTTCCCAACTTGTTCTAAAGATAACTCAAGAGGTTAAGCTCCTCTTAACCTATATAAACAGGCTCTATGATGGTGGAAAAGGGGGGAAGAATTGAACATATGAAACTTATGATCTTGGAGGAAACTTACAGTCAGCTAAAGGAGAGTGATCAGTGAAGCTGTTGTTATCTAGGTTGTGGATCTTTCAGGCAAGGGTTAGACGAAGAGGACTTGACAAAGTTGTCGCATTCGCATCTACGATTGTAAGTACTGCTGCCGTTATTCTCATCAATATGACATGCTTGGCCTGTTTCTTTCTAGTTTGTGTCTGATGTTACATGAACTTGTCATTTATTGATAGATCTGTTTTCAAGCTAATGTCAATAGAGTAGGAAGTGGTCGTATCTTGTTTTGTCCGCAGAACTCAGTGAGGAGCAAAGAATTGGAGCGCAACTCGGAGCGTGCAGGGACAAACGTCGATAATAGGTACTTCTATCATCCTTCCTTCTCATGTGTTAGTTTAGATAGATTTGAAAGAAATTCAGTGTCCACGTTAAGCATTTTTCTTTCTAGGGTTAAGGTCAAGCCTTAGAGGCGATCTACCTGTCCACAAGGAGATTTTCCTACAACAGAAATTGGCGACTCCACTGGGGAGATAGCCTCAAATTTGAAACCCCTTGTTTGGATTTTTCTCCTCATTGACCTTGTTCTATCCCTTGATTGTTTCAGACCTGGTTCACCCCTCTTCGATTAGTTTCATGAGCTGATTGGCTCCTTACCTTATCACACTCAGCATACTTGTCAAGTTTGAATCCCAATTTTTGAAATTTTTTGACATTTCTGGAGCTTTTAGACCCTGGCGCCCCTGTCCTAGTGTTAACAGAGCGCCAGCGCTCCTGAAGGATTTGCACAGAGCACTATAACACTCCTTGCCCTTGGAAATAGAGCGCCAGCCTCTTTTTGGCCCAGAAACCCTCCAGAACTGCCTCTTTCAGGGTTTGCCTCTGTGTCTCTTCTGCTGAGTATCTTGTGAGTCAATTTTTCTTCCTTTTCAGCCTTGACATCTGTCTTTTTGAAGGATAAATACCTTGTTGATTGGATCTTGTAGCCTTCTTTGCCATTTTCATTGAGTTTTCCCCTGTTGAGTGAAATTCGAAACCCATGCATTGTTTTTCTCTTCTCATTAGCTGAGTAAAAACCCTGGTGAAGGCCATCAAAGGCCTACAGACCTCTTTGTCTCGATTTCGGTTAAGGTCATTGTTCTTCAACTTTTTCTTTTTGGGCTAAAAAATTTGTTTCCTCTTTGATTGTTTCCTTTCTTTCGCTTTTTCGTTTTGATTGCTACGAAGGGTGTATTGTTTGTGTGACTTTTGCTTATGCTAGTTTGGTTTTCATTCATACCAAGAAGATAATTAGCAAAGATAAGCATTGTGTTGTATTGATCATCATCCATACGCAAACAATAAAGATATCTTCATGATTGATTGAGCATATCAGAAGGCATTTAAAAGTTTTGCATTACATCAGGATTTGATTGAGAAAAGAATTGTTTGAGGATACTCTGTATTTTGTGCTTGTTAAGTGAAAAGAACTCTCTCTCTCCCTTAGCTAGATGTTCATCGAAAGGAAATGATTTCTTATCATGCTTGATGCACTCTTTGGGTCAGAGTCATATTTCCATTTGTTTCACTTCCATGCACCCCTTTTGCGTAAAGAACAGCCACTAAAATCAATGCTAATTAAAAGTTATCTAGAACTTTTTCTTTGCTAGGATCCTCCACCAACAGTAGAATAGGTGTAGTACTTTGGATTAGGCTGTGAGCATAACTCTCCAAAGTTTTCAAAACAAATAGTAGCATCCTGAATTAGGGAGAGTAAATCTAGTTATCGTATAAGTCTGCCTGGGATCCCCCTCTCACACAGAGGTTACGCACGAGGTTGCATTCGGGTAAGCTACGGGGACTAACCCTCAGTGGTTTAACTGATTGTGGTGGTCGGATCGTATTATGGGGATCACTTTGAGGTAAATCCACAATTACTGCGTGGAAGCCTCTTAGTTGGTTTCGGGCTTGATACCCTGCCCGTACGTTCAGATCGAACTGTCGATTGTTCCCGCCCAGGGGCTGACTGCGAATTGGTAACATTAGTGGCCATAATCCTTAGGTTCTTACACAAGGTGACGGTGACGGGAAGTCTCATTGTACCTGGAGCAGACATTGGTCTAACTCACTCGGGCTCCTTGGAGGGTAAATCCACAATAACTGCATGGAAGCTTGCACCAAGGCGTAAGTCCGTTAAGCAGGTCACCATTGTAACTGTTCCACCCTATCCCCACCCCTTCTGGACTTGATCATGAGACGTTGGATTTCATCACCAACTAGTATGGTCATCAAAAGAAGGTCATGTTTGCTTGGTTGTGATTCTTAGATTTTTTTTAGCATGTGTTGTTTCTTTTCGCTAGTTGGCCATAGATTTCTTTCGTCGACTCTTTTCCGCCAACATCGACCCTCCACGACGCTCGCGGAGGCTACAGGGACTTCCTCCAGAAAATATGGAAGGAGACACCCCTTTACCCCCTCATTCTACGGAGCAATCTCCTCAACAGAGTGAGGTTCAAAACACCACAATTTCCCAGGAAGAAGTTCCCATCCCTTTGGAGAATTTTATTATTGTCTCGGAATCCCCAGAAACTTATCGCAATCCAGAGGGTTACGAACGACAGATCCTCCACCTAAATTCCACTGGAGAATTTGTTGTCATAAACCCTTCTAACATTTCGGCCGGGTCTCCTCAGAACCCTTTACCCAATGACCCTTTTTGGACTGAGGACATTGTTCGGAGTCCACCACGCTTGGTGCGAGATCTTTATGGAACAGGAGAAGGTGCCGACGCATCTTCCTCCTACACGGTACCCCCAAATCACTTCACCGGTACTACCACTTTTACAGTCACACCAACCATTGGTCCGAACATACCACCCGTTGGCCCGAACGTACCATTCGTTGGCCTGAGACCTACTATTCCCCTTCAGACAGCCCATTCGACAATGGCCCCGCACATTCCGACCATCCCTGTCGGTAATGCGGTAGTTAATCAAGCCCCGATTGGCACACCTGTAACACCAAGACCTAATCTCCCTTTTGGATATAGGGCACTGAACGCATCCGCTACCACCACCGCCCAAACCACTACTCAAATTGTCCTGGGAAGTTCCATACCTATCCAACAGCCCGGAGGGACTGTCCTTGGTGGTCCTAACCCAATCGGCAATACGGGTCAATCTTTTACGTCTGGCCCTCAAATCCCGAGAACTCTACCTCAAGCTGGGGGGCATCCTCCCACCGGAGGATAAATTCCATTCGGGGGGCACCATCATGCTGGGGGGCAACCTCAAGTCAGAGTCCACCATCAACCACACGGACAAAATGTGTCCGTCGCGCCCAATCCGTGGAGCGTCCCTTTTCAAGGAAATCTGCATGCCTCCACGGGACAAAATGTGCCCGCCGCACCTAATCCGTGGAGCGTTCCTTTTCAAGGAAAACCACATGCCTCCACAGGGAAAAACGTTCAGACTTCGCAACAACCCCCTCATGGACAAATACCCAACCCAACATATAATCCACAAAACCCATCTGGTTATCCTCCGCTCACAAACACTTCTCAAAACATCTCAAATCCTATGTACCTTGGTCAAAACCAACCTCACATGAGAGGGCCCACGAGTTATAATTATCCACATAACCCAGTATTGGGCCCCACTGGTGTCCCTCTGCCACACCAGCATTACCCACAGGTTAACCGACAACTACCCTTTCTAGCCACCCTGGACCTTCCAGATTTGTCTCAGTTAACGAATGATCACATCCATCATTCTACGGTTTGGCCAGCCATTCCAGCAAAACTGCCCTCTGATATCCCAAAATTCAATGGAAAATCGGGAGAAGACCCAAACAACCACGTAATGACCTTCCATTTGTGGTGTTCATCAAACTCCCTCATGGACGACTCGATTCGTTTGCATCTTTTCCAACGAACACTTACGGGTTCCGCCGCGAAATGGTATATTGAATTACCACGTGCATCCTTTCATGATTTCAACTCCCTCGCCATGTCCTTCCTCACACATTTCCAACTACCCATTTGATACGAGATGGGTACTGAACTATTAACCTCCCTTCGTCAGACAACTTCCATACACATCTCCGATCATATCCATGAATGGAGACGACGACGAAGGCTAATTAAAGCGGTCATCCCCGACCAATTATTAGCAGAATGGTTCACGAAATCACTATTACCCCAGATTGCTCGTGATGTTGCCATGGGTGGCATAGTTACCGAGGAAGAAGCCATCGCCCGAGCTCAGTACCTAGACTTAGTCTATTCACAATCCGGTACTCTGTATGAGTTGATACCAAACGCTACCCGTGCCACTAACAATCCATCCAAACCATCGACTGCTTCGCACGCGGATGGAGTTATTGGCTCCGTCAAAACTCAATCTACCACCCAGTCCACTGGAACGATTCAGCGGCCCGCCTCAAAGGCTACTCCCAGTTCGACTGCACCCTCTTCTACCCCCCCTCAAACTCAAGTCTATGATGTGAATGTGGTCCAATCAACCCCTTCACAACAACCCGGGGGCAAGAAGAAAGCGAGAAACAAAACAAAGAAGAACAATAACAACGAACAACCCAAAACCCAACCACAAACCCCTGCTGCCGGAAAACAACCACAGTGAAAACCGAAATTCCCATGTCTCATTTGTGGTGACGATCACTACACTCGAGATTGCCCACATCACGATGAAGTGGCCAAAATTTTCAAGGGAAATTCGCAACCCGCTGTGCTCACTCAGCCTTTTCCGCAACAACAATCTTTGGTTGCACAAACCCCCACACCGGGGGGCAGTTCCAACCAACCCCATGATGAAGCCTCGACAAGTGCACACATTTACATGTTTAACGGGGTTAATCTAACCACTCGTTCTGCGACATACGACACACCAGTTAAACATGATAAGCTGAAGACTGCTAACGGTTCTTCGCCAGATCCTTTACCATCCTCTGTTAATCCTCCATCTGTCAGCCCTCCATCCGAGCCACTTCAGATTGAGAAACCTTCTTTTGACTCCATCTTACGCCCTCCTAAGAGCACCATCCGGAAATCCACTTTCAATCCTAATTCACGGGCTGCCCAAAATTACAATATTGTAGAAGATTTGGCCCAAGCCCCGTGTGCCATGTCCACATTGGAAGTTTTACAACACTGTCCCAACCAACGTAGGACACTCTTAGCTACCATTGGCGCTTTCGATCCCGAGTCATCAAACTACATCACGTTTAATCTGGACGACCATCAACCGCGACTCTCCCACCATCTAGCTTTCCAAATCGATGTCGTTGTTCATAATCAACAAATCCATCGAACCATCCTGGATGAGGGAGCCTCTACCTGTGTCATGTCTCTAGCCTGTTGGAAAGGTTTGAAATCACCTGCCCTTAACAAATCCCCGACGATGTTACATGCCTTCGATGGACAAGGTTTCCATCCTCACGGATTACTACAATCCCTAGCCATTCAATTGGGCGGTAAAACTGTTACCGTTGATTTCGAGGTGGTCGATGCTCCCCTCGATTACAACCTATTACTCGGAAGAAGTTGGTTTTACGCGATGACCGTTGCCGCCTCATCGGTGTTTCGATGCATACAATTCCCCCATCAAGGTAAAATTGTTACCATCGATCAGCTCGATTTTTGCACACCCGACGCTCGCATCCCTGCTACCAACAACATTCCCTTTCTGGGAGACCACCTGGTTACATATGAAAGCGTTGGTGTTGGCTTATTGAAAGATTCTAGCCTTATGGGTACTTTCCCTACACCACTTCCACCTACTGCAC